>LPNX010949148.1:497717-517717 GCA_001517045.1 Pseudotsuga menziesii | reverse complement strand
ATCGATGATCATGGTGATGTTGTTGTTGTTGATGATGATGATCATGATTATGACAATGTCAACGATGATGATCATGATGAAGATGACAATGATTATGATGATGATCATGGTGATGTTGATGATGATGATGATTATAGATGATCATGGTGATGTTGATGATGATCATGATGAAGATGAAGATGATGATGAAATCGGCAATGATGACGATGGTGAAGATGAAGATGAAGATGATTATGATATCAACGATGATGATTATGATGATGATGATGATGATGATGATGATGATGATGATGATGATGACGATGTTGATGATGATGATGATGATTATGGTGATGATGATGATGATGAAGATGATGATGATGAAGATGATGATGACGATGAGGATGAGGATGATGATGATGATGATGGTGATGATGATGACTATGAAGATGATGATGATGAAGACAACGATGAGGATGATGATGATGATGATGACGACGATCATGATGAAGATGATGATGATGATGATGATGATGATGATGATATTGATGATGATGACAACAATGAAGACGATGACATTGATGGTGCTAATGATGATGATGATGATGATGATGATGGTCATGATGATCATGATGATGAAGATGATGATGATGAAGATGATTATGATGATGATGATGATGATGATGATGATGATGACAATGTCGATGATGAATATCACGATGAAGATGAGTATGATGATGAAGTCGACGGTGATGACAGTGATGATGATGATGACGAATAGTTGTCTAATTTTTTACTTGGGCTTGTCACATTTCAAATGAGACGGTTGTCAAATTTCAGACACAAAGGTTGTCGAATTTCAGATGAAAATGTTCATCGCAAAACCTACGAGGCGTAAAGTCAAAAATTTGACGACTCTAGAAGATGACAAAATTTTTGGAACGTACAGTACTTTTCATCATTGGAATCCGACAAAATTGTACTTTACGTTGGATGTCATAGGATTCTATCATCAGATTTTGGGCTCAAATGTTGTTGTGTAAGTGCAGAAAATTTTGATAAGGAATATCAAATTTTAAAAGAAAATACTGCTAAAAATGAACCAAATCAAGTAAAAACATATTTGAGCCTTAATAAAAGAGGACTATTGCTGCATAAAAACAAGTTGTACATACCAAATACAACAGAAATCAAACTTATAGTCATGAATGAGGTACATAAATGACCATATCCAGGACATTTTGGATACCAAAGGATGATCACCATGATCAAAAAATATTTCTTTTGTCCAAACATGAAGAAAGAAGTAGAAGAGTATTTAGCTCCCTACATAGAATGTCAGCAAGTTAAGGAAAAACATCAACATCCAGCAGGACTGTTGCAGCCACTACATATTCCGGAATGGAAGTGGGAAACAATTAGTATGTATTTTATAACAAGACTACCGAAGAATTTCAGACAGTATGATTTAATCAAGGTGTTGGTTGATAAGTTAAGTAAATATGCTCATTTTATTCCTGTTAAATCTACCTATAAGGTTGTTAATATTGTAGATATTTTTATGAAAGAGATATTTAGGTTACATGGTGTACCAAAAGTAATAGTGTCAGATAGAGACATAAAATTTACAAGCAACTTTTGGAAATCCTTGTTTAAGGGGCTAGGTACACAGTTAAATTCCAGTATTGTGTATCATCCACAAACAGATGGGCAGATTGAAAGAGTAAACCAAGTCCTAGAGGACATGCTAATAATGTATGTCATGGAAAAACTAGGTAAGTGGGAAGACTACCTACACTTAGTAGAATTTTCTTACAATAACAATTTTCAAGTATCTACAGGTATGAGTCCTTTTGAAATTTTATATGGACGCAAATGTAATACTCTAATTTCTTGGAGCAGTCCAGTTGATAGGTTAATGTTAGGACCTGATTTATTAAAATATATGTAGCTAAGTGTGAAACAACTACAACAAAACTTTAAGGCTACCTAAGACAGGCATAAAAGTTATGCTGACCTAAAAAGAACTCCTAGAGAGTTCCAGGTAAGTAAACAAGTGTACATAAAGGTAAATCCCAAGAAAATTTATTTGATATTGGGAAAATATTCAAAGTTGGAACCCAGGTACTGTGGTCCATTTGAAATTTTGGATAAAGTAGGTTCGATTGCGTACCAGTTAGCCCTACCACCCACTATGAAAGTGCATAATGTTTTTCTTGTTTCTATTTTAAAAATATATATTCATGATGATACTCATGTGATTGATTGGAATGTGATCCAGGTGGAACCCGAAGGAGAGTTGCAAGTGGGACCAGAGTGTATTCTCAACATGAGACAACTTTTACTCTATAACCATACCATCATACAAGTAAAGGTGCAATGGAAGCACCTTAGTCCAAAAGAAGCTACTTGGACTGGATGAGGAAATGGAAGAATAAATGAAAAAATTATTAACAACAAGGACAGTGTTATCCTCTAAGGGGAGGTGTATGTAATGCACTTGAAATTAATTTACTACAATGAGGAAATGGAAGAATAAATAAAAAAATTATTAGCAACGAGGACAGTGTTATCCTCTAAGGGGAGGTGTATGTAATGCACCTGAAATTAATTTACTATTAATTCTGTTAAAAATACTTTCATTATTTTTATTATAATTGTTTATAAAAAATAAAAAATAAAACATTTGTAATGAATTACTCTTTATTAATAAAAGATATTGAAGGGGGGCATAAGTGGAAATAGTTGTTGAAAAGTATTTGCTGGCCCATAAGAGAAAAATACAAGTCGTTGAAGCTACTGAGTGAGAACTCAAGATGTGGGAGGCATCATATCCAAAAATCAGGTCATGGCTCCTAGTTGAGTGCTAAAGAGTAGGAGGCTCATAAGTGACCAAGTCCTAGGAAAAATACTATATAATAGTATGTCCATAAGAAAGTAGGAGGCTAGCATTAGATGAGGATTGAATTTGAGAATGAAAGAGATGGCAGATTGAAGGATTTTTCTCTTGTGGTTCAACGAACAGGCTCGGGGGTTCTAGAGCAAGTAACTTGGTTTCTCTAGGAGTTGGTTGGGAGGAATAGCATTTCCACTTTTTTTCCTGGCAATGGTGGTAGGTTATTATTCTCTTTTATAAATTTACAGTAGGCTGTTTCATTCTAGATATGGAATTGTTAATGTAGTACCTAGTATGCATCGACTAGTCTAGCTTGTTTATCAGTTCTAATTATGTTATGTTTGATTATAAATGTTAAATGGAATTTTGAGAAGTTCTTAGAGCGAGTATTCATACCCGAGTTGGGGGGTTATCTTAATGGTTTACATACTAGAAATTGAATTATGTACTTAATAGATATTTTATCGTATTACATCTATGCAGTACATTTAATTTTGATGTATCTATGTACTCTTTCCCTTTTTATTAATTTCTTAGTCTGAAGGTTGAAACTTCTAGTATGTAGAATAATCGAATCTTATAATAATTATTAGTATAAATCTAAATATATCATGATTTAGAAAGAGTGATGAGTAATCTTTATTTCATTCTTTAAAACATCAAGATGATATGATTATACAGTCTGAAATATAATCTAGTTCATTATATATCTAGAATCACATTCATATGTAATCAATATAGAATTTGATTAATATACAAAACAAATCCTTTATAAACTTATAGCACAACCATTACAAATATAACCAACTATAGATTAAACATAATTAATATATTAACAATCCTTTATGGATCCAAGTAAATAGGCATAACCGTATCGAAGATCCAAAGTAAACAATAATAACCAAACTAACAAATCATATATACATGCGTGTCATTCTATTATGGTCACCAAGCTTTCAAGTTACAAACAATAAGATCTGGTTTAAATCCAACCAAATCTATAGTACATCAAACAATCTATTAAAACAATATAGTTCCACATAAGTTGCAAGACTCCGCGAGTCGCTCAAGCATTAAACAAATTAATTATAGTATGGTCGTAATCCCATGGTCATGGATACCATTATTAAACCGAGTATTAACAATATATACACATAAAAAAGCTATATCAATGTTGTATAAACCAAACCAAACCCTCATACGGGTAAAGACCCCATGGGTCGAATCCAGTTAAAGTATTATGGTTGTAAGTCCATTTTTATTGGCTTCCATTATAAACCAAAACCAAACACGATGTACGGTAGAGCTAAAAGAACTTTGTAAACTATATTAAAAACCCTCTCACGGGATCATCAAAATAATCAATATTATTTACAGAATAGGATTTTTAAACTAAAACCGTATCAACAAAACATATCACAGTCGTAATACCATCAAGGATGGAAGCCCGTGAACTAGATTAACATGGATACATTTCACAGTAAAGACCCTAAGGGTCGTTCCTTAAAGCATATTGTTAAAAAAAAACATTGTGTGAATACAGCGTGGTTGTAAGTCATCTCAAATGGCTTCCACCTGTTTTTTTTAAAAGACACACATAAATTATTTTAAACAGAACCAATGATGTGGAGGTAAGACCATCCATGATGGAACCCACAGTGTCATCACAATACACATAGGATTGTAAACTAATGCACCTAAACCCTCACAAAGCAACAAGGTCGTAAAGCCTCTGTAAAACGGAGGGTAGACCCTCTGGGGTTTAAAAAAAATAAACTTATCTAATGCAGAGATGGGGTCGTCTCCTCTCGGCTCCTCCAGACTCAGATTAAAGTACCTGCAGCAACACACACAAGATGACTATTGTAAGATACGACTTGCTATAAACTACTTTTTGAAAGGAGAAGCACAGAGGTAGGGATACATTAAGTTACCCGAGGAGTTTAAAAACGTAGGCCTGAGAGGAGGTGACCCTATCGCCTGCCTCTCCAGCACCCTCCACCTGCAAAGATTTCAATTTATAGTCAGAAACTTTTAAAATAACAAAAGGGAAGAATTGAAACAAGTGTTGTAAACCTTACAATCTTACCTTGGAAATTTGCAAAGAGGGATAGGGGTCGACTCCTCCATAGTTACTGTAACCCTCCTCTTCCAGTAAAATGATAATGTATTATCAAACTTTTCATTAAACAAATGAATTCACTAAAGGAAGTTTACTAAGTTCAATAGTTTTCCCAGTTAAGCATAGCGGATTACATGGTCGAATTGTTGGCAGATTCGTGGGGGTGCAAACAACTTGTTGCAGAATCTCGTAGAAGTTGTGGAAGCCAGGAAAACCTTGGAAAACGAAAAATTACACCTTTCCATTAACACGTTGAAACAACTCTACACCAGAAACCCGAACATCATAACCATTTTACAGAGCATAGCTTCGGCTTTCGCCAGTTACATACCAAACGACCAAATGCACAAATGAAGGTTCATACAACCAAAAGACGTAATAAAAACCATGTGAATATCTTGCAATCCCATCCTATAGGCGTAAGGCCGAGATTACTTCTTGAGCCAGCTCAAGGGAACTAGATGCACTATCAACTTGCAACTAGGACAAACATTTATGTCAACCAAGGTACCACTTTTAACTCATGGCTAGGGAAATCATGGCCCATAATCATTGCATTCACGTATCAACATAAAGCTCAAACCATGTGTTAAAACATTAACACAAAAAACTATATTGTGTCCTAAAAACCATGGCGTAGACATGTAACAACTTACTCTTTATATTATGCCAAGAAACTTTTCTTTATAAACTATTAACCTTTTCATTATTTCCTTAAAGAAGGGTTTACATTATGGTAGGTACCATATGTGTTACAAGCCCCAAACCATCATGCTTAGGATGGAGGGTCATAATCATACCATGAGCTTAGGCCATGGTAAGGCCTAAGGCCTTTAAACCACTTTTACATTTCATTACATAATGGATGGGATCAATACTAGGAATAGTCTCCCAAATCCCTATGGATGCTAAAACCGTAATAAGAACTATTAAAATGAAAACAAGAAAACTAATACATCACCTGTGGAAATAACTGAATATTTTGAAGGAGCTAGCCATTGCATCAGCCAACAAAACTTGGAATAGTAAGAAGAACAAAGAGATAAATAACTTGATTTTGCATAAATAACTTAGAACATGAGTAAACTGCTGGGTAAATTACAGTTATTCAATACATGTAATTTTTTTTATTTACGAAATTTTTAGGTAAGTTAGAATTTTGGTTTCTAAAAGATTTAATTATAAATTAAAAGGGGAACAATTATTTGTCCTTATTCTTGGAGAGTTGTTTATCCTTTATTGGTAGTTTCCTTTTCAATCTCATCCGCTAGAGTTATTTTTTACCCGTAAGTAGTCAACTTGATCTTCTTCTACAAAATCATATCTTATGATAGTTTTGTTTATGCACATGATGCTAAAAATCTTATGGAAGGTAAGAGTTTCCCTTTTCATCCTCATTGCACATGGATATTTCATTGAGTTCCAATTTCTTTACATTTATTACTAAGTAAATGTTTGTATAAAGAGGCATATTTATCCTATAAGCATTGTTTCCTACTTGTTTGATTATTGCAAAGGGTTGATAGCTTAGGGACTTAATTTTCTTCTCCCACCCTTGTAATATTTCCTTGATAAGGTGCAACTTGTTAAATTTTTTAACCATTGATCTACAGGAAAATGAGAGAAATTGAGAAGGGGAATTATGTAGTGGAATAATCAAAGAAAATGTAGACTGAACAGTAAATCCATGCCACAAACTTCAGATAAAATGGACAAGAATTGGTCAATTTATCACAACATCAATCTTTAGAGATGATTTTAGGGGCAAAATATAACCCAAGGGTGAAATTAGAGGGGTCTCAAATATATAAGGGGTGAATTTTTAATATGAAATGTGTTTTTTTAAATTAAATACATTAACCCTAAATTTATTTAACCCATATCAATGGGAATTTGGATCACCAAGGCCACGAAGGCCCTTGAATGGGTAAACTAGAATGTTGCCCTGTCAAATATGGTTGAAATCGGGGAGTTTGCCCAACATTTTTGGTAGGAAGGGCATGAAATATTGAAATCACCCAATTTTTTTGGTAGGAAGGCCGGGAAATTTTGAAATCGCCCCGATTTTCTAGTAATGGTAGCTAATACATCTTGTTTGCCACTAATATATGGACCCTATAGTGGTTTCAACCCCAAATTGTTTTTTCGGTAAACGTTTTTTAACCCTGAATTGGTCCATATCTGAGTAAAAAGTGGAGTTGTGCAACAAGTTTATCCCTATATAATGCAACAAGAGTCAATACAAACCCACACAGAGAATCATCAAATCTTTCATATTTGGCAATTTGCATGAAGCTTGGTTTCTCACAGTGGTTGTCTCTATGTTTGTTCAAAGTTCATTTAGGACCGTGGTTTGAAGTCTTCACAGAGGTTAGTTAAATTTTTCATAGAACCTGATAATGTGTAATGAACATTATCATTATGTGTCTATAATTCAAGAATCAAATTTAAGTTTTTCTTGAATTTCAAATTCACGTTATCTAGTTTGTTGACAGTTTTTCGATTCCAATTTCCAATCATGTTTTTTTCTTGTCAAAAGTCTAAATTTGAAAGTATCGGTATAAATAGGGTTTATAAACTTAAAGTTCAAGTTGAATTTGTCTTTGGGAATCTGTTCCCTTTGTTGGATTTTATTGAGGAACATTAAATGAATCTAGATCTTTATATGGAGTCCAAAATCCAAGATCTTTCTCTTGGGAAAAGTTAAAATAAAGTGGATGTTAGGGATATCCACAGGAATCTTCATTGTATGAAATCTTAGATTGATGGCTTAATTGATGTTATGCGCTAACTCATTTCCCATATCCATAGGCTAAACACATGTTTGGAAAATGTGGAGCAATCCATACATCAAATGTCTATTCAAGTTATTGCTTTAGATATCTGCCTATATGATGTTGAAGCGAGTCCATAAGGCTCAGGTGGATACTATTCAAGACACCATTGATAGGCATGATGATATTCTTGTGGTGAAACAATATTATGCTTTTTGGGGGGCTCAAAGGGAACTCAGGGATCCC
Organism: Pseudotsuga menziesii; assembly: GCA_001517045.1. NCBI lineage: Eukaryota > Viridiplantae > Streptophyta > Pinopsida > Pinales > Pinaceae > Pseudotsuga > Pseudotsuga menziesii. The sequence continues at coordinate 509,700 of LPNX010949148.1, read as the reverse complement.
TTGTTGGACAACATGATGCTAAAATTAACATTTCAGTCTCGAGTGAGAAAGAGAATATTGAAGGAAACTTGGATTTCAATATTGAAGAAAATTATAGAGACCGGGTCATGAACACTTTTAATAGCTCCGTCTAATTTTAGTGGATTATGGTCCTTTTCATCTACCGGTATCAAGTCAATTTGTCAGACTTAGTTATACAGTGGTATGTGAATTTACTGAAACATCATACATTTTTTTGTTTTTACTACTGTAGTTTGGATATCTAGACTTTGCATAAACCTTCTAAGTTATATTTTTGGACTTATTTACTGTATCTATTTTCGTTGTATCCAATTAAATTTATTTTCTTTCAGTATTATATAACTTTGCACGAGCAATGTTGTTGTGGGTTTATTTTGGTTTTTTATTTTTCACTTCAGCCTGGAGAGGAAAGGATTGTATGATATGTTCAAGCTTTTGCTATCTTAAGAGTCTAAGACATATCCTTTCCTTTGTATGTGTCTATGCCATATAATGAAGTGTATTTTTCGTTTAATACAACTGAAAAGCTATCCCTTTGTGATGGTTTTATGTTTGTACTTATGTATTAGTCTCATCCATTATGGAAAGGCTCTTAGCAATCTCATTTACTACATTGGTTGTTAGTGCCATATCTGATTCAACTTGTTCTTCCATAGTTGTAGGTGAGTGTGATTGTTGTTTGTAAACATATTTAATTGTTGTTTCTTTTGCTTTATCCACTTTATTGATTTTAACATCCTCCACTTCCCTCTCAGCTACTCTACTAATGGCTATAACATATACACTTATATTTCTCTTTTAGAAGTTGTTATGTCTAAGAATTTATGCAGTGCTCCAGAAGCTATAGTTATTTATGCTTCTGATGCATTTTCTTGTGTGTGAATGGTATTTGAAACTTTTTTTTGTATGTTGATATATGGATATACATGTGGTTCTTCATGTTGTTCTTTTAGAGCTGTATATGAGGTTAAACATTGCTCATCTACACCTGTGGTTTTGGTCTTTTCTGAATTTTTCCCATTGTCCTTTTCATGTTCTACATCCTTGTCCCGTGTTATTGTATCAATGAGAAAATAATTGGCCTTTTGTTGCAGCATTAGTTGGAGCTCTACTGGATTCTTTATCATGTTCTTCCACTACTGCCAAGTCTATTGTTTTTGCATCGTCTCTTGTTGGGAGGATATCGACAAATTTGGTTGTTGCAATGCTAGTTGGATTACTATATGATTCCTTATGTTGTTGTTATGAACCTTGACACAAGATTGTTTGATGTTGGTCAATATACTCAATATGTATGGTTTCCAACTCTTTTACAGTTTCAAAATCATTACTTTCAAGTTCCAAAACTTTTTCATTGTCTATTACTTCATCAGTAGTTGAATTATTTATCTTTGTTATTACATCTATATTGAGGTGTTATGTTGCATTCTTCATGGGGATCTTTCGATATCATTGTTTTTTTTACTACCACTACATCATCCTCTGTGTAGAAGGTATCAACAAGTTATGGTCTTTCATATATGGCATGAATTGTGTTTGCTTCATAACAATTTTGTTTCAAAAATAGAGATGAAACACCTTCATGTTTCTCAGTATCTAAATTTATTCCACGCTGTACTGAACTAATATCATGATTGTCAATTAGAGATTCTTATTTCATTTTTCCATATTGAAATAACATGAATCGGTGCTTTCTGAAGCAGGAAACAATGGAGGATGCAAGACTAGCCATGCTCACTCGAACTTTCTGCTTGTTTATCTTGTTTCAAATTTCCTATTCCTCTAAATCTCAGGTAACTTAGGGACCAATATGATAGTTTTGTTGTAGGATATTTGGACTGTTTCTAGAATCCTTGAAGTTAATTGAAAAAAATTATGATACATTATTTTGGCATGTATTGTCCGAGTGTACAAAAAGAACTGTTAGGATTTTTAGTAATATTTTCAAATATATTTATATGTATCAATGGCTTTGTCATGTTATGTTCAATGGCATCTCTCCTAGCCTATGAACAAATGATGTTCTTACCACATAGAACTGTGTTGGGATTAGAAGTTAGAATATTCATGCTTAATTGTTTTATATGAACATTAGTCATCGATTTGTTTCCTCTTTGATTATGTACATGCCGCTGGATATTGCAGGTTTATATCATATACATGGGGAGTAAAGTGCACGATGATCCAGAGATAACCTCTTTCAAGAGATAATGAACATTTATTCTTTCAAATATGTTAACATAATAAAAGACTTCTCAATTTGAGCGAAGCTATTGAAATGATATTTTTTGGAGTATTTAGTATGGACTGTGAATGGAATATTGTCATCGTCACTGAACAAAAAACTTTAATACACTTTGTTCTATCTACAACATAGAAAAGGCTAAGTTATCTATGGATTACAACTACTGACATGGATTCAAAGGTTTTTCAGCTCAAATATCTAATACCTGGGCATCTGCTATGTCTAGTAAGTGATTTGACTATCACGACCATCAACTTTAGATCAATTCGTTAAGAGTTGATGGACTAAAGCAGTTTTTAAGCTTGTTTCTTGAACTAATATGTCTCTGTTTGTGTATTACTTATAAAAAGGAGAACTTGTTTTTTTACAAATATTTTCTATTTTATTTCATGCATATATATTTATCTTTATAGAATCTTTTTTATTTGAAGAGATGCCTAGAGGTTTTTTTGTATTTCCCAACAAGATGAAAACGCTCCATACAACACATTATTGGGAGTTATTGGGCATGTCAAATGGAAATTCTTTGAAAACCCCAACTGAATCTACTAGAATTCAAGAGGACATCAGCATTGGTATCATATACACATGTACCATTCTAGTTTCCATCACAGAAATACCTATTTTTGGATTGCAAGCAGAAAATTTAAGAATTTGGTTTTTCTATTGCAAGAAGAAAAGCCCTAGTTACCATTAGCCAAAAAAAACCTTGGTTCATTTCTTTAGTTGTTTTCCTCTTGGTGGGTAAACATACTTTCGGTAAAAACCGTAGCAGGCCAGAAACCTTGGGCTTAGAAGCTACATGTCGAATATTTCATTCCTCCAAAATCACCATGGATTTACAATTGGCCTCCTTCACTTTCCCAGTATAAACCACCTAGGTTCAGTTAACTATTAGATATTACAACAACAAAATGGAAACATTAATAGTTTCTCTATTTTAGGTGGACAAATAGAAGGGAACATAATCACATAATTATAATAACTGCATAGACATAACTATACAGTTGAAGTGATTTTTGTATGGGTTGTATCACTCAATATCATAAATTCTGAACTAACAACCATATGGAGTGACAACGTTAGTGCTTAGTAGTAGAATTAGTTATTATCAGAATACTCAATGGGAATCTCAACATTTAGATATCAATGAACATGTATATGTCCTGAATCTCCAAGCTTTAGCGGCGATTTGATGTCTATTGTACCTTCACGTTGGAAAGGAGTATGCCAAAGTGGCAATCAATTTCCTACTTCAACATGTAACAAGTAAAATGTGTCCCATTGATGTTCAGATTGCAGCATGTCTAACACACTGATATTGTGATCTTTCTTTTGTCTACTTAAATAAAAATCACTTATACTTCTATGGTTTATTACAGGAAATTGATTGGTGATAGGTATTATTTGAATGGATTGGAGGCTAAGAAGCAAGAAAAGTTGAAAACAGTAAGTTTGAATGGTGTTATAGAATACAGATCTGCAAGAGATAGTCTAGGTCATGGAAGCCATACTACTTCTATTGCAGCTGGAAGATATGTAAGTAGTATAAATTACCATGGTTTAGCAACTAGAGGTGCGTAGGGAGGAGCTCCATTGACCTGAACTGCAACCTATAAAACATGTTGGGAATCTGGATGTTACGATTCATACATATTGGATGCATTTGATGATGCAAACAAAGATGGAGTGGACATATTATATCTTTCATTAGGTCATGATGTTCCTAAAAATGATTAGTTCGGTGATGCAATCTCTGTGGGTTCATTCCATGCAACACAAAATGGAATTACTGTGATTTTCTTTGTGGGGAATAATGGAAGTTCTGACTATGCAACAAATCTTGCTATGTGGGTTATTACAGTGGCTGCTAGATCTAGAGATAGGGACTTTACCTCTGCCATCAAATTAAGCAGGAATAATGCTACCTACAATGTGAGCACTAATTCTTCCCATACCCAACCATTATCCAACAAATCCATGATTATAAATTTAAGAAACACCATCTACTTACAAATTAACAATGATTATTTATTTCACATTAACGAAAAGGAAATATTGCCAACAGTTTAGATTTATATTTTGGTTTTCTAGTTTGTACTCTCAAATAGCATCTATATCATCTTGTTCAAACAAGATCCATTTCAGGATATTGAATTTTTGTAGTAATACAACAATATTATTCTATGTTTCTTCCACTTGATTTGATAGGAGATAATTTTTCCTCTATTGTTTTCTTCCAATCCCAACTCTTCAATTATGGCCATTCCCTATTTCTGGAACTCGTCTTATTGTGGTTTCCTTAAAATTTCTGGCATTGAAAAATACATTCACATGGATCTTTGGTGGCCCACAAATGGAAAAAAACATGGAAAATAACATTAAAGTTATCAAGTACAAATGAGAAATAATGAATAAACCCCAAATATAAAAAGTATAGGGAAAATATGGATTAAAATATATTAAAACCCTATAAGAAGAGCCCCTCTCCTCCCTACTTTCTTTCTTTAATATCATCTAGTGCTTGCTTTGCAATGAGAAAATGTGAGGACTTTGTTTTGTAGATGCACAGTAAGAAAGAAATAATAAATACATTGTGCATATTCCTTAACAGTAGGAACATGATTTCTCATTTCGCCTCCTTATCTCATTGAATCATTTGTTATTATCACTTGTGATAAATTGTTAACATCTTTGTCGCATCTTAAACATGGTCTTCCCCAACAGCTCCACCAGCAATTTTCTAACCTGCCTAGTTTCTAATCTCTCTTTAATCTTATATAGCCTTGTTCATTTCATCATGTTTCATTGCCAAACTTTAGAGTCTATACAAGTCAATGAAGAGAGTTGTATTTGCATAGGCACATGCAAATGCATTACATTCAGGACTATATAAGAGATCACAATCATGATCGCTCATAATCACATGCATATAGGAAACTAAAGGCTACATTGTTAGAGTCTAACAAGGAGTCCATGAAAACTTTAAGAGTTCCTCTATAGCTTTATGAGAGTGCAGTTGTTCTTTGTTGACACGCAATCCTGCTAGTTCTTGTGCATTTTCCACTTTGTTACTTTCAAGTTCGGTGGCTCCAACCCTTTTCTACTTCATTATAATGGAAACAGAGACGAAATATTATCAATTATGTGAGTATGGAAAGGTGACAAAGTTGTATATTATGTCCTAGGATTTGAGTGTTCCAAAAGCAGAGAAATTGATCATGGTATCTTAGTTTTAGGAACTTGATAAATCAAGATCTTTATTGTTGTTCTTTACCAAAAAATTGCCCAGACTTACTTCTTTTTGTTGGTTGATGCTAAATCAAGGATGACACTACAAGGAATATTCCCACATTATACCTAGGACCGATCTTACTATTGTTTGGAGGGTTGAAACATGGTTAAAACATACCCAGAACTATCTAGAATGCCTAGAAATGCTAGGAAACACCCCAACATGGAGAGATGCTACAAGAATTAAGTTTCTTACTGCCCATATTTTGGAATAAACGGGTTTTACTTATGTTTCCTTCCAAAAACTCACAATGTACCCAGATTTACTCAAAGATGCCTCTTAGTGCTTTTCAAGGGCCATAATAGAGCTAATTGTTGCTAATTGAAGGCTGGAGTATTCCTAGAATTTGAGATGAACATGTTATAACTCACAAAACTGCATAGATTTAATGAATGTTTCCATTACCGGTCCATTCTACTAGAAGACATGGTATTAGGCACTTTGGCAGTCCTGTAGCAAGACATTATACCATCATTTTTAAGATCTATAATACATTAAAACTCAAACAGATAAAGTGCATTTTAGGTTTTATTGAGGTTGTCATGAAAGTGAAATTCCTGAGCAAATTAAAACTAGCATCATACCTCTAAGTTGGAGCAACAATTTGAAGACATTCCTTGGATAATCAAACCAACAAAATGTTGATTATTGGTAGCAATTTTCATCAGCATAAGTTTATGGCATCCCTTGGAATGAACATAGAAACATTCTATGGCAACCTTTCTCTTCTACACAGATTCTACCCCGGTCACAAACATTGTATTGACATATTTGTTTAACCGTGGTGGATGACATTTCTAGTGTTTGGGATTAGCAACATGCACCTAACACACTAGCAGATTTGAAACCCTAGTCTCCATAGCAGACTTTGGTATATTACATATTTTTCAAAACCCCAATATGAAGTGATTCATAGCTGTATATGTGACCATTATTTGTGCCTGGAATATTTGTATAAATAAATGGAAGCCAAACAAGTCCCTATTTCAAGGTTAACCAATCCACATAATCCATGAAACATCATCACTAGCGAATCATCATCTAGGTTGTATCACTTAGGAAAAAATAATTCAATCTCCATCACATGCACTCCCTTGATGAGATTTAGATTGTGACGAGGGTTTTACTTAGGTTGAATTAAACAATTGTAAGGAGACTATTAACTAGTAGCTTGGAGAATGACATAATTTAGCATTGAGAATGGACTTGTTGGTTTGAATTCTTAGAACTTGTTCTACATTGTCCTTCAATTTTATGAGCACTTAGTGTGTGAGGGGAAATTTACTTAGTGAGAGAGTGTTTCATGGAAGAGAGTCTTAATGATGGGTGTTTTGATCTTGTAGCACTTTTTCATCTACTTTTGACACATGGAAAAGTATGGTGCATTTAATTGGAGATGCATTGCTAGGAGGGCACACATGTTGCATGAAAATAGTTGGACTGGATGAGTTTTCACACGTGAGAATGTGCATACCCACCTTGGAACATGTAAGACACTCTACTTGAGTTGTTGCTAGGAGAAGTGCACTCAACGGAAATGGTTATGTAACCATAAAATTTCTTAACACTTAGATTCAAAAAGAGCACTACCTAAGTGTGATATTGAGGGATTTGTGTTTGAAGTGGTTAGGGTGCTTGGCACATGTGAATTTGTGCCTTCCTAACCTTGGGTGCACAATTTGAGAAAGGGTGTTATACTCAAGGGTGGAAATGGAGTTTGTTTGAAAGAATATTATCTCGGCACATGTGGGATTCCCTACTCAGATTGTTGTTTGGAGAAGTGTTCTTGAAAAAAATGGTTATGCAGCCATATACTTTCCTAACACTTGGAGAGAGCACCACCTAAGTGCAATACTTAAGGATTTGTGTTTGGAGTGGTTAGGGTGCTTTGCACACATGTATTTGTGAATCCCTAATCTTAGGTGCATAGTTTGGAATATGAAGTGTGGATTGTTCTATTACAAGCATTAGAAAATATGGTTAAAGATAAATAACTTCACTTGGGTAAAGATTGAATATTTTTATCAATGAAACAACAACAGTAGGAGAAGTATTCATTACATTTTTCAATTATAAAATTTCACTAGGTAGTAGGGTAAGGCTGGAAACTATTTTTCAATAGGTTATCATACTTCGTGTGCTATAATTAATGCTCATTGATTTTAGTCGATTTCCATTGATTCGGGGTTTGAGAAAATATGTTTTTATTACCATTTAGTTGCATGAATTAATTGTCTTCAGTTTTATTATTATTTTATGTTGATTATATATTTTATTTGTAAATACTTATCGTTATTCAATAAATAAATGATATCTACATAGCTAGGTGAAGAGAAAAACGGTCTATGCACTAGGTTCCTATGCATTGATCATAGGATACCTATTGGCACGAGACGATCATTAATCTAATGCAATAATCAATTGGAATAATTACCATGCATAATTGTATTATCCTACACGACCACAATTGGCTAGTGGAGGCCAAGATTGATCATAATGTATAATTCTATTCGTTTATTGGTTTGTCAAGATTCAGGTCCCCACATATCCGTTGGACCATTAAGGGATGAGATAACAAGTGGAGTCCCCACTTGCCCTGGATCTAGTTAGTGCAGTTGTGTTTCATTTGTTGGAACATATTAAACCCACTCATAACTTAGGATAAAATAATTAATCATTATTTGATTAATTATTCACCCACTAGCTTAATTAGTTGGCATCCACTTGCACCTTAAAGTCAATACATGCCATATATATCCTAGGAATTATTTATTTCTAATTCTAGGTTGATCTTGACCACCTTTTGACCATCCAGAATTAGTATACAACACTTTACAGCAGATTCTGCTTTATTCTACTTTTTCTGCTTTTCTATGGATAAGGTAAATCTAGTCAAACTAGGAAAATGGGTGCTTTTGTTTCCAACCCATCCTTCATGAATTTTCCTCCATTTTCTAGAATTAGCATGTTTTTTTCCATCTCCTTGACAACTCACTCATGCTTTTTCCAACTCGTGTGGTTCTTGATAGATTTGGGAAGTGCTTTAGCCACCTATGGGGGTTTGTTATATTTTGGTAAGTCGGCCTTTTTTATCTTTATGAGTTGTCTCCATACAACTCGATTTTCCTATGAGGGATGTATTGTTTATGTACACTTTTATTCTTCATTATTCAATGAAAGGATACACACCAATATTCATCCCTTCATTCATGTGATTCGGTCTCTTTTCTTCTCTCTATTTTTCCTGTGTATGCTTGTGAGAATTCTTAGTAGCAAGATCTATTTCCTATGCTTATTCTTAGCGTCATTGCTCATAGCATTGCTCATAGCATTGATCTATTATTTCTACAAGGTATCAGAGCTATAGGGAGCACAACCTTTCCATATTCTACATGGTATCAGAGTAGCAGGTTGGTCAAGTTCTATAGAGTTGAGGAGCGCATCCAGTCTCCTATCCCTCTCTGAAGAAGAGCTTGTCTAGCTTACAAGATTTTCTCCTGGTTTGTTTTGCAGGTTGCAAAGAGTATCTCCTAGAGCATATCAACAACTTCTACATGGATTCAAAAGTTCCTCTACTATCTCCTTTCAACTATGTTGATTGGAAGCCAAAGATGAGGGCATACTTGAAGAGGCAATGTCTCTTTGATGTCTCGATTGGTGCATTGAGTGAACCTGAGTCTTATGAAGAGAAGATTGATTGGATAAATAATTGTGATAGATTTTAGGGAATTATGTGTTTGGGAATGTCTCCAAATATATATCATCTCATAGATTCTACTGAGTATCCATTTGAGCTTTGGAAGAATTTGGACAAAGTTTTTGGTTTGCAGGAAATAGAAGATGAAGCATGGAGCAAACCCAACATCTCCTCTTGTTCTCTCTCTCAATATTTCTTGGCATCTACATTCTCTGATGAAGTTGATCGTGATGAATAAGTTTCTCATACAGTGCATGTTGTTGCTTCCCTCTTTGATTCAAATGCTTCCTCCTTCAATCAAGAAGCAAATATTGAAGAGCCATCTTTTTCTGTGTCTCTTGAAGGTGATTTTTCTTCTTGTGATACTATTGATGAAAAAGAAGTAACATATGGAGCTTCTATTGATATTGATTATGATCCTATAACCCATTCATTGTTCTCTAAATCTCCTATCTTAGATTATGAGATATATGTGCTAGATTCTTCACACCTTGTGCATACCTCTCTCATTGATGGTGTGCAACCCAGTGATTTCCAGGATGTTTGCTTAGCCACATCACGCCTTATTTGTGTCATACCACTTACCTTACTTGATCTCATGTGCTTCAAAATCTCCTCCTTTGTTCTTGGCATCAATACTCAGATCCTCCTTGAATATTGTGAACATCTCCTTCTTTCTGCCTTTCATACATAGGATTCATTACCAGTGCATTCCCATGAGTCTACTGATATGCTTATATGTGATCCTTTGGATTCTGATTTAGAAGAATATTTTCAGGTTGATACGCATATCATACCATCATCCATACCATCTGCCATACCTATGAATAATCCTAATACTATACAAATCCCAAGTTCATTAGTGGATTCCTCATTGGTCTGTTATGCAATGATATTTATCTTACATGGTTTGAAGTCTTTCCTATCTTTCAGTGGCTGGTTATACATGATCTCAATCATATTTGAACTGATATTAAACATGTTTATATATTTTCTAAACACTTATGGTTCAGATCTTATGCCCATCCATCATTCAAATTTTTTCACCTATCATTTTTCCCCAGTTACTCATAATTTTCCTAGTCTAGCCCTATATCCTCATAGAGCCACTGAAGCCTTTGTATTTGTTGTTCCATATGCTAATGTTTCTAATATATCATAGTTTTATCAGCCTCATATAAGATCTGGAAAGGTGCTACATCATATTGGAAGACTGACATGTGATTCACATCACAATTTTGCAGCTATTCAGGGAATTGGGTGTGAAATAAATTGTCTTAATTTTTGTACTCTTTCGAAAGGAGTATGCACAGATCTATTTTCCATTTCAGAATATGTTTGGAGATCAAAGTTTGAAATCAAAAAGAAGCATTCATATAATGCTCCTACTTCATCAATTGATGATATACAAGGAGTCTCACCTCTTCCTTCTTGCAGGTTATACACTCTAACGCATGATCATGGAGTTCATGATTTCTTCAGCAAGTCCTTCATCCAGAAGCAGTTCATTCAGCTCATTAAAGTGAAAATGAAGATATGTTGAAGACATATTATTTCAAAATTGTGTGCCTTGTCCTATCTTTAGGGAGTATTTACTCCATGTGGTTTTTCCTCTTTCCTCACTTTTCTGGACAAAATAATTGTTAAAGGCTGACCATAGCCTTGTTGTTGGGCCCTATATGCATCTATATTTTTTAACATACCATCATAAATTAAGAATTATAGGGGGGTGTTGGAATATATTAAACCCACTCATAACTTAGGATAAAATAATTAATCATTATTAATTATTTTATGACATACCATCATAATTGTTAAAGGTTGACCATAGCCTTGTTGTTGGGCCCTATATGCATCTATATTTTTTGACATACCATCATAAAGTAAGACTTATAGGGGGTGTTGGAATATATTAAACCCACTCATAACTTATGATAAAATAATTAATCATTATCTGATTAATTATTCACCCACTAGCTTAATTAGTTGGCATCCACTTGCACTTTAAAGTCAATAAACCTCATCTATATCCTATGAATTATTTATTTATAATTATAGGTTGATCTTGACCACCTTCTGACCATCCATAATTAGTATACAACACTTTACAACAGATTCTGCTTTATTCTATTTTTTCTACTTTTCTATGGATAAGGTAAAGCTAGTCAAACTAGGAAACTGGGTGCTTTTGTTTCCAACCCATACTTCATGAATTTTCCTCCATTTTCTAGGATTAGCATGGTTTTTCCATCTCCTTGACAAGTCACTCATGATTTTGCCAACTCGTGAGGTCCTTGATAGATTTGGGAAGTGTTTTAGCCACCTGTGAGGGTTTGTTATATTTTGGTAAGTCAACATTTTTGAGCTTTATGAGTTGTCTCCATACAACTCGATTTTCCTATGAGGGATGTACTATTTATGTACACTTTTATTCATCATTATTCAATGGAAGGATACACACCAATATTCATCTCTTCATTCATGTGATTCAGTCTATTTTCTTCTCTCTATTTTTCCTGTGTATACTTGTGAGAATTCTTAGTAGCAGGATCTATTTCTTGTGCTTCTTCTTAGCATCATTGCTCATAGAATTGATCTATTATTTCTACATCATTGACACCTTCCAATAGTGACTCATGAGTCTACATGTTTTGTTGTTGATTATGTGATTCATGTTATTTGACTAATGTTTTTGTTCCTCTATTTTTACAATATTTTATAAATC
>LPNX010949148.1:339247-497577 GCA_001517045.1 Pseudotsuga menziesii | reverse complement strand
TAAAATTGCCTTCAAATTTTCCTATATATCGAAGAGATTCGCCCATTTTTATACATATAAATCTAGGGGGATTCTTAAAATCATCCCTGGGCTGTACACGCCTTTTCTGGTTCCTATTCGACCAAGGGAATCTATTTATATGGACTACTTGATAGGATATCCTACTATCAAACATCAACATGACACGATCTTAGTAGTAGTCGATATATTTTCCAAGATGACTATTCTTATTCCATGCAAGAAGACTACAACAACACATCATACTACTCATCTCTTCTTCGAACATGTTTGGAAACATTATGGCCTTCCAACAACCATCATTTTTTACAAAGATGCCATATTTGTCAACAGCTTTCCATCCTTAGACAAACATAGATATGGAAGTTGTGAATCTCTTGGTAGTACAAATGCTTCACATGTACAACCACAAGAATCATCGGACATGGATGTAAGTCTCCCATACATACAACACAATTACAATCATGCTCATCACATCTCTATGGGCAAGATTCCATTCGAGATCTGTTCTGGATTTCAACCCTCAGTGTCCATCGACTTGATTAGTTCATCGACACAATCGAACAACACTAAATCTTATTGACGAGAAGTTGAAAAAGCATTGAAGTTTGGAGACCAAATCTACAACATCCAGAAACAAGCACATGATATGTTGCAATGATCTAATGAAAAAACTAATGCCATACACGATAAGCATCATACTCCTCATCATTCGAAATTGGGGATCAGGTCTGGTTGCATATAAAGAAGGAATGCTTTATTGGTCCATACAAAAAGTTGAAGCCTTTTCTATATGGTTCGTACAATATATATAAGTTAATTGGAGAAAAAAAATTCCAACTTGACATTCCTTCATGCTTAGGTATGCATCCAATATTTGATGTGGATCTACTTCGACCATACCATGCACCACTATTGGAACAAAACGACTTGCAGACAACAAAACCCGAAGACATCTATCCAGATGTTCAGGAGTGTCTTCCTTGTGAAACCATTGTGGGACGACACATACGTCATACAAGGATGAACATAATTCCCTTGTTTCAAGTGGATAAAGGCACGCATCTCCTAGCACAAGGAAAGTGGTACTCTATTATTAATCTCACCAAAAATTTTCCTCATACAAATGAGCAAACAATGGAGACCATTGTTTCTTAAGGAAGGAGGAATGATCCACCCAACAGTTGGCATTGATTGTCGACTTTGACAAGTTCATTATCAACTTCAACAAGTATGAACCTTGACAAAACCTCGATATATTTATCACCTCGACTTGCATCGTCGACACCAGCATCTCGACACAACTACGACATATTGTCCCTATGTCTTACAGTCATCTGTAACGGTTAAACTTTCAAACTGTTCCAACTTCTTTGTAAATGAACGTAGTGGGTAGACACCTAAGTGTTCTCAACACTCTATATATACATGTACACTATTGTAATATACAAGCAGAGTATTAGGAATAACACAACAATAATGAAATAACATATATTGGTTTGAATACTTGCATTTTGTCCATGTATGTATTTTTTTTTTGTCTAGTGTATTTTCTTCTTTGTTGATTCTTAATATGCTTCCACCATAACATTACTCGATTCATTCAATCGAATTGTTGTCCCCATAGTGCGCCTGGGAACCTGGATCAATATAACAGAAAAAAGAAAAAAAAATATTTGCACGATTTTTAGTTATGGTAGGTTTTCTTATAGACATGAAACTTACTCACATGGGAATTGATCGACCTAGTTTCCCTCAGTATCGACAGCCTTGAATGCTTTAAGAATTTATTTTGGCTTTACCTCCTTACCATACATCTCTAAGGATAGGTTGAGTCCTTTTGTGTCCAACTTCTCCTTGATTCTATATCCTAGAGAGTGGCTCTCTTAGAGATAAGTTTCTCTAAGATATAGAGTTTTAAGCTCCATGGCAACTCATTCACATGTGAATTCTTTTTTGTTTACTTATAAAAGAATAAAAACAAAATCATATTTAACATTAATATGTTGGAAATATCATATTATTAATTTTTATATTATTTTTAATATATTGAGGTGGAATTTGAGAATTTGGTTTGGACTTCAATTTAGAAAAATGGAAATACTTGCATTTAATGGAGATGAAGATAAAGATGAAATAAATCCCAATTAATTGTTGTGAAGAGGTGCATTCTACATCCCAGTAGGGGAGAGATGTATAACTCCTTCCGTTCTCATCCTAAACTTGACATGTGTCTTTTATAAAAAATAATAAAATATTATTAAAATAACTTTTCGACTTAAATTAAATTTAGATAAATTAAAACCATATAAAATAGATTACACATTTCCACTCTAAAAAAGGGTTTGTACCTCTCTAGATTTGATCCCTTTGTAGATCCCCTTTTAGATGGATCTATGTTGATTAAAATTGACACCATATATGGATGTATTTGGGTTTTTTCATCGTCAAATACACCTAGACATGAAATTATTTGGACTTTTTCGCGTCAAATACACCTAGACATGAAGTTACCACGTCAACTGGGAAGTGTATTTAATTTTTCCAATCGTCAAATTGACGTCCATAGTCAAAAATTCCCCACACGCACATATATTAACAATCTCCTTTTTCCATGTATCCTACGAGCCACGCTGAGGGATGGGGTTGGCCGGAGTAGTTTTTTTTTTCAAAGGAAATCTCCACGGAAAACCCAGCAATACTTCCCCACATTAGTGGATGGTAGAGGTGGTAAACCGCTGGCCATCCTCACAGATGACCTAATCCCGAAGGACTCAAGGCTCGAACCCGTGACCTCTCCCCGTACCGAGAGAGTGTGCGCGCGTCTTACCAATTGAGCTAACCCTTGGGGCTTAGTTGGCCGAAGTAGTTGGTTAGTCATTTACCATTAATAGGGGCTGGACTTTGGAGCATTGAAGTTCTCGGCTAAGGACTTGTGGCGCCAGACTAGCCACCATTAGATTTGGGTCAGACACGGTATTGTTTCCTCTTTTACTCGAGTCTGTGCTTTCGTAACGCATTATGAGAACTTGCGGACGGTTAATTGCTTTTGGTCTCGACACACTACAAGACCATACTGAGGAATCAAGATCTATTTTTCCAACTTCTTTTTGAAATGCAAAAACACTGTATGAGATATTCAGTTTTATGTTTTGTCGGATCTCCAGCAATTTGGGGACGGTACTTTTATTAGACTGATTGTCTATCCTTCTTGACTTTGGACCTGTACATTGATGGTATATCTTATGGTTTTAGTCTTGGAGCCTGCTCCTTTAGGGCTCATTTTCATGCCTTATGATCTCATGCTCAGATCTTTATGTATTTCTTTGAGAATGCTGTGTCATTTATTTGGTGTGCTGTGGGATTCCCTTTGGTCTATTCACAGCAAAGAATCTTGATCAGTGAGGCTGCCATGTATAAGATGACTTTTGATTTTATATGAATAACAAAGTCTGGAAAAAAAAACACTGTATGAGATACTTGAGTGGACTAGAGATGAAAAAATAGCAGCCAAATTTTCCTAAAACGTTGTGGCATTGACATACAAATAAGTTTGTTTGTTGCAAACCGTCAATTCCACCACCAGGGTTTGAATTCCAGACTCTGTTCTGTTCCAGCTTTCCACGCACATCCTTCCCCAGAGAGAGGAATACCTCCCACATGTTGCATAGAAACAGAGACAGGAAACTTATTGGGTATGTGACTCTGCAATGTAATTTATAAACTGAACCCTGTTGAACCCTTCACCGAACAGTGAAAAATAGGGATCGTCAATTGCTAGGCCTAATGCAATCATCATGGAAGTGCGAAATGAAAAAAGGGAAAATTTAGCCATCAATCCATCCAATAACCAATTTCTGGAATGTCATTGGAAACCCAATGGCCACATATATAGTCGTGTCCTGGGGTGGATTGGAAAGCAGCTAAGAACTTGTGCCTCTCGCCTTAAAACACCTGCGTCGGGTTGAAAGGGCCATCTGAGAATACATTCAAGAGCACCAGCGATTTCTTGAAGGCTTGCAACAGAGGAGAACAAGATGTTTTCACCCACTCAATGTTGAACCCTTCAACAACGATTGTCTTCAACGACTGCAAATTTGAAAGGTACATTCTGCATTTAGAAATTCGTAGGTATGCTTACAGATTTAGGGCTAATTTTTTTATATCAAAGATTAGGGCTAAAATTGTTTAGATTGTAATTATATGAACAAAGCTCCATTCGATTTTAGTAAAACTATGACTACAGATAAATTAGGATATATAAAGACTAAAATTTAAAATTTAAATGATTGAAAATCGAATGAAAGACGTCAATTCATGGGAATTGGGATAAATTCTTTATTACTCTGTTAATATTTTTGGTGCTAATTATTGTGTAGAAAGATTCTTTTACCATTATTCATGAATTATTCTTTCGTTCTTCATTAGCATTTTACTCTTCTTGTTTATGAAAAAATATGTGTGAAACCATGGTTGTTATGCCTACAAATGTTAAGGGACCCCTATAGAATTGTGGCTAGTAAGAGCTTCTAAAAGTTGGGTACTTTTTCTTGAGAGTATGAGAGGAAATGGGATGGTTTGAGGGAATAACCACGACTCGAGAATTCACAATAGTTGAAAAAAAAACCATTTAAACCTGGAACCTTGTTATTGTTGCTCATGGACTATATTTGGCCAAGTATTTCTCATCCAATTTATTCCTAGAAAGTAACAAGTAGTTTGGATTATTTTTCTTGTATTAATGAGCATATGACTTTGTCCTTAGAGCAATTTGTTAGGATGAGCTTTATATCCCTATAGGAGCTTCCTTTGCATGGTAGTATCAAAATATTCACATTATCTCTTTGTAGAATGATTTTTGTTTTTCAAGTGCATTGAATTCAATGGGTAATGAATGATTTAGAATATTCAATGCTATTTCCACTATTATTTTATTTGTATATGAATTTTTGTTTATATTGATGTTGGAGGTTGATTTTGACCTCATAGTTGGTTATGTAAAGAAGACAAGTTGAATGGAGTGCTATGATGGCCAAGAGGCATTCATGTATGTCATACCCATCCACATATCATCTTGAATCTCTGTCAATTGAATTTAGGTTGGGTCCATACTCTAAGTTAACCCTCTTTGAATGTCATTATATCACTTCATTCTCCATGATGGAATACAAAGGGTAGGGGAAGGATGTGAGTATATCCCTCTTTGGCTTTCCCCATGCACTACATGGAAGGGAAACTGGAAGGAAAAAAATGTAGAACATTCCACCCTCCTTCACATCTCCACTTCACACAACCATCTTTGTCCTTTTTCCCTGATCTTAAAATTGAGCCATCTCCAATGCATTCACCTACAAAGGATCTAATTATGAATATTTGATTCAATGAAATGTTTAACAAGTTAAAATGTCCAACATGAATCCATTGTTATCCCTAGGATGGAATCCGACCACTATTGCAAATACATTTACTTTTTTACATATACATTTAGCTCCATATATGGGTTCATCATATACATTCAACCCCGTATACCCTTCATTAGGCTGACCACTATTGCATATACATTTACTTCTTTACATATACATTTATCCCCATATATGGGGTTATCATATACATTTAACCCCATATATGCCCGCCATTGGGTCATGTCACATATGCGATTGACGATCTTTATCTAATGTTTAAGAGGAAAATTAGTCTAGGGACCTTGAATCCTTTTTAATGATCTATGTAGCATCTCAACTATCAATATATGGATGCCCATCTAAATGGGAAGGCAGCTAGATTCTTATCAACTCTAAATGAAAAGGGAGTACGTGGGGTTAATTTCCCTTTGTGTGTACACCTTAACACAATTCCTTTCATGATCATAGGATTTATTGTATCCTTTCCATTTATTGAGGATATGACATCTACGACTATCGTCTAAATATTATGTGCTTGCTTTATGCCATTTCACTCTTTCTAGTTTTCTTATGAATAATCATCACCATTTATTTTCTCCATAGAGTGATGGCCAAGTATTTTCCATCTAGTTGGATAATAAATCCAAGCTCTTCAAATGTGGTTGCATTTTGTATGGTCCACTCCACATTTTTTCAATCTCCTATGATGAACTTTTGGATATGTCATTTAGGAGGTCAATCGTGAGTTTAGAATCGCCTTTGAAGATAAATCAAGTGGTTTTAATTTTCATGACTTGTATGATACTAGAGATCAATGGTTTTCCATGCTATTGGAACTTTCCCCTAGAATCTAAGAGAAAATCATCATAACCTATCCTTAGTGGTTCCCAATGACTCTTACTTGTCAATTTAGGGTTCCATTTTGATGCACCATCAAAATTCACCCTAGTCCATTCTTCCTGGGGAGGGGCACGCATGCTCTGTCCTTTTTTTAAAATCCTTCATTAGGACCTCTTTTAGGACCAATTTTGAATTATTTGAGGATAAACTCCCATTCTTCAATAGGATCAAGGTTAGTCTTGGTTTCCATTTCTTTTGCCTATTTCTATATGCATTTGGTCTATTGTTAGCATATTACTTCAAAGTCCTTGAGGTTTACTTCTTTCTATATAAACCATGGAATTAAATTTCGGAAAATTCTCATACCTTATTATGTATTTGTAATTTCCGTGGAGGTTTCCTCACTTTACAAAAATATCCTTTGGTAAAATTATATTCAAAATATTGATTGCAGAAATATTCCTATCTTTGATCCAAAGAGGGTTGGGCATTTGACTAGTTGGGGATAAATGAAGAAGATGAACTCCACAATTCCAAGATTTAGAGGAACATTTGACCTCTGAATCTTCATCCTATCCAAATGACCAAAAAAAATGTTAACATCTAGTTGAGATAACTCCTTGGACTAATTATTTGTTTAGAAAACCTAAGCACGTTATGCCCATTCTCCATGCATATGTTGGCTTTCTTTCTTTCTACTAAGACAAAATATATCATGTCTTCTCTTTTTTAGCACCATTCCATAAAAATTTCATAATTATATGTTCTACATCTCTTACTACTTTAGATGATGCTATCAGCATATAACTTTAGAATAGGAAAATAATTAATAAAACTAATTATATATATAACATTCTCCCAACTAAGAATAAAATTTTGATGTACCGTCCCTCCAATTTTTTCTTTACCTTGTTTATTATAGTTTTTGAATGATTAACCCCATGGGATGGGGTTTATAAGGGATATCCCTGATATGTGGGTGGAGCCTCCAATTTTTCCTTTAGCTTGTTTATTATAGTTTTTTAATGATTAACCCAATGTGTTGGGATTTATAAGGGATATCCCTAATATGTGGGTGGAGCCTCTTTTGTTATCTTAAGTTCCAATATTGTAATTTTCCTTTGGATTATAAAACTAGATTTATGATTATAAGTTTATTTTAACATCGATTTTCTATCTGGACACTTTCTCAAAATTTAGAAATAATTTGTTTAATTTTATATTTTGAAAGCTCAAAATATTGCAACAACGTGTTTATTGATTTGGATTATATGATATTGTTTCTAACATTATTAATGTGCCATCAACAAAATGAGATAAGAGATTGGAGGAGGTTATCTTTAGACTTTAAACATTGACCAAGGAATTTTCTTGATTTAGTTCTCTCCCCAAAACTTCCACCAGTGTGTGTGTGTATATATATATATAATAATGGGGACAAGGTGATTCATGACTTTTAAATTAATCCATGCTTCTTAATTATGAAGACAAGAGAATGAGTAGTGAGACAATACATATACCAAATATCCTTGTTAGACTTTTGGGTTACTTCAAAATATGTTTGAGGTGTTTTATGAGATTGGAGTAGATGGTGTATGTTCATAATGTAATATATGGGGAAAATTATAAAAATATAGGAAAAATAGTAATTTGAAAAAATCAGAGAAATAAAAAAATGTGGAGAAATATAAAATATTTATAGCATTGAGTTAAGCATACTTTTTTTAGTAAACTAGTTTATGCAATCGAGGGTTTTGAGTTTCATGTAAAGTTTAAGAATATATAACTTGGTTGTGGCCTTTATGCATCTCGTTTGATATTTTTGTTAGATTAAGCTTCATATTAAGCTTCGAGAAAAAAGTATCTACATTTCTTTGATATATATATATTACAATGAACTATGTAACTATTATATACCGATATGGTTTAATTACAAGAAATTGAAAAGAGACTAAGCATCTAAAAGAAATGGAAGGGAAAAAAAGAGAGGCTCAAGTTATTTAATGGATTGATGATTGTTCTAGTGTCTTTAATTTATCAATGCTCAATATTATTGAAATAGTGGAAGACCCCCAAGTCATTAGTATAATATAATAATAATTATAATGTTGTTTTTTATGTTATTAAATTGATATGAAAATAAAAGAATATATTATAGAATTAAATATTTATATTAATTTTATAATAATTTTAAAATGATATCCTTTAATAATAACAAGAAATTACTTATTAAATATGTTTTATGTTATATCATTGTAATTTATAACTTTCTTTTTTCGAAAAAATATCATATGTTAACTACAAGCACTTAATTGAGATTTGGATTCCTAAAAATATAGATATGGGCATTGATGGAGACTCTTTTGATTTAATTATAACCCAATGATAGGGGAAACAAGAGAGAACCCCTAAATTCCGAAGAATGGAGTCCTATCAAATAAACTTAGGTGATTTTGTACAGCCATCTTCGACTACAAAATTCCATCCAACCACATTTATAAATACAAGAAGCTTACATAGCTGTAAATTTGACTATTTATATCCCAATATGTACCCCAATATATATTAATATTGCTAATGTAACCTTGAGTTACGATAATAAAGCATTATTGTGATAGAACAATTTTCATTTCACTTGTTAATAGTGTCAGACTATCATTTTAGTGAGGGGATGTATTTTTGGGAATTTTTACAATATCTAATTACATCCTTTTTAATATATAGGTATTACATAAAAAAATGTCTCAAGGAAAAAAAGAACCAGTCTTATATCAAAAGGTTTTTTGGAAGGTCATCAAAATCACAAGTTCCATCTCCTAATACAGAGAATCGTTATTTTGATTTGAATGAAGACTTAGATATTTTGGGGGAGAATGAAGAATGTGATGAAGAATTTCAAGGAGAACCTAGCACTCAAAAGAAAAGAAAATTGAAGTAAGAAGAGAGTTTCATAAGCAATGGAAAACTAAGTATAAGTGGTTGCGAGAGGAAAAACATGAAGGGAAAATAGTGATGAAATGTATATATTGTGAAACACATACCACAATCAGACCATGGGGAATTGGCATTGGATGCTCTACCTTGCAACATGATTCAATTGTCGTTCATGCTAGTTCAAGCATCCATAAAATTTCACAAGCAAAATGGATATGTGGAAAAGAGAGGAAAGAAAAACCTATTACAGAACACATAGCATGCAATGATGATATGAACAAGGAAAGACTCATGACAACTATGAAATTAGTTTATTAGATGATGCAAGAAGATTTACCACTCTCAAAATACAAATCTCTTTGTTTTTTTTTCAATGTCCTTGCAAACACCAAACATGACAAAGAATACAGATTACACATCTATACAAATCACATGGCTGCAAAAGAATTTATTTTTGCTATATATGAATCTCTTGGAAAGCTACAAATTTCAAGAATGTTGGATAACCCTGTTTTTTCATTGATGCTAGATGAATGCATGGATCATAGTTTACATAAACATCTTGTGGTTTATGCCACATTTCTAGACTCAAAAGGGTTTGGGCCTCCAATTTCATAGTTTTTAAAGCTCATAAATGTTTTTGATGGAACAGGAAAAACAACATATGATGAAGTCAATGGTTTAATTGAAGTAAGAGGTCTTTAAAATGAAATATTAATAGGAGTTTCCACAGATTGTGCTTCATCAATGGTTGGCAATGAAAATGGTCGTGTTACTTTTTTTTAAAAATGTGTTCCTAATCTTGTAGGTGTTCATTGCATTGCTCATTGTGAAGCTTTAGCAGCATTAGATTCTTTCAAAAGAATACATGAATTATTATTTGTTGAAAAATTGACAAATAAAGTATATTCTTGGGTACAAAATTTTACTAAAAGAAATAATGAACTTATTTCTCTACAAGAACTTATGTAACTTGAAACTCTTAATGTTCTTCAAATTCATGGAGTTAGATGGATCTCAAGGGGACAAGTCATTGAAAGGCTTGTTGTATTGATGCTTCCCATGTTGACTTTATGAAAAAATGAAAAGGAATCATGGTATGATAAGGCAATGACATTTTCAGCATAGTTTTGTTTACATATGCTTGCAGATATAATGTGTGAAGTAAACAAGTTGAAAAAAAAATTCCAAGAAGCGTACGTTGATGTTACCTCTTTAGGGGCAGCCATATATGTTACCATAAACACTTTAAAATGGTGGTTTTTATGAAATGACACATTAGTGGATGGCACATGTTACTCATCTAAATTTCTAGATGCCTCTAAATTTGGTTAATTAGAGATTTGTGATAAAGAGGGACTTCTTCATAGGCATTAATTACAATGTGTAGGAATTTCGAATGCATATGGCGATTATGTTGATACACAAAAGAAATCATGAAAACCTTGCATTCAAAAGGTCCAGAAGAGATTTGCAAACAACTTGCAAAAGATTGACGGTTCAAGATCTTGTAGAGAGTTTGAATGGAAGATTCCTTGATATTTCTTTTTTCAACTCTGCAAGGTTGTTTATTCCTTGTCGTTATTTATAGGATGTTCATAGCAGAGAACGAAATTCAAAGCGTTGACTTGAAAAAAAATTTCATCACCTGCAACATACTTTATGTGAGAGGGAGGAAAACAAAACAACATTTGATTTTAAAGTTGTTTAAAAGAGTTGCATGAAATTGTTAATGCTCTTCATGTTAATTGTGAGGGATCATCCATGAAAGATGCTTGGAGGATTTTTGTGTCACAAAGATACATACAAATTTTCTTAACATGTCAAATTTATGTTAAGCAGTACTTACAATTCTTGCAAGTACAGTGGCATGTGAGAGAGGGTTCTCAAGACAAAACATAATCAAGGATGTACGAAGACCAAAGTTATCATTGGATACATTAGATGCTTTGATGAGAGTGTCACTATCAAGGCTTGATTCAATGATGGTGGAATGGGATAGGGTATATGAAATTTGGAAATATGCGAAGGAAAGGAGATTATCAAATATTTAAGGTTTTGCTTTTATGTTTAGGTTTTTAATAGTAAATATTAAATTTGGGGAACATGAATAAGAAATACGAAGAAGAACAACTATTGGGTGTCAGATTTGACCCTTTCACTAGGCCCGTTTATCTCCATTTTGATTTTTAAAACCTCTACTTTTTCACACTTCCATCTAACTAATGGAATAATGAGAATAAAAAAGGTAATAAGTTATAGGAAATTCACGGGAATCAAACTCGGCATATAGTTGAAGTAAATTCATAGGAATTAGCTGCAAATATGCAAGTTTGTTCACAGAATATTGAACTCAATGCCCAAAAGCGAGGAATCATGCTCAACCATCCAACAAAATGAGGATCTAACTCATATGATCATGGAAATATTATTTATATGCCAAAGAGGATCTCTAAGCTACATTTTTTTGTAATTAGTTTGAAATAAACGGAGTGTATGTGCTTTTCTTCATGAATACATAAAAACTAGAGGAAGGGGATATACAAGAATTAATGGGAATGTTGATATAATCATCCAAAACATATTGTAATTAATGATTGGCGTTGATGCTTAACACAATGAAGTTTTGCATTTAATGATAATCCAAGTGTTCAATTTTTTACATGGTTTGATTTTGTCTAAACAACATTTACCCAAGAGGGCCCCTGGTCCCCCGGTATGTGTTGTATTTTTTAATATTTATTCTAAAATTTATTTTCTTATTTGTATTCATCGTTTGCATATTCATGTTTGTTGTCGCAATTTCATGTAGGTTAAGAATCTTCCTTTAAACAATTTATAGACAGTGTTACACATGTCTTTGAGTATGGTGATGAATAATTGTTTAAGTTTTTGATGTTACAGTCAATAAGGTAATTGAATGATAAGGTAATCCAATATTGAGTATTGATATATGGAAGGTAGCTAAGGGAATTTGATTCCATTTTGAAACAAAATTCATTTCCAGATAACTATATGTGTGGAAAAATTAAAAATAAAACCCTCTAATGATAGAATAGTTGTTTTATGGTGTTGTGCAAAGTTGAAACATAATTGTTGTATCAGCATGGGATCTATTGCAAATTCACCCTAATTGTGATAATTGATAGCCTATGCCAACCTGAATTGCGTAACTTTTAAATTTATAGAACTTGTGTGTGAGTTTCGGTTGCTTGAGCCTTGAATGCTCTGGATTTTGTGTTGAACGACCTTGTGACATTCTTCAATCAGTGATTGTTTTTTCAAAAAAGTATTAAATTAGATTTTTTCGTATTTGTGCAATTAATGCAGCTATAGGTAGTGTTCACGTCCTACGCTTACTATTGCTCGTTTATTTAACAATAATTCAAGAATCAATCTCTAATTATTTGGAAAATTGTACTCCAACATTAGAATGGTTTAGGATTAGTGCATGGATTATTTGTTGCCCCAACAAATATTTCATTATATATTTAACCAATGTATTAGCAGAGAAATAGGTCACACAATCCCAGATTGTACTTCTGGTCTTTTGTTTTTGTGTTGGATACTTAGTTGTGCTAATCAACAATTTAGCAATGGATGAAATCCTTGAATAATATAATTTCAAGGCCATGCAATCATAGATTGTACTTAGGTCTACAAGCCCACTTGGAATATTTCTAATCCCAAAGTCCCAAATATGTGGTAACGCTTCTAGTGAAGGCTTGGCGATATCTATTTGAAGCACCCAATCCTAATAAGTGGCAATTCAAGTTTTTCTTTTTCTTTCTGCCTAGTATATGAACACGTCTAGTATAAAACTAAAGAAAGAATTTTTTAAAGCAAAAATGATCTGTGATAAAAATTAGCATATTCCATGGATGCGATATTGTGTTGTTACAAAAATTGTCAACAATTATTGATTAAGATATCTTTTGCATTAGCATGTTTATGTATATATTTTCATTAAATTTTGATTGAGGTACAGGCCTCTTTATTCCTTTTGATTTCCTTTGAAGTTAAAATTCATGAACTGTAACTCCCATGTGCTAGCTGTCAACTGGACTTGCTTTTAAGTTGGTTGAGTAAAAGTTAACAATTAATATCATGTGGCTAATGTGCTTATTTTGTACAACTATATAGTGTTATTTTTTTACATGTTTAATAATAAATACGTGTTTTTTGAAAAAAATGTTGGATATATTTTTCTTCACTAGAATATTTAGATAAAGGGTAGCTAAACTACTATCCACAATAATGGTCTCTAGTTGGACTGCACTAGAGACCTCATGGCTTACTTTTCCTTTTAATAATCCACTAAGCTATATGTTGAAAAGTATATCACTTAGAATCAAATTAGATTCTTTGCATGAATGTTGGATCACCTCTTAATTTCTCTCATCTTGTGAAGGATTTAAGAGTTGTGTTAACATTATTTGTTCCATATCTGGGAGCCTTTCTTGTTGATTTCATTGGTTTTTATTATGATACCGATGTTGGTGTTGATTCTAAAATCCAAAGATCGTATTTCTTAGTAGACTGGAGATCTTTGTTGCCAAAGATATTGGTTATAATAAACCATTGTATTTTTTTTGAAGGAATATACCATCAATGCAGCAGCTTCTAAAATAAGGTTTGAATACACAAATATTGACACATTTTTGGCATCGCTAATGAGTAGTAAATCGTTTTCCTGGATTTGGGTACATTCCTCATCTTCCCACAACTTTTGGAACAAGTTGACACTAGACAGTACTATTAGAGCTATCAAAGGTGGATTTACAAATTCACTTTCCAAAGAGAAAACATAGTTGTAATTCTAATGCAATACCACGTGCAAAAAAGATGTGAGAGAAACAGTGAGATTGCATCTCAGAATAGCAATGTTGTCCACTAAATTGTACTTCAAAATTTCTATGAAAACTTTTGTTGAACACGCTCCCAACATTGCAATGGTAAATTGGCATTCCCGTAAAAATATGTTTGAGAATTAGTTTTAGTATAAATTTTGCATTTATCATCTATTAATCTATAAAACCATTCTTGGAAAGTGCAATATTAATAAGTAACATTTGATAAATCATCAAACATGCAAATATTCATCACATCTTACTCAAACAAGTAATCCACCAAAACTTCAAATCCTTGTGGATTATGCGAAGGGGCTAAAGTTAAGCTTTACAAAATGAAGAATATCTTGTGGGGGCTGATAGAAACTAGTAGTGAGAAAATAATTCAGGGATAAGGTAGCTGTAAATGATGGTAAACTAGCGCAATTACATGGGTTATGGTATGTGAACAATGATAGGCCACAAGTTAAGTGCCACAAACTACCCATTATCCATGCCTCATCTACTAGTTATCACATGAAAACTAAGATATTTTGTATCGCCATAAAATAAAATTTGATAGCACGCTTCCCTCATCTTCATGCAATCTATAAAAAGTACCCTTTTCTTATTCTTTAGGATGAAAGAAATTTAATTCTAAAATTTCCATGTAGATATACTCATTTAACCATATTTGCATAGGATCAACTTTGTTTCCATGCATCCAGAATTGGAGTTTATTCATGATCCATCCTATTTATTGCCATCATTCTTTGAATATTTCCCAGGGGAGAAAACTCATTTACACTACCTCCGGTTCCACACTCATCTTGTTGATTCTGAGGGTTTCCCATTGTTGTGGCATGTAAATGTTCATATAACTAATTATAAATTGATTGACTACATATTCACTAGATTGTTGTTTACCTTTTTTGGCGATGGAGTTGCGCTCCTCTCTTTGATTTCTCTTATATTGCCAAGATTTTGATGCAAAGCAATCTATGTGGAAACCAATGAGTTGGTGGGAATACTAAGAGAAAATGAAAACAAGACTCGACGATATTCTTCATTTTAAGGATATAGGGGAGTTGAGGCTTTATTTTAACAGTCTAAAGATATGGAGGAGTTGATTTTTTTTATACCAGACAACTATGTTTTTCAATTGCAATCTGAAACCATTTAGGTTACCTAAGAGAAATGTAGGTATTGTTCCTCCAATGATACTTGGATTTGAGTACATGGTAATGATAGGTATTGAGTGCCTATTTGTTGTTCCTTGTTTCCAAAGCAAGTTAAGGATCACATGTTACTACCTGTGTTTTTATTAATGTGTTTGTGGACCTCTACAGCCTAGTCCTGGTTTGAGAATTAAAAAGGGGAAGAATGCACACAAGGGCCAAGTGATGGTTTTTTCCATTCTTTATTTATCCATCTTGTATTTTATCTACATGGGTTTGTCTTGGAATTGCAATTAGCATATTTGGATTTTTTGAAGGTGTTATGATGTTGGGGGTGGAATACGACCTACAATTGCTAGTAGAAAGATGATTAACAAGGAGCCCTAAAAGTGTTGCACTTTCATAATATTAACATTGTTGGCTATGAATGTACTTCCTCTATTCCAGAACTTGGCCTTGCTTGGATGGAGTGAAGTAATGAACAATAGTTAAGATTATAATATAAATTATAATGGGAAAATGTTGGATGATATTCATTGTTCTATCAAGACCATAATTAGACCAGGTTGGTAGGAGAAAGGTAGGCACTCTAATATTTTGAATTTGTGTTGGATACCCAGTTATAATATGCATGATATTATGGTATGCATAGAACTGGAAATTAAATACCCAATGTATATTGGAGTAGCTTTGAGTCTCTTAGTCAAAATTTTGAGATTGGTACTACTAGGGATTTGATGTTTCTCAGTCATAACAATTTGAGGTGAAGATGGATATGTGTTAGTTCTTCACATACAAATGCAACATAGTTTATATTGAAATATGAATCTCATTTGACTTTGAATTTCAATTTGAAGTTAAGTGCTAGTTTTTGAGATACAAAAGTAGTCTAGTTTATTATGAAATTTCAATTTCATATGAACTTTCTAAATGGTGCAAATGCAATATTGTTTGTATTGAAATATCAATATGAGTTGAACTTCAAAAATATCATATTAAAATTGGTACCTTGAGGAATGTCCTGAGGTTAACATATTCTAGTTGAATATTATTTTTTGTTTGATGGAAATCACTCATTTCCAATTGTTAGATATGTATTTGGGATTATTAGGTAGAGATTATGCATAAGTGAGATGATAATCAAATCTAGGTTAGTTATTGTCAACTCCCACCAATCTACTTATGGACCGTAAGCTAATCTTGGGGGATTTTCAAGTAGAGTTCATATCCCACCAATATACTACGAAGTCGCATCTCTTTGAACAAGTTTCTTTGAGGATTCTTAGATAAAACCACTACAGAAATGAGCTGAGAATGAAATTCAAGCTAATTGTGATCAACTCCCACCAATCTACCACTAAACCCCAACCTAATTGACTATTTGTGCAAACTCTTAAAACTTACAGCACACAAATTCTAGACATTTGTAGTGGAAGCTCACTCCAATTATTTGAACCTATTTTTTATTGAAATAATAGAGTCCACTCTACATGTGAGAAATCATGGAATTCTAGAAGCTGAAAACAATGACAAAGCTCTTCTTGGTTGTGTTATTTATATTGCAGGACTCTCTAGTTATATCTATTTATCATGTTAAAATAATTTGAGACATTGTTGCAGCCTGCACTTTTGATATTTAAGGTATATGCAAATAGCAAGCACAAATTGTCCTCGAAGTGGAGACCCAACATAAATTGTTGCAAATAATGAATTATTGTATAAAATAGAAATCTTAGATCTGAAATAATCAAAATTTGTAGCTACATGTCATGTGATTGTGGATTGTTTCTGCAGTTTGTGTTACACAATGTAATGTATTGGGCAACTTCTTCCTTATAGGTATTATTTTCTTCTAAACCCCTTTTCCTGTTATGAATAATAAAATTAAATCCGGACTTAATTTCAAGTCTCTAGTTCTAATTAGTAATCAACTATCGTGTGTACATTTTATGGGTCCATTGTTATATATTGTGAAAATTTAGGAGGTTTATCTTCTCTTATGATCCCATCCAATCTATTATGGTAGGTGTTTTATAATCTTTATGAGGGCTTGGTGAGGATGAACATACTTGAGGTAGGGTTTTGTATCATTTTTTTCAACTTATTAATGGTTTTGATTTGTTTACATATTATTGGTATCTATCTTTCTTAATATATAATGTATTTTATTTTCTCTTCAGTAACAACTATTTTCTTTTCTGTATGTATACTTTTGTAGCAAAGACCATTAGTACCGAGCCTCTAATGTATTTTGTTTATTTCTAATAATATAATTTGTAGCAAAGTCCTCCATAGTCAGTCATAGTTAATTTCCATCAATGTCACGTCCCCAAGCCTCCGACCGGCAAAGAGGACGCGATCTACGAGCTTTATCAGACTGGGCTAAGTGCCCATGAACATGTACAGGCTTAAAAATTTCATAAAACAAAATGCTGAAAGAGAGAATGCACTGCAGTATAACATGCCTAAATGCAATTCATTTAACATACACAACTACAATTGTAGATTATGCACACCTATGATTAATTATCCATGCACAGCGGAATTAACATGCATCTAGACAAGCATTCTTCAACATGTTCATTATTTTCATTAATAGAAATATAGTTGCAGAGGTAAAATACACAAGATCACTTATCTTATGAACGCCTTGCTCCGCAACCAGCTACGTCGCTGCAACGTTCCACCCAACCATAGGCCAGCGTGCTCCTTAATCTCTCAGCAACGCTGCCACCCCCGAGCTGGGCATGATTCTCCAAGGAATAAGGGAACTAGCAGGCTTACACATAGCCAGGGATGTCCAAACACACAGCCAAGCCAACAGAGTTGGGTTTATCAGGCCATTAAGGAGCTGGAGAAGGCAAATTTCTAAGCTGGTGAGCTCATTACAAAGCCAAGAACACCTACACCCAAACTAGCCTGACCTCTAAGACACCCATCCACACCCAACACAAGGAATTGGTCCCTTCTCTGCTACACAGTCCCTCAGGCCCTGCATTCCCTTCCAGTGCTATTCAGGGGTGATGGAGAAGAAGGCCAGCCCTCTAGTTTTGTCTGTGTGGTTTCTAGCACCAGGTTTATCAAGCAACCAAGCCAAATTCCTTACTCTTCACACAGTCCAAAGACCAATCGTTGCACTTAGGCAATCAATTTAGCTAACACAGCTTGAACAGTAAAAACGAATTACACAGCCCCATACGTAACAGCAAAAACGGCTCACAATATGGGGAAAAACACACCGCCCTGAAGCTTATTAGTGAGCACAACTCTCAGCAGGGAAAAACGTCCCAAATAGCCCGTGCGTGAGGCCAATAGTCGCTGAGACAGTAAAAAACGTGAATGGCTCTTCACAGCCATGGTAAAAACACATGGAACTTCCAAAAACGTGAATGAAAAATGCACCAGCAGCTCCAAAAACGTGAAGAAGACAACCCAATCCTCAGCACTATCAAAACGACCTCCCATCCATGGGAAAAATGGAGCCAGCAACCAAAAACGTGGAAGGAAAAACACAGGAAAAACTCCAGCTGCTCCCAAAACGTGAGGAAACTGAAAAACGTGAATGCATAGCAAAATGGCATACGTTTTTGGGCATTTTCCTTGCCAAGGAAGTCGGAACACGTTTTTCAAAAATGGTTCTCTGCCCAATTCGAATTTTGGTTGCCCATACTCTTCCCATCCATGCAATAACTAACTCAACCACATTTTGGCAGAAATAAATGATTGGAGAAAAAGACAAGAAAGGTAGTTGACAGCTTGATGGGTTTTCTCATAGACATTTGGCTTTTCCCCATTGGCCCATAGGCTAAATATTTCACCCCCCTTATCCTTAGAAAATCATGCCCCATTCGATTTAGTTGCCGCGACCGTAGCTGGTTGTGTCCATTAATTAATTATGATGCATATTTACATGACGGCCAACATATTATATGCCGCATGCCGCGATAGATCTTCGGTGACAATTAAATCCAAAACATAGCATTACCGATCAATGGTGGGGCCTTGGCCTTTAGCTCCACACCATGATCATTACAATATATACATCATATACATCTAATGTAACGGGGTCAAAACCAGGGCATTACAATCAATGTTAGAACCATGACCTTTTCTTCTCCCTAAGTTTTATGGTGTTTAACATCTTAATTTCCTTGACCTAGCAACTATAGGATATTATGTAATGTGTGTGTAGCATCCATGAGATTGTATTTTTAATATTCTTCATACAATGAGGGTTGTTCAGGTAGTTTCAAATATATGAATTCAATGGATCATTGAAGTGTAAATAGGATCCTCCCTCTTCCAGGTCTCTCTTTAATTCCTTCCTTTTCTAATTCCTTCCAACTCCATTCCATTCATCCTAAAATAGTTTTGTATTATAGCAGATATAAGGGATCATCAATGATGTTAGTGTCCATATTCTTATTCATCTTTTAGGTATATTTCCATTTTATTCTCCCAACAATAGTAGGAGCGGGAGGAGGAGGCCTAGGAGTGAACTGGAGGACCTTGTCCTCACATAGATTGTCACATGCCATTGTTGTGAACATGTTGTAGGCCAACAATATCAGTAAATTGAATATATTTGATGCATACCATAAAGTATTGCAGGCCCTCACAGGCACTAAGATACATGTCATGGTCGGTATTCCCAACAAGATGTTGCACATATTAAGCAAGTACAAAGTATCTGCATACAGTTGGGTCCATGATAATGTAATTAGATATTCCTTCAAAGGTGGTGTTGATATCAGGTGTATACTTACCGTCCTTTCTTTCTTTTCTCCTTTAACGCAATAACTTTATGATCAATCCTTCCCTAATAAGTGGAGGTTATGTTGGTGTTCTTCTATTTGGAATAGTATAAATTAGTATTTCTTAAAGAATCAAGCTTTTGGGGTTTTATTTGATTTTGAGATGGCTCAAATAGATGATTAGATATCCACATTACCCATTTATGACTTTTTGTTGGATTTTACTCCTTTCTCTAAGGGTCTTGACCCGGGTTCACTCCCTTTTGTTCAGCACAAAAAATCCCAAGATATCGGCCCGACATAGCATAGCTCGATCAGAAGCACCTGAAATGCAGATGCAGTCTCACCCGAGATATCTCAATTGGATGGGTAACTGCCAGAACCGCATTTCTGCAGTTGGGTGGGGGAATTTATGATACCTTGGTCCCTTACCAAGGTTCTCAACAAAGTCTGTGGGTGGATTATTTACATGAGTTGTGAATAGTTAGACTGTGACTCGCTTTTCTTATGAAACCTATTATATCAACAATATTTATGCAGCATGCTCATATTCAACTGATACTATGTGACTGAAATACATTTATTCCTTCATAACCAAATCTATAACGATCCATTCAATACAAAAATTATAAAGATAACTCAAACACATGCATCATTCACACATATACACAAGATATAACGTGAAAACCCATCAGGGAAAAAACCAAAAAGGTGCTCTTCATCTAGCATGAGGAAATATATGCACATTTCATATGCGCACTAAGTTGTAGACTTTGTTCTTAATCTTTTTCTCTATATTTACAGACTCTTCCTTCTTCTCATGCTCTCTGATCCCCTCTCTTCTCTCCTCCTACTTATATCTATTAATGATCTGCAAACAGCCTGGATCGACTCAACCCTTCCTACTCTTTTGCGCACTCAGTTCCATATCCTTCAACTCATATGCAATCAGCAATACTAATAGACAACAATACATATCTATCGACAGTGCATCTCACAGTAGTGAATCCAACTATAGAGAATCTAACCTGCATACATCTTGGGTTCCTTTTTAATAGCCTCATTACAGACTCAATACAGACTCATTACATACTCGTTACCTGTCACTTTCTTAGTCGGATTCCTCTTTCATCCAATAGGATGTCTTTCTTATTCTAGTAACACCTACTGGGAGGAACTAATGGCCTAACTTAAAGAGATTCCTTCACATGTGTGGTTTTCACCAACTCTCACCGAACTCGTACCCATGATATTTAAGGCATGTCGCTTTCCAATCGTTATGCCTTATTGTCATTTTCCAGTCATTATGATACTTGCACACTTTCTCTTGCTGATATTCTATCATACCTTCCCTTGTTGCACTCCTTCCTTCTATCGCATCTTCCTCTTCTAGTGTAGCTCCCTCTTTTGGAACCTCTTCCTCTTCTTATTCTTTCCTTTCACTGCCTTTGTCGTAGCTTCTTTTCTCCTCTTGCATTTTTGTCGATGCTTTTGTTGCAGTTTCTTCTTCTTCTCCTTTAGCTCTTCTCCATACTTAGGTAGAATTCTAATTGAATTCTATGTTACTGTCCCTAGGCCCAACAGGCCCCCAACACTCACCTGTGGCTCATCCCAAGCCACTCGAAGCTATTCCTCCATGTTTTTACATGAGCCGATTTTGCTCTAAAAATATGCCACAATTTTCACCACTCTCTCTACTTCTATGTACACTTATTCTTCTTTCTTTTGTAATTGCTCCACCAGGTCGGAAATGACTTGTTCCGGCATGACCTTCTCTACTGATGCAGCTATGTCGTGTACCTTCTAATGTACATGATGAATGATACATGTAAATTTTTATGCTTCATCCTGCAACTCTTCCACCTTTTCCTCACGGTGTTGTTGTTGTTTGTGTAGCACTGTCATTTGTTGTTATAATTTTCTCGTCTTTGTTTCCTTAGCCATTTTTTGTGTTAAGGGTAGTTGCTTCATATCATTCCTTTTCTGCATAATGTTTACTTCAAACGCGGTCAACTCATTTGCAATCTTCTGTGATTTTGCATCATCTATTAGGGCTTCCCAAGTCTGGGAGACTTGGTCGACAACCTTGGCACATATTTCTTTTGCTTCTTCTATCTTATTCGCAGCTTCAATTTTTGCTTCTCTTCTTTTCTCCAACACTTCTAGAGGTGTGCTTGATCTTATATTCTCTTCCAGTTGGGTAACCTTTTTCTTAAGTTCACTCGCTATTTTGGCAAGTCGAATTACCTTTTCTTCTACCTGCATTTTCGGTGTAATTTCAGCATCTTCAAGATTCGAACAAGCTAGGCTTACAACATTCTCAAGTTTTGGTTTAATTTCTTCTCCTTCCTTTACTTTTTGCTTGGTATTTTGCATCTGTTCCTTTATTTTGTTAATAACCTATTCGGATTTTTTCACACGTTTACCGAGGGAACTTTCTCTTACTCTAATTTATGCGACTGTCACTTTCTGTAAGGAATATATTTCCATCGGTCGCATCTTCAAAAAATCTATGAGTACCTGGCCAACACTTTTGGCGACCTCATTGGAATCTGGGGTTCCCAAATCCAATACTTCTCCTGGAATTTGTACCTTAATTGGGTGGTTCATTGTTGGTCTCTGGAGTTGTGGTGCTACATACGGATTAGGTTCATCCTGCGACTCTAGTACTTCGGGCGCACGATCTACTGTGATTTTAACTTGTTCAATCACTTTACCCATTTCATTTAGCCGCTATGTAATATTAGTAGTAAAATCATTATGTTTCATGTCGAGGTCATGGAAACTTGTTTGGGCAACTTCTTGTAGTGTGTTTTCTAATGCTGCAAACTCTTCATCATCCATGCAGAAGGTATTGGCTTTCTTATTAGCCTTTTGTTTCTTGTGCTTAGGTTCCCTTTGTTCTGTTGCATCTTGCTCTCCCTATTGTCTTTGCTTTTCCAATGATAGATCCTTAGGAGTCAAATTGAACTTAGTATTGTTTGGTTCCCTACCTTGTTTGTCTTTCTTGGGGTTTTTGTCATGATTAGCCTCTTTCTCCCTTTCTTGAGCTTTTGGTTCTTGTTGGTGCCATTATTGTAGCCAATCATTGATAATGGTTCCTAAGTCATCTTTCGTCAATAAAAATTGTGTCGCCAACCACTGGTGATACGGTTCCTTCCATGGTTGGATGTCAATATAGTGTGGACCAATTTGAAATATGATAATTTGTCGAAATTGAAAAATAGTGTTTACATTAAGTATCACATGGTGCTTCACTAGATGCTTTAAGGCTTCACTATGTATAAAGAATTCAATGTTACCATATGTTTGCATGTTCCTGTCTGTCGAGAACCAGACCTTCTGGTATCTTGCCCCTCTGCAGCTAACAGGTAAATCTACCGGATGGTAGTCTTTCGGCTCAGACCAAACAACAAATGAAATTAAGATCAAGAACCAAGAGTAATAGAAATCAATACCTTCTTCCTGCGATGCGGTTGCATATTGTAGAAAATTATTGAGAAACAATTGTGATCAAATGATCTGGACTCCTTTTGTATAGAGTGCAGCTAGCGTTACTGCAGCTACAGTACATTGGTTTGGTCGTGAGGTTTGCAACACTTTGCATGACAATATCATTGTTTCCAACTGAACAATAAGGTCATTAATGGATGGCATTGAGAACCCATTGCTGGCCCTGACTAGGTCATACTTATCCTTGACCTTCGCAATCATGGTTGGGTGTTTTTCCTTCTTCAAAATTGATATTGGGTCTGCTCCCGCCTGTGGCATGCCTGTAATTACTGAAATCAGGTCAACATCAACTAAGTATGGTTTGTCTAGCCATAGGAATCCTCCATGAAATACTACCAGCAGTTGCTTTCCATAATTTTTTTCTTTTTCGCTTTGACCGAAGTCTGGCATGAATAGTAATGACAGTAACCCAGACTGTTCCAATCCTTTCTCCCATTTCATTGCAACAAAACGGTTTGGTGATTCAGGTGTATCTTTAACCATTTTCATGTAGTTCTTTCTATCTAGAGCTCTTAGTTTTTTTGTTTCATGATCTTCAAAGGATAGCTTGTGTGAATGTGGCATCATATCTTGATGTACTTTATCCCTTTTGGTAGTTTGGGTTCTACCATTGTAGCATAATTATTTCTTCGGATGCGAACATGTGGTGTGTTTGTCCTCCTTGGTGGAATATATGGTGGCAGCAAGTTTCTGGTTTCATATTTTTCTTGCTCTTCATCAAAGGTGGCATTGTTGTTTCTTTTTCCTTTCTCTATTTCTTCATTGCCTACTTTCCTTTTGAAGCTAGTGAGAGTCTTGGTTCATCTACTCTGCGTTTTCTTGAAAGATGAAGCTGGGGTAGGCTGGTTCTTTGGGGGAATATATCCTTTAGTATCTTCCATAATACAGGTAGGTGATGCAGGTCCAGCTTCAGGTTCCATAGTGGGACTAACACTCGATATTGAAATAATCATGAATTGGCTTCGGATCTTTGAGTTGCAAAGAATAATTGCTCTTCTCTTCTCTAGGGATAATCAATTTGTGTGTGGGCGCAAAGGGTAATATGAAACAACAACTTTTCGACAGTTGTCCTTCACACGAAGAGGTATTTGATTAGAAAGGAATACGTCCTTTCAACCTCACGGTCCTTCCATTTGGATAATTTAATGAATATTATCGACATGTCTTCAATTAGTTGGCCTCTTTGAAAGGAAATTATAGTCATTTATGGTTGGTGTGATCACAAATTACGCCACCTGATTCTGTTGATATTTCCAATTTAATGACTAACAATTGTCTTGTCTTTTAATTATTGAGCCAACTTCACATCATTTCGCATCTAATATCTTTCATGTGGTAACTTCGCTTCTCCTTTCAAGTTCCAACATCTTTTTGTTGCTCCTCTTTCGACTTAGATTTTACACACTTTTTTTGTCGCATTGCTTGCGACTTGCATTTCATTTTCTTAACCTTCTGGTCGCACTCCTTGTGACTTACACTTCCCTTCCCATAAACTTTTCTATCATGCGACAGGTCAATTTCCTTCGCTGAATATTTCTAATCTTGGCCATATGCCAAGTCAGTATAAATTTACTTCCTCTTTTTTTTAAATGCAACCTAGTCGCAGGTATCAAAATAAGGATTCAATCAGCTCCCATTGATGAGCCCCTTAACCTCTGTCCCATCCAATTTCTCTAAGTTAAATGCTCCTATGTCAATGATTTCCTTAACAACATATGGTCCCAACCAATGCATTTTTAGCTTTCCTGGATGCTTGAAGAATTTACTGTCGTACATAAGAACAAGACCTTTGACTTAAAAATGCTTTCCCTTAATGTGTCTATCGTGCCATACCTTTTTCCTTCTCTTTTCTTCATTTTGGTGAAATCCTGCAATAAAGTGTTCTTCTTTGAAGTGGATTAGTTGAAGCAATCTTTCTTCTACAACATCAACATATGTCATTTTTGTAATTACGGCAACTCTCAAACTTGGTACAATATATTCCATAGGCATGACAACTTCTTGTCCATATACCAATTGGAATGGTGTCTAACATGGCAGCTTCTTACATGTTGTGTGATATTCCCATAGTACTGCAGATATATTATGATCCCAGTCATCCCTTCGCGTGTTGCATACCTTTGTAAGTGCATTCTCCAAAATCTTGTTAAATTTTTCGATAACTCCATTCCCTTGAGGGTGATATGGAGTTGTTATTCTATGTTGTATCCGAAATTCATTAGTTAGTTCTTTAATCAATTGATTAACAAAATGCGTACCTTGATTACTGATCAAAATATTTGGGCAACTGAACCTTGTCACAACATTTTCAAATAAGATATTTGTGGTTGTTGCAGCAGTACAGTTCTTTATTGGCGCAGCTTCTTCCCATCTGGTTAGATAATCAGTCGTAGTGATAATATACCTTGCTCTGGTGCGCTTTTCTACTGGAATGATAGGTCCTACAAAGTCAACAACCCATTTATCAAATTCCTGTAATGTTATATGCGATACTGGTGGCATTTCATCTCTTCGGGATGACTTCCCAATTCTTTGACAAATATCACAACTACGACAATAGTCTCGAGTGTCCTCATGCATGGTGGGCCACCATAGTCCTACTTGCAAAATCTTCCTCATTGTCTCTTTTCTTGCATAGTGGCCTCATGCGACACCAATATTTGCTTCACTTAATATCATTGGGTGCTCATGCTCCAAAAAACATCGTCGAAGTATCTCATTAGGGCCCAGTTTGTACAAATGTCTAGCAATCAACTAGAAATCTGCGGCTCGCACTACTAATTGTTTCTTCTGTGTTGTGGTAAATTCACTTGGCACATAACATGTACTCAAAAAATGTATGATATCTTTGTATTGATCATCAAACACGGTTATCGCAAATAGTTGTGCATCATGAAGATTATCTTCCAAACTAGTAGGTTTTTCTTCGCTTTCAATTCTTGGCAGGTGGTCAGGCCCCAAATTCAACCTACCCGATTTAACAATTATTTCAAAATTGATTTCCTGGAAGAGGAGAATCCACCGACAGATATTCCCCCCAAACACTGGCTTATTGACCAAATATTTGAGCGCAAAGTGGTTAGTGTACATCTTGAAGTGTCCACCCAACAAATAATGTCTAAATTTTTGCAATGCATACACCATCGCTATGCCTTCCCTCTCTGTTGTGGTGTAGTTTTTCCCTGTTGTTGATATCTTTCTGCTAGCAAAAGCAATGGGGTGATCAATCACTCCTTCCCCTGGCTGCATCAGTACCACGTCGAGTGCAACAGACGATGCGTCGACATGAACATGGAATTATTTTTTCCAGTCTGGAAATACAAGTATTGGCGTAATACCCATCTTGTTCTTCAACTTGTCCACACTCTCTTGACATCCATCTGTGCACTGAAACTTAGTGTCTTTTTTTGGTAGTCTCTCCATCGGGGTAGTCACCTCTGTGTATCCCTTTATAAACTTCCTGTAATATCTTGTATTTTCTAATGTTTCTCATAATTACTTAACCATGGTGGGTGGTGGTAAGTCTAGGATGATGGCAATCTTGGTTGGATCTATGAAAATTCCATCACGACATACCACATGGCCTAACAGAGCTCCAAAAAGGGCACAAAAAATACACTTTCTCAAATTTAAGGAGATTTGATACTTTCAACATCGTTCCAACATCATTTTGAGGCTCTCAATGTGGTCTTTGACAAGACCAAATACCGTCCTGTCATCAAAATAGACTTTAAGAAATTTATGTATAAAATATTTAAACGTAACAACTACGATTCTAGAAAAAATTGTAGGCGCTTTCTTGATTCCAATGGGAATTACCGTGTATTAGTAGCATCCCCATTTTGTCACAAAGGTGGTCTTGTGTCATTCATCTTTTGCAATTCTTATCTGATGGTAGCCCGAGAATCCATCATTGAATGAATACATTTCTTGTCCTTCAGCATTCTCCAATACTTCATCTGTGAATGGGGTCGAAAATGGATCATGTAGGAAGGCATCATTTAATTTCCTCAGGTCAACACAAATCCTCACTTCCCCTGGTTTTTTCTTGTATTGCACTACAATTGAACTAATCCATTGCGATTCTTCAACGGGTTCTATCACACCTTCCTCTATCATTCGGTCCATTACATCTTTAACTTTCTCTTTGTAGCGTAGGTTTAATCTGTATGGCTGTTGTTTGATCGGTTTTGCATTAGGCCTCAAAGTCCCTCTTCATTTCACCAAGGTCCCCGACTATTCCTTTTAGCTCAAAAAATTTGGCAGGGGACAGATACTAAAATTCATGTAGTAAGTCAGTGATATTTCCCACAATCTCATTGTCCCAGTAGTCTCCAATATTGGCAAATTTTGGGTTTTCAAACCAGCCAATTTTACTTTCTTTATCTTGAGTGGACTTAGGAATTGGTCACTAAACATACCAGCTCCTTCCACTGCGCGCATACCTTTTGAATCAGGTATGTTTATCTCAAGTGGATCATCATCATCAGGTTCTTATGTAATGTTGTAACATTCCATCCAGTGATGGAGTTGAGGGATACATTGATGGTAATTGGTAACTACGACCAGGATTTCTTCAAATGTATTTTCCTTCATTATATGTAGTGCAATGTCAACTGTCGGATGTTCACTTGTGAACTCAAATTTCTTGGTGAATCTTGTAACTAAACTTTCCCATTTAACAGTTTGTCTTTGTAGTTCCAGTGATGTGTACCAATTTCTTGGCACCATTTCCAATGTGTGGATGAATCAATGAACCCACTCTTATCATGGATATTCTTTTCATTTCCTATGACAATGCTCAATATGCTCCAAGTGATTTGTTGGTCCTGTATATTTCTGATCAGAATAATTGTTTTGTTCTCCAAATTTGATCTCCATTAATCTTCTACGATGTGTCCATTCAAAGATAGACTTTTTATGTGTACCCCACCATCTAGCGAGTGTAGCTTTCAACACAAATTTCGAGGCAGACAATAATTGTGACTCTGTAACTTCTTCTTCAAACTTCACCAGAAAAGACGTGAGGTTGGGAAACCCTTCATATGTAGGCATCTCGCTTGCTTCAGCTCCTACCCTTTCGGACAGATATTGTGATTCTTGCACATCTTCTCATGGAGACTTCATGTAACTTGTTCTACCAATTTTTCAGGGCATCACCTAAATAGTATGTGCATGAAATTACACTCTGCCAACTTAGTTTCCTATTAGTTATTGGATTTATATAATCCTCTCTTGAATACATGATATTATAAAATTGATCTAAGTAGTTGCCTTGGCCTTCGTTTTTAATGGGCTCAACATATCTCTGCCCTTCAAGCAGATCGATTAGCTCAACCACCCTTAGTTCAGAATATTCAAATGATAAGATCATTAAATTATTGAAATTTATAATGGTTTGGTTGTCTATTTCCTAATTAATTCTCATAAGTGCAGGGTATGGATTTGTTTCATCAACAATGTCGATTACTTCAAAATCGACATATCTTCTTAAGCCTTCTAATTCTACAAGTACTCGAGTTAATCTACCAATTGGTAGAACCATCGATTGGTTCGCAAGCCTTATTTGAATCGGAAACCAGTCCAGTCGTGGCTTATTCATGCTCTCCCATGTTTTTCTTGTTACAATGTTAACATCCGATCCCAAATCTAATATGATATAATCCATATCATAGTCTCCTATCTATGCAATAATTCACAGTTCTCGACATGTCTTTAATCTCTTCCCGATATGGTTAACTCTTTTCTTGTGTCGCAGGTCATATGCGGTTTCCTCTATCATTATTGTCAATTCGGTGACAATATATTTATCATTTATTAGTTCTAAACAACTTTTGAAAAATTATGTAACCTTACTAACCTTTTTCATTGGTTTCTTCCTGATTAGTTGTTCAAACCGTTTGGGCATGGTATTGATTTGTCCAAATGTTGAAGGTTTATTAACATCAACAAACTCTGATCACACATCCAAGAAGACTTCTTTCTCCTTATGGAAATCTACCAGTGCTTTCTTTTGTGTCGTGGGTCTCACCTACGGTTGTTCATGTTGTGTATTATGGTATGCACCTGTCATAGCACTTCCTCTCATGAATACAACAATGTGAGGTTCTCTTGGTTCGGCATAGATCATCTGAATGTTCTGGTTGGGGTTTGGATTTTGATTCTACACTGGGTTGGGATTTACGATAATTCTATCCTTCCATTTCGCAATTAGTTGTGGACACTGTTCAACAGTGTGATCAAAAGTTTTACAATATGTACAAGTTTTTATAGGACTTTGACAATCTTGGGAAATTTCTTGGCTTCCCACAGTTATAACATATGACTTGGCCTCTTCCGCGACCAAATCCTCCTCCTCCTTGTTGTTGTCCTCGACCTCGAAAATTTCCACCCCTGCTTTGTTGAGGGTATTGTTGTTGTTGTGGATATTGATTGTGTTGGTATTGTGGCTGAGGATACTATGGTTGTTGATATTGTAGAAGTGGATATTTAGCAAGATGATACTGAGGCTGTGCTCGTTCAGCTTGCATACGTTCATCATTTTTCATCAAGTAGGTATCCATTATCTTTTCTTGCAGCATTTGAAGTGCTTTGCATTATTTTTCATCATGGCCTATTGATTTACAAAATTTATAGTACAGACTAGCTAGTGCACTTACAATCTTCTATAAATACAAACATTCTTCGGACTTGTGGCCCCTAGTCTGGTATATTCTACACCAAGGCATCCCTTGGTTGTTTATCAGTTTTGTCTCTCCTACTACGATGTAGTTCATGCGCGTAGGGAAATTTCCTTTATGGTTCATGTATGTTTGGCATCTTATACACCATAGTTCTTCTTGAACTTCCTTTCTTCTCTTAATGTCCTGGATTTGCACCATAAGGTTGGCCAACTGCAACTGAATTTGTATCATTCTCGTGTCGATGTCTCCAATTGGCAAGGATTCTAACTTCATTGCTATCTCCAGAGATTATATCTGCAACATAATATTTTGTTGCATCAACAGGGTTCAAATGTGCGGCAACAAGGCAGCGATGAACCAATCCTTATGTTGTACGTCTGACATTTGGAAACTTACTTTGGCCATTAATGTTTTAAATCTATGGTCAAAGTCCCAGATATATTTTTTCGGTAGCTGCTTAATTTCTTTGATCTCAGTAATACATTGTGATTACGACTTTGGATTTGTGAAATCATCTATCATGCCCATTCAAATCTCGTTGATCATTTTCTGGACAACTCCTACTAGCACTATGGAAAATTTCATGTACCATTCAAGCGCACGACCTCGCAAAGTCATGATCATGTGTTCTTTCTTGATATTCTCATTCTAGATATGTCGCACAGTCCACACAACTTTACATATGAACCAATGTTATTCTGGGTCCTCCAACCCATTTCCATTGAATATTGGTAACTTAATGTCAGCTCTAGCCATTACATTTGCTATTGGTACAGTCAGAATTTTTTTTTGGCTATTCGGACTCCCTTTTTCTCTCTTTAAAGCGTTAGTGCTACTAGTATTTACAAATGCACTTAGAGATAAGTCTCTAGATCTTACATATGGTGACATGTTGATCCGGAGGATTATCCATCTTCTAAAAATTACACTGATCCAATATGGTACAATAGTTATTAATCTATGGTTCTAACTCATATGCTAAATTTGTGGCACAGTTGTGCAGTCAGCACATGGGCTGCGCAATGCAGTTGCACGTGAGCCGCGCAATTGTGCATGCACAGCGTAGTTGAGCACAATTACGCAGGAGCCGCGCAGTTGCGCAAGAGCTGCGCAGTTGCGCAGGATCTGCGCAGTTGCACAGGAGCCGTGCAGTTGTAGCACCAACAAGTTGAACCTCAAATGGTTCGTGGAGGCTAGTCATAAGCTGCGACATTCATATGCTGTGCCATTTGTATGCTACGATCGCGGATCAGGAATATGGCGAAGTCCTCATATGATGCGACATTCGTGAAGTTAGTAGTGGCATCAAACGGTTACGCTACAGGTTGCATAGCCCTGTTGCAAATACCTGTGTGTGGCAGTCATGGCAACATGTTGTGAGTCAGCATATACGTGGAGTTGGTTGCAACATTTCGGGGATATGGAACGCCATGGTAACATAACGCTTGTGCAACAACTTGGCGGAATTGCATGGTTCAGTTTAGCATATGGTTGTAACGATAATCAAGAAGATAACAGCTGTAGCGGAGGAAGGGAACCCGTTACTTGTCCTCCGACTGAATGCTTAAATAGCGACTCTAGCCACATTTCAGGGGTGCTTGCTGAAGGGAGATTCAGATTGTGTTGGGGCACAGAACTTCATTTTCTCTGTTTATGAGAAGCTTTGGGAGTTGCTATGACGTGCGCAGATGCTGTTTCTTTTTGTAGTCGACATTCTATGTTATAATTTATCTTTCTTTGTCTTCCAAAGGCTAATTGTAATTTTCAGAAGAGAGGTCTTAAAGACTTTGTACAGCATCCTGTTAACAGTTGCTGAAGTTGATTCCAGAACCATTTTTGTACCATATTAAAGAGATTAATTGGATCAGTACCCATTGGAGAGGGACTCGGAGACGTAGCCCAGTGGAGGGGGTGAACTCCATTATCAACTCTGTTTGTGATTGTCTGATTCTGTGTTTCTTTTTATATCTGTTTACCAGTTTTGTTGTCTCATTGTGGTTTCCCCATTCCTGTCTCAGTTTGCTATTCATTTCTGTTCTAAGCATTTAATCGTTGTTAATGTCGCTTCATGGATTAAGCAAACTGATTAAACACATTCATTAAAACTTTTAATGCACATAAGTTGAGGTCCGACGGATCATATTATGGTATCGGAGCTGGTTGACTGTTTGTGCAAGTTATGAATGCTTACCAGGTTCAGGTTAAAGCATGG
This sequence comes from Pseudotsuga menziesii, assembly GCA_001517045.1. Lineage (NCBI taxonomy): Eukaryota > Viridiplantae > Streptophyta > Pinopsida > Pinales > Pinaceae > Pseudotsuga > Pseudotsuga menziesii. The sequence goes on along the minus strand of LPNX010949148.1, from coordinate 465,214 downwards.
TGAAGGAGAATTAGTTGAAGGAGACCCTGAGGTTGGCTCAAGAAGAACATTCTCAAGAACCATGTCCTCTCCCAAAGGGGAAGAAGAAGGATATACTGAACGGGAAAAACCTGTTATTTCAGAAACTGAGTTTCTGGAGGCTTTTATGAGTATGAAAGCCATGGTGGAAATTCTACTCAATGAGCGAGCAGAAAGGAAGAAGAAAGAAGAAGGATCTTCATCCAAAGATGCCAAAGTGAAGAAGGAAGAAAAGGGTAAAGGAGTAGGAGGTGATGGTGATCCTCTTGAAACTAATCAAACTTTCTCTTCTTCTCATACTTCTCATTTGAATAATACTAATACGCCTTATTTCAAATTAGATGTAAAATTTGAATTGCCAATTTATAATGGAGATTTAGATGCTGAAAAGTTAGACAATTGGATCAAGCAGCTTGAAGTATATTGCAGGGTGCAGGGCATTACTGATTACCCTTCCAGGATTCAATTGGCCACTTTGAGAATGAGTGGAATGGCTCTTACTTGGTGGGAGAGCAAGATTCAGCAAGATCTTCGAAAGAATGGTAAAATTATTTCAGTTTGGAATGAATTCATTGAAGTATTAAGGAAGCAATTTTATCCTTTAGGTCATATGCAGCAATTAATAATGATCTGGCAAACTTTTAGACAAGCTAAAGGACAAAGCATTCATGAATATACTCATGAATTTAGAAAGAGGGCTATTGCATTGAATGTTGCATTAGATACACAGGAAAATCTTCTTTAGTACATTGGTGGTATGCATTCTTACCTGCGACATACCTTGTTGATGTTTAACCCCAGTACTTTGGATGATGTATGTGTTCAAGCTACACATTTAGAAGCTAGGGGTAAGCATGCTAATGATACTTTTGTGAAGAAATCCTTTGACAGCAAGTCGAGAGGTAAAGATCAGGGGAAAAAGAAGATGGCTACTGTTAAGAAAGAGGGTGAAAAGCCTACATGTTCGCATTGTCAAAAGGGACATGATGTCTCTAAGTGTTGGAAGCTTCATTCGGAGTTAAGGCCAAAGAAGTACGGAGGAAACAAAAATGGTGGCAAAGCAAAATCTACTGCAGCAGTTATTCAAGACTTGGGATCTGACTCAGGTGATGAAACAAAGGTTACAGCTGTCGAAATCCAGGGTAAGGATAAAAGTATCTCACTTCCCATTGATGCACAATCAAGTTCTAGTGCAAGTACAAATCTGCCATCTACTTCTAAGAAAAATGATAAAAATAGAAGTGCAATGTTTCATGTTCGTGTCATTGCAAATCACACAAAGATTGATACATTGTTTGATAGTGGTTCATAAGTAAATCGGATATCAGAAGAAGTAGTTAAGAAATTGCATTTAGTTACTATGCCTCATGAAAAACCCTATCCTCTTGGTTGGGTTACTAACGATACACGATTGCAAGTTACAAAGAAATGTGTATTAAAATTTGCAATCACTGAAAAGTTTAGGGATGAGGTAGAACTAGATGTAGTACCACTTGACATTTGTGGAATTGTACTTGGGAGTCCATATTTGTATGACCGGAAAGCAGTCTTTTATAGAGAGTAGAATAAGTATCATCTTTTTAAAGAAGGTGTGGAATATATTGTACGAGCACATAAGATAAAAACCAATCTAGCAATAGTCTTGGCAGGACAAATGAAGAGGTTGGTAAATGCTAGTAAGAATTTTTTGTTAATGATGGTTAAGATGAAAAATGATGAAATCTCTAAATATTTTGAAGAATGTGACCCTAAGCATAAATCTGAATTGATTGAAATCATTTCTGAGTATGATGATTTGTTTCAAGATCTGAAGGGGTTACCACCAAAGAGAGAGATTCAGCATGAGATACATTTGTAGCAAGATGTGCCACTCCCGAACATAGCTATGTATCGGATGTTTGTAATGCAGAACGGGGAAATCAAGAAGCAGGTTTAGGAGTTGATTGAGAAGGGGGTCATCCAGCCAAGCACTTCTCCTTGTGGCTCTCCTATAGTCTTGGTTCCGAAGAAGTATGGGTCTTGGAGGATGTGCATCGACTATAGGGCCCTTAACAAAATCACCATTAAAAACATGTATACTCTTCCTCATATTGATGATTTTCTTGATCAGTTGAAACATGCAACTTACTTTACAAAATTAGATCTGCGTAGTGGGTATCATGAAATCCGTGTTGCTAAAAATGATGCTTGGAAAACAACATTTAAAACAAAACAGGGTTTGTATGAATGGCTTGTGATGCCTTTTGGGCTCTGTAACGCACCTGCTACTTTTATGCGGGTCATGAATGATGTCTTTCGTTCGTTTATTGATGATTTTGTAATTGTATATCTGGATGATATCCTTGTGTTTAGCAAAACCAAGGAAGAGCATGTAGTACATGTGAAAAAAGTTTTAGATGTACTGAGGAAGGAGAAGCTTTATGTAAAGATGTCCAAATGTGAATTTGCTAAAACTTCTTTAGTATATCTGGGCCATATTATTGGTGGAGGCCACCTGCGAGTGGACCCAACCAAGGTTGTTGTTATTGTAAATTGGCCACGGCCTAACACCGTTACTGAAATCAGAAGTTTTTTGGGTACGGTTCAGTATTGGAGGAATTCTCATTTCTGGGTTTTCTTCCATTGCTGCTCCATTACACGCGTTCACAAGCGTTAAAGAAATTTTCCAGTGGGGAGGCAAGCATCAGAGAGCCTTTGACACTTTGAAGGAAAGGATTAGCACCACACCAGTTCTGACATTGCCATATTTGCAGCAACCATTTGAGATCGAAACCGATGCCAGCGGGTTTGCCATGGGAGTCGTTTTAATGCAAGGGAGGAAGCCAATCTGTTACCATTCAGAAACGTTCTCTACTGCGGTAAGTAACTATCTGACATATGAAAAAGAATTGTATGCGTTAGTACAGAGTGTGAAGAAGTGGAAACATTATATCATAGGGAAACAAACAGTCATACATACTGATCATTAGCCACTTCAATATTTACAATCTCAAACTAAAATACAACAAAGTAGGCATTTAAGATGGATGGGATTCTTACAACAGTTTCATCTCGTAATTAAGTAAAAAAAGGGAATTCATAATAAGGTAGCAGACATGTTATCAAGGTCACCTACAAATGCTTCAATCATTCTTCAAAACAGTTCATTAACACATGAAAGTTATATTGAACAGTATGCAGAAGATAAATATTTTAAGGAAGTATATGCATCACTAATACATGGTAAACAGGAAGAGAACTATTAAGTGCATAATCAGCTCTTGTATCATCTTGGTAAGCTTTGTATTCCAGAGAAAGAAAGAATGCATGTGATTCGAGAAGCACATAGTTCATTAATTGCAGGACATTCTGGTGTAAGTAAAACATTGTCATTATTGCAGAATCATTGTTATTGGCCTCAAATGCAAGAAACTGTAGCTAAATACATAAGAGGTTGTGTTATGTGTGCAACAAGTAAGCCTAGCAATAGGAAATTGGGTTTCTACACACCTCTTCCAGTTTCTTCTCGTCCTTGGGAAAGTATTTCTATGGACTTTGTAGGAGGACTACCTATGTCTAGAAAAGGGCATGATTACCTATATGTTGTTGTGGACAGATTCAGCAAAATGTGTATCTTAATGCCATGTAACAAACAGATCACTGCTGAACAAACAGCTCATCTATTCTTTCAGAATGTTTGGGTACATTTTGGGCTACCCATGTCTATTGTATCTGATCGAGACTCCCGGTTCTTGGGAGAATTCTGGTCAACTTTATGGGAGCTTATGGATACCAAACTTAAGAAAAGTACAGCTTTTCACCCACAGACCGATGGGCAAACAAAGGTAGTAAACAGAACAGTGATTCAGCTGCTCAGAGGGTATTGTAGTAAACATCCGAAACTTTGGGATGAGCAGTTGCAGTATATACAGCATGCTTACAATCATGCAATTCATTCTTCCACGAAAAGATCTCCTTTTGAAACTTGTTTTGGTTATCTGCCAAAAACACTGATGGACTTCTCTTTTGGAAAAGATGCAGTAGATGGACATCAGGATGCAAATAGAGCTCTAAGATTCATCCAAAGAATCCAAACGGTGTAGCAGGCAGTTCAGGAACAGTTGGAGAAGAGCCAAGCAAAGTACAAAGCCAGGCATGACAAGCATCGTGTTGATCATCAATTTCAGGTAGGTGACAGAGTTTGGTTACATATCACCAAAGAAAGGATGAAGGGTGAAGGTAAAAAGCTTAAGCCTATCAGGTATGGTCCTTTTGAGATCTTGGAAAAGATCGGTACTAATGCTTTTCGCTTGAATTTACCTCCATACATGCAAATCTATTCAGTTGTCAATGTTGAGAATCTTAAATTGTATGAGCCTCCTATGATCATGGATAAGGAAACTAACATATAGATTCCTTCAGTTGACGATATGGCACCTGAATATATGAATGAGTTGCAGGATGATGTTATTCTTGACAGAAATGTAAGGACTTCACGAAGGGGGAATACTGAGTACCTTCGAGTGGGGCTTAAAGGCATGCATCCTAGCAAAGCCAGATGGATGGAGATTGGAAAAGTGAGGGAGTTGTACCCTCACTTACTTGTCGAGTAATTCAGGATTTTGGTGGTCGAAAAGTTCTCCAATGGGGAGGAATGATCCGGAGGATTATCCATCTTCTAAAAATTACACTGATCAAATATGGTACAATAGTTATTAATCTATGGTTCTAACTCATATGCTAAATTTGTGGCACAGCCGCGCAGTCAACACATGGGCTGCGCAGCACAGTTGCACGTGAGCTACGCAGTTGTGCATGCGCAGCGCAGTTGCGCAGGAGCCGTGTAGTTGTAGCACCGACAAGTTGAACCTCGAATGGTTCATGGAGTCTAGTCGTAAGTTGCGACATTCATATGCTGCGCCATTTGTATGTTGCGACCGTGGATCAGGAACATGGCGAAGTCCTCATATGCTGTGACATTCGTGAAGTTAGTAGTGGCAACAAACGGTTACGCTACAGGTGGCATAGCCCTGTTGCAAATAGCTGTGCATGGCAGTCATGGAAACGTGTTGTGAGTCAGCATATACGTGGAGTTGGTTGCAACGTTTCGGGGATATGGAACGTCATGGTAACATAACGCTTGTGCAGCGACTTAGCGGAATTGCATGGTTCAGTTTAGCATATGGTTGTAACGATAATCAAGAAGATAACAACTGTAGCAGAGGAAGGGAACCTGTTACTTGTCCTCCGACTGAACGCTTAAATAGCGACTCTGGCCACATTTCAGGGGTGCTTGCTGAAGGGAGATTCAGATTGTGTTGGGGCACAGAGCTTCATTTTCTCTGTTTATGAGAAGCTTTGGGAGTTGTTGTGACGTGCGCAGATGTTGTTTCTTTTTGTAGTTGGCATTCTCTGTTATAATTTAGCTTTCTTTGTCTTCCGAAGGCTAATTGTAATTTTCAGAAGAGAGGTCTTAAAGACTTTGTACAGCATCCTGTTTACAGTTGTTGAAGTTGATTCCAGAACCATTTTTGTACCATCTTAAAGAGATTAATTGGATCGGTACCCATTGGAGAGGGACCCGGAGACGTAGCCCAGTGGAGGGGGTGAACTCCATTATCAACTCTGTTTGTGACTGTCTGATTCTGTGTTTCTTTTTATATCTGTTTACCAGTTTTGCTGTCTCATTGTGGTTTCCCCATTCCTGTCTCAGTTTGCTATTCATTTCTGTTCTAAGCATTTAATCGTTGTTAATGACGCTTCATGGATTAAGCAAACTGATTAAACGCATTCATTAAAACTTTTAATGCACATAAGTTGAGGTTCGACGGATCACATGTGCAGTGTTGTAGGTGAGTTGTAATCACGTTCTTGATATGGAGCTTCAGTCAACTCTTCTTATTCTTTTTCTGCTTCATAGATCGACTGATATTTTTCTTCTTTGTCACAAGACCCTTCGTCAAAGTACGACGCAAGCTTGTATCCTTCTTCTTCTTTGTTCGTGTTGCAACTCCCTCTTCCTTACAGAGTCTTTCTTCACTTGTCAGTTCTAAATCTTCTTATGCTTATTCAACAGCCAGATTCTAGTTCATTTTCGCTATCTTCTAGGAACATCTCAAGTCAAGGTGCATCATACCCACTCTTTTTATACACAGTTTTATCACATTCGCATAATGCCTTTTCACAGACAAGCATTTTTATCCATGTATTTAAAGATGACAAATATCTACTGTGTGGTCCTTGAAAAAAATTTGATCTGCCTCACTGTATAAGGTTATGGTGTCAACAGAAAACTCAGTGATGTATCCCTCCAAGATAATCTATATCCAAAAATTCATAGCCTTCGACACATGGTTTCTTACTCCTTTCAGTCGCTCAATCAATTGAGGACTCCACTCCTTTGGTTCTCCTCCTTGGAAATTCCTTTGTTGGGTTGCTAACTTAGACAACCACTCATGTAACACGATGGGAAACTCAGAAAATAAAATCTCGTGGATGCATGTATATATGTACCGGCCCAACCACTTTATTGGGTTCCATCGAGATCCCCCGCTTTATTCTCGTGAGAATTCCAATGCTTTCAAATCCGCCCAATCTTGGATCTCAGGTTTTGTTGGTTCCCACAACATATCCCTCACCACAATGATTCGGGTCCCGAAAACATAACCATTTGTTGGATTTTACTCCCTCCTCCGAGGGTCTTGACCCAAGTTCAATCCCTTCTGCTTAGCACAAAAAAGCCTAAGATATCAATCCGACAGAGCAGCTCTTAGTCAGAAGCACCTGCAACGCAAATGCAGTCTCACCCAAGATATCTCTCTTGAATGGGTAACTGCCAGAACCATGTTTCCACAGTTGGGTGGGGGAATTTCTGGTACCTTTGGCCCCTTACCAAGGTTCTCAACAAATTCTGTGGGTGAATTATTTACATGTGTTGTGAACAGTTAGACTGCGACCCGCTTTTCTTATGGAACCTATTATATCAACAATATTTATGCAGCATGATCGTATTCAACTGATACTATGTGAATGATATACATTTATTCATTCATAACCAAATCTATAACAATACATTCAATACAACAATTATACAGATAACTCAAACACATGCATCATTCACACATATACACAAGATATAACATGGAAACCCATCCGGGAAAAAACCACAAAGGTGCTCTTCATCTGGCATGAGGAAATATAATCACCTTTCGTTTGTGCACTAAGATGCAGATTGTATTCTGGATATTCTTCTCTATATTTGCGTATCCTTCCTTATTCTCATGCTCTTTGATCCCCTCTCTACTATCTTCCTACTTATCTCTACTAATGATCTACACACAACCTGGATCAGTTCAAGCCTTCCTACTCTTATGTAAACTCAGCTACAAATATTTCAACTCATATGCACTCAGCAATACTAACAGACAACAATATAGAGCTATCGACAGTTAAGCTCACAGTAGTGAATCCAACTGTAGAGAATCTAACCTGCATATTGTTTGGGTTCCTTCTTTTATATCCTCATTACAAACTCAATACATACTCATTACAAACTCGTTGCATGTCGCTTTCTCAGCCAACTTCATCTTTCAGCCAACAGGTTTTCTTTCCTATTCTAGTAACACTTAACGAGAGGCACTAACGGAATTACTTACAAAGATGCCTTCACACGTGCGGTTTTCGGTGGCTCTCACAGAACTCGTTCCCACGATCTTTAAGGCATATTGCTTTCCAAGTGTTATTCCTTACTATCATTTTCCAGTCGTTATGCTACTTGCATTCCTTCTACTACTAATATTCTATCGTACCTTCCATTGCCGCACTCCTTCCTTTTGTCGCAGCTTCCTCTTTTGGCGCAGCTTCCTCTTCTGGCGCCTCTTCCTCTTTTCCTTATTTCCTTCAATGCCTCTGTCGCATCTTCTTTTCTCCTCTTTCTTTTCTGTCGTTGCTTCTATCGCAGCTTCTTATTCTCCTTTAGCTCTTCTCCATACTTTGGCAGAATTCTGATTGAATTATACCTTACTATCCCTAGGCCCAACACTTCCTCATAGTGTTCCCTCTTCACTATAAATCTCTATAAATCACCTCTCTCAAAAGGAGAATTACCCCCCAAAAGGAGGGGGGCGGTGATAAAATCACATTTATTTCGCCTCTTCATGGAAGGTAGGCCATAGCCATGAAGAGGTTGATTGCTTTGTTGATCTTCTTTTATACTTTAATATGAAGAATGCATTATCACTTGATCCAGTGTTAAGCTAGGTTTTAATAAATGTTGATCATATCAGTATTCATACACATTTTTTTACTTAATATGGTTTGTGAGGAAGTAACCCCTAGTCTCAATTATTATCTCAGAGGTATGAAATTCCAAGTAATCAGTATATTGGATTATGTGAGAGGTTTGATTGGTCATATGATATGGTTGTACTATGTTGAACTTAAATGTTATCATTTGACCCACTTAGGCATCATAGCTGCAATCTCGGTATATCATTGTGACTAGTTATGTTGAACTAGCAACCAATAGTAGTAGTGTTTCATAGCTTTCAATATCACTACCATAACTTTCATTTTCAGGACCTCTAGTATAAACTAAATGTTGGTAGTTATGCTCCACAATAGTCATATTTGGTGTTATGGTTGAAATTTGGGTGAGTTGGTTCATTCAGGTAATTCAATTAAATGTTAGAAGTGTTGCTTCACAAGCATTGGCGTTGCTTTGATGTTTTATTTGAAGGAACATGCCCTGGAAATTTGCATTCTTTTGTTGATTTGTATGTTAGTGATTTGATTTTTCTAATGTATCGAAGATTTTTTGTTGTTTTTTAACCAATGTTGGAAATAGGATTGGCCATGTTGTCTCTCTACTTGTTTGTTTGCAAAGACTTGTTCGCTATCAGTGATTCAGAACAACCTAAGGCAAATTGAGGCTTAGAGATATTTGCATTTTTGTATAATTTCCTTCTTTGTTTCTACAAGATTTGGGCATATCTCTCAGATACATTATTATTAATTGAATACATTAATTTGTAACTTCATTTATTTGTTCATTACTTGAATGTGTTATTCCACTATTGCATTAATCTCATCCTTGAACCTTAAGATCAAATCATGTTCAATTTAACTCTTGGACAAGCTAAATGGCAAGTGGTCTTGGATTAATATTCTAGATATGAACATATTTAAGCATTTTTAGGGTTGTTTGGTCCCTCAAAAAGACTTAGGATCATATTAAATTTGAGATAAGGGCATCGATTTTGTTTATTTTCCATTACTGCTTTTATGTACCTATATTTCACAATTAAATTTCTTGATATGGAGCTTATAGTCTTTCTCAATTGTTGAATACATTGTATTTTGAGTCTCGTATGGTGCCCTGTTCGAAAGAAACATGGTTTCTTATATACAGAATGTAAGTGAATATGTGGATCATTTATGCATAATGAATACTTTGGATCCTTCATTCCTCTAAAGTAATGTTGGATAGAGTATTTTAGCAGTTGTATGACCTGTAAAAAGAAATTAAACCATTCTAAATGATATTATTACTAGATCTATTAAATTCTCCCATTTATCAGCTCCATGTATTCTAATTATTTGATGCATGGTCACATGTATGTTTCTATTATAAATGAACCATTTCTCCTGAGTTACAATGGGTGTTTTCAGGCATTCATACTCCCCACATGATACAATGCTTAACATACAAGAGGCCTTGGAAAAGGAAAACTTGTTAGACAAATAAAAGTTATGGTTCCCTACAATGTTGATGTATATATCACTATAAGATTCTATCAAAAGGAATATTCAGGCTTGATGTGAATAAAACCATGCAAAAACTTATTTCCTTTCTCGACAAAAATGGATCTCCCTTTGTGGTCAATATTTCTTCCTTCTTAAATCTTTATCAAAATAAAATTATTCATTAGATTATGCCTTCATTGATAATATGACTCGTCCATTGGTTGATGGGAAGAATGTTTACCAAAATTACTTTAATGGAAACCTGGATACACTTCAGTTGGCCTTGAAAAAGGTTGGCTTTGGGAAAATGCCAATTTTTGTTGGACAGGTTGGATGGCAAACATATGGGGGCCAAGTCAATGCAACCATAAACGATGCAAAAATATTCATTCAATGACTCATAAATCATGTTATAAGCAACAAGGGAAACCTACTTAGGCTCGAAAACATATCCTTTTAGTCTGCTAATGAGGACAAAAAGAGCATAATACACTAGGGCATATTTACATTTGATGGTCAGGTTAAATATGAGATTGACATAGGGAAAACCTCAAAGGGTCTTGTGAATTCAAAAAATGTTCAATACCTCTCTTCATGGTGGTGTGTTGCAAATGATAATCATGATCTTACTAATGTATCAAGGCATGAACAACATGCCCGCTCAAATTCATATTGTACAACCCTCTTTTCTGGAGGTTCTTACAATCATATTGGGTCACTGGAAAATATTTTGTATTCTTTTAATAGCTACTATCAACTTTATAATCAATGAGGTGATAGCTGTAATTTTGATGGCATTGGAAATTGGACAACTGTGGACCTATCCATAGGAGACTATCGGTTGTTTGTTGCAACTGGTGAGTCATATGCTTCTAGTATGTACAACAATGCAATGAAACGTTGGATAGTCCAATGGAAATTTCTAATATGTACACTAACTTTTCTTGGCAACACATTGTAAAATGATGTATTTCTATCTATTGTTTTTTCTCTATTTGCGGGATTTTATGATAGAAGAGTCCTATTTATTCATGGAAAAAGGTCTCCAAATGATCTACCTACAATCTTAAAGTCGTGTTGATGGGGGAAGGGTACAATTTTTAATTGAAAGTTATATGCATGGTAGTTTTAAAAGCAAAATCGTTAAAAAAAAAATCACTGATGGGTAGGGGTTCCCATCAAATTTAACCCTTGGTTGAGGGTAATAAAGAAAAATTATTTGATTCATATTAGGGTAGGTTGTTATCTTGAAGGGGAAGTTGAAAAGTGGTGTAAAAGTCATAATATAAATACTAGACTAAATGCTACATGGAAAGAATTTGTGAACTATTCTAAAAAAGATGGATCTTGGACCCAAAAATGGAAGATATGAATAAAATTCAAGGAAAATTGAAAAAAGAAAAAGAGGAACTCAAGAAGAAAGGTAAGGAGTTGACTAAGATACATGCCCTTGATGAATCATTTAGTAAAAAGGTTCATTAATTGAAAAAGAGAAAGAACGGGAAAGGAAAATGGGAAATTGATGAGTTAAGGGAAGAATTGAAATATAAGGATGAATAAATTTGTTTATTAAGAAAGCATAATAAAAAGTTATTGTATGAGGTCAAGAGATTGAAAGCAAAAAAGAAGCATGGCCAAAATCGAGCAAAAGAAAGGATCTTGGATGGAGACTTCCAAAAGAATTGAAGAGGAAATCTGCAAGAAAATTGATGAAGCTCTAAAGACAAATAACGTAAAAGAAGAAATGCAAGGGGTTGTGATTGAATAAGAACATCAAACATTGATGAATGACATCACATTGCAATTTCAAAAGGAGAAGGAAGAAAAGATTCTACAAGGATGCCAACAAATCCTTGAAGAAGTTGAGCTTCAGCTTAAAGATGTACATGTCAAATATGAGGGTATTATATCAAAGGAGAGAGTGATCAAATACCAAGCACAAAGTATAGAGGACACAATTATCATTGAAAAGAAGACTGATGACATGGGTGTGCAAAAGGAAGAGAAACCATCAAGTTTGAAACCATATCAACATCCTCGTTACTAAGAAAGATTCCAAGAAAGGAAAGAAGATATGCAACAACACTATTAAGGAAGAATATGGAATACTCAACAATATTCATGGAACAAAGCATAAGAAAAATCTTGTTCAATAAGATATTACCATAAGCTAGAAACGACAACAAATTAGAGAACTCACAATCACAACACTTGGAATCAAAATTGAGCAAAAAATATCTATCAAGGTCGTTTGATACAAAAAATAATCGAATTTGAATGGATGGATCATCATCAATGGCAACAAGAAAGCAATAATATAAGGAAATCCTATTACATGGTTTTATCACATGTAAATCCATTAATTGCAAAGCTTTGAGGAGAAATTTTTCTGAATGAGGGTACTATGATATGAATCAAGAGGGATCATATATGGGGTTAAATGTATATAGTATGACCCTAAGGGGGGCATATATAGGGCTAAATGTAAATGTAATAAGTCACCCTAATGAAGGGGCCTCATGTGTAATGAGTGGACATGTATATATAAAGGTAATGCACGCATTATTAAGGACATGTGAAATGATTATGGAATGTCTTGGGAGAAGGGTCTCCTCTTATTTAAGGAGTTATTGTGTAACTTATCTTTCTTATCTATATTGGAGTTGTGCTCCATGTTTACTTTGTTGTGCATGGTGTGTACTCTTGTCCCTTATGTTATCTTAAGGATATTGATTCATAACATAACATGAGAAGGGAGCCACCCAAAACATCTTATGTTTTATCTATTTAATCTAGATAATCCTAAATATCATATCTTGGCCATAACAATGGGTCAATTATGTAATTGAAATGAAAAGAAAGATGATGACCTATTAGACACCCCTATGTATGAAAGTCTTTAACACTATAAAAATGACTCAAAATTGATTATGACAAATGTAACACAATTCTCATAAAAACTAATTTTATTAATTACAATTAAGGGCCAACCACTAACCGTAGTTATGACCTATCACCCATGTTGAATTTCTTCACCTAATAAAGATGTCAAAGATATGAAATGAATAAAATAAAATAAAACTCATGGTAAAGTAGAGGCATTTTATCTTCACCAAAAGTTTATGACTTTTTAATTTAATAGGTTTTAAAATATGTTAAACTTTTTAATTCAATAGATTAAATGAGATAGTTTATAGTTTGTGTTAGTTATCTTTTTTTCTTAATCAAAGTTTGACAATTTTGTTTGTTTTTTGTGTTGAGGGACGCTCTACAGCTTAGTATGGAGGAGATCTTGTAACATTATGTAACGTTACTCTTATAAATGTCGGTCATAAAAAAAAAATGAATTATCCTTCAAAATAAATGTCGGTCACAAAAACAACCTAATATGGGGCATATATTGTAATGTTCCTACCTAACAAAACAATAAAAAATAAAATAAATTAATTATCGGTGTTAGTCATGCACATGGTTTTAAAACCATGTGCAATGCCTCCTAAACAACCCATGGTTTTATTGTACATGGTTTAGGAGGGCCTTGCAAATGGTTTTAAAACCATGTGCAATGCCTCCTAAACAACACATGGTTTAGGAGGTTGTTCTAAATGGTTTTAAGACCATGTGCAAGGCCTCCTAAGCAACCCATGGTTTTAAGAGAGCCTTGCACATGGTTTTAAAACCATGTATGGAGGAGATGTTGTAATGTTCTTTCCAAACAAAATAAAAAATATTATATGTCAACCATAAATAGTATTAAATATTAGTAATAAAAATGTTATATGTGAACCATAAATAGTATTAAATATTAATAATAAAAATATTACCTTAGATGTGTCTTTTGGTCTTAATCACACCAAAGCTAATAGTTGAGTGTAATACTTAAGAAAAGGTTTGCACCTCCAAAGATTTAATCCCTCTCGACGCTTGATAGAGCCTAGGATTTGGATATATGCTACTATATAGCATTTTCTGAAATAATTTTTAAATTAGGTTTGGAATAACAATGTTTGAACTTGTTTAGGCTAAGTATTGCAAAAGTATTTAAATTGATTGAATCAATTTATATAGTCAAAAACATAATTTAAACAACATAAAGTTTAAATTTAAAAAAACCACTTAATTTCGATGAAAAACTCATTGATTAGACAAAATCATCTGAGATTTAACAACATAAAATTTAAATTTAAAAAAACCACTTAATTTCGATGAAACACTCATTGGTTAGACAAAATCATCTGAGAGATTTAGACTCGTTGGAAAATATATATATACAAACTTAATGAGTGTGAAATGTTTGTTCATGAAAGATTATGTTCGAACTTAGTGACTGTGAAATGTTTGTTCATGTGATTCGGAGTTATCTCAAAAAAATTGGCGTCTAGCAGACCCAATTGATTTTAGCTCACTATGTTTCAATGGCTTATTGACTTACTTAATAGCCACACGCTTATGTCAAAGTCTATGATGAAAAAATATCCCTAATTTCTTACAACAATTCCGTTGTCGTCTAGTCCGGTTAGGATACCTGGTTTTCACCCAGGCGACCCGGGTTCAAATCCCGGCAACGGAAGTCTAAACTGTTTAAATTCCAACGTGGAAGTTTCTAAAATATTTTGGATGTTCATTTTTTTAAATATTATTAATTTGATTTTCCGAATAAAAATAAGTTCAAAATTGTTTGGATGTTAATTTTTTTAAATGTTATTAATTTGATTTTCCGAATAAAAATAATAAATAAATATAAACAACAGTTATTTTATCGGTTTGCTGTAATCTGTCTCTGAGTTATGATGACGAGAATAACAGTAGATTTGATATTTTGAGGAAAGTATCGACGTTGTCCGTTGGTGTTGGATCAGCATCTCTACTTACTATACAACAAAGTGTTTAAAAAATTACTATTCATGTCATTTTGTTAAGATTTCTGAATTATCATCGGCAATGAGAAGTGTGTTGCACTAGTTTGTTTGGTTAGAGCAAAGGTTTAAGCCTTTATTCTTCCAAGTAAAATTTGTCACCTAGCTCCAAGGGTTAGCTCAATTGGTAAGACGTGCGGGGTTCGAGCCTTGAGTCCTCTGGGGTTAGGTATTCTACTAGGATGGCCGACGNTATCATCCATGAATGTGGGGAAGTATTGCTGGGTTTCCCGTGGATCTTTCCATCCGTTAAAAAAAAAAAAAAAAAAAAATTGGTTATATAAGATGTGTAGAGAGAGGATTCTTTTAGACAAGGAAGTTGATTATTAAGGAAGTCGATTATTAGGAGATTATTTTCTCTAGTTTTTAGGTATGTTTCATAATAACTATTATGTCTTTTCTATCAATTTGGTTAGCATTAGTGGATGAAAAAAAAATTGACTATGAGGAGATTATTTTCTCTAGTTTCTAGGTATATTTCCATCATAACCATTATGCCTTTCGTATCAATAAGGTTAGTATTAGTGGATGCAAAAATTGTGCTTTTTTGATGATTTAAGTGAGGAGGAAGTATATATTAAGCAATCGAGAGCTTTGGAAGCATACAGGTGAGGTACTATACATGCATGGTATTTAAGGATTGATGAGTACTCACTGAATTTGGCTTTCACCAAGATCATTGCAAATCTTAATTTTTATTATTTATTTTATTAATCTAATATACTTGTCTTAGTCTTTTATGTAGATGATTTGATCCTTACAAGTAGTTTTGAGAATCTTTGCATGGTGCAAGAAGAAGCTAGCCGATAAATTTGATATGAAGGACACCAACCTTATGCATTACTTTTAGGGTCTAGAGATTTGGCAAGTTATAAACCAGCATAGATCCATCTAAAAGGGGATCCACCAAGCACCCAGAGGGGTCAACTCTCTCAAAAGTGCAAAACCGTTTTTAGAGTGGAAATGTGTAATCTAATTTTTATGGTTTTAATTTATGTTGTTTTATATATATGCAATTCTAAATAATTTAAATTTAGTTTAAGCCGACAAATTATTTTTAATAATATTTTATTATCTTTTATAAAAGACAAGTGTCAAGTCTAAGATGAGCATGGAAGGAGTTACGCATCTCTCCCCTAATGGGTTGCAGAATGCACCTCTTTAGTGCAATGAGGTCCTCCTTGGATAGAGGAAGTACACAACATAGATTTTGAAGAGATTTTAGATGTTGGATTTTAAGCCTCTAACCACTCCTATGATTCCAAATCTATAGTTGTACGTTGATTTCGATCCAAACTTGGTAGATCCTTTTGTGAATAGGGTTTGATTGGTTCCCTTGTATATCTATTGAATACTAGGCCTAGTATATGTTTTCAATAAATACATTGAACTTGTTCATGGTTGAACCCAAGCCAATTCATTGGATTGTAGCAAAGTATGCTCGATACTTGAAGGACACAATTCATTATGGCTTGAGGTATGGAGGACATGGTGTTGCATGGTTTCGTTTATTTTGATTGGGTCAAAGATACAAATGCTAGGAAGAGCACTTTAGGTTTTTGTTAAGCTTTGGATCAGGTATAATATCCAGGTTCAACAAGAAGCAGCCAACAATTTCACTTGGTGCCAAATAGGTAGAGTATATGGCAACTTATTCTATGAGTTATGAGACCATATGGCTTTGCAAGTTGATATTAGAGTTGGGCGATGACATGTTGGAGCCCACCATTGTTTGCTGTGACAATTAGAGTTGCAATATGCTATGTAAGATTCTTGTATTGCATGATTGCTTCAAGCACATTGATATCTAACCATTTCCTCAAAGACATAGTTTAAAGGGAGTAGTAGTTCTAGTGTATGTTCCATTAGATTTGTAGGTGGCAAACATTTTGATCACTCTCTGGGGAAGTTTGAGGTGTTTGAGGTGTTGAAGGACAAGCTTGGTTTGGTGGATAAAACTTTCCTTGAAAAAGTAACTATGTTGCATGTTGCTTAGTCAATGATTCCCCCACATTTATGGTGCCACATTGATTAGTACATCCAACACAACACAATAATTATGAATAACATTGATAATTTTTTAGAGAAGAAGACTAGGCACATTAATTAAGCACAACAAAAACAATTATCTAGATAGAGGTAGGGTATGCATGCATGCCTACAATATGCATGTGCTAACCTTTGGGAGTTTTAACTTTTACCTTTTCTTTAATTAGAAATTGTTTTTCTTATTTTTAGTTTAGATTTTCTAGATTATGGATTAGGGAACTGCCAAATTTAGTGAGGGTGCAATTTACTAGGATAGAGAGCCGCTTGCTTTCATGCATTCGCTATTTGATATTGGGCACTCTATTATAGGCATGCTTTCATGCATGGTTGTGTGCACTTAACTAGATAGGATTAGGGTTACAGTTTGATACAATCAAGCTAAGTGCATTATTAGGGTTGTTTACATGAATTGTAACCCTAAATTTCTTCTAGTTTATAAAGGAGGGATAGGGTGGACCACTCGGTTGGTTCTTAGATTTTTGTGAGCTATTTTCTATGTAAAATTTCTACTTTAAGTTAATGAATAGAAATGTGATTGGTTGCTGCAATATTTTTCAATCATTGATGTGTATGTAGATCTAGCATTAATTCGAGCGATTTTGATAGGTTAACTAGTTTTATGCTACCTAGGGTTTGTAGGAGTGCAACTCTACTTACCATGTCTTGAAAATTTAACAACTTTATGCTTCAAAATGTCTCATTATGACCTCAGTTGAAGTTTTGTGTGAGAGTTCCACAAGTTTCCCAAAAGTCTTGTAGAACTAGGAATTTTTAAGACCCAAAACTTTGAACCTTCATATCTCCACAACCCCATCTCCAAATGTCTTGAAATTTTACATAATTATTTTCTTCGAATTTCCCTTCAAATTGAGTTTTGAATCCCTTGATTTAAACATACCAAGCAATACTTATTTCCAATTTAAGTCAACCCATTGTTTTTACCCTTGCGTTGGCACTCGACTATTGTATTGGCAATATCTTTGTGATATTTGTTCCAATTTTATTTTTGTGAAATCTCAAACTACAATATTATGAAACATTTTCTCCTTAATTCTACTAGTCTTGCTATTTGTTTCATTTTTTGTGAAATCTCAAACTATAAAATTATGAAACATATTGTCCTTAATTCAACTAGTCTCACACAATTTTCATCTACCAAACGTAGTTATGCCCAATATACCAAACCCTACTATTTTTAGTCACTCCTCAAAGAGTGAACTTGTACATATTGTAAATTTAATTTTCATGCCTAATGATCTAAACTTTGATTGCGAACTACCTTGGTTATCTTCTTTCAAATGAATCAAGCTTCCCTCAATTTGGATTGGAAATGAAAAGATTTTACTGCAACTTATTATTTTTGGTAGTTCTTTAGGGTTGAACTTGAATCCTGACTTGCATGGACTATATGTCCTATATTTTTGTGCCAAAATTGTTGATAATTAGATATACTTTTAGACATCTTATTTCCACAAAATCAAGTGACACTCAATTCGGACCAGTCTCGTAGAAACCCGCTAGTTATGGACACTTTTTAATAGAATTGGGGTTTTTGGTCAATAAAGGTTGGTTATTCTGAAACCCATCAAAATTCAATCAACAGCTAGCAAACTTAGCTAGGAATTTTGACAAACACTTAGCAACTCACTGGTTATTACTTCTATAAAATTTCAACAATCATGTAAGGACCCAACTACATGTTATTGTACCTTTTATACGAAGAAACACTAATGCCAAGCAAATCTAGAAATTAACTGCAGTGGAATGTACAGAGTGAACAACAATCATTTAAACACATTTGACACAGTCATTTGGTCCAAAGAACTTGGAAAAACCCCATAGGGGAAGAACCAATGAATGAGGTATAGTTCTATTAAATGAGCTTCAAAAAAATCTGGAAATATCAGCAAGTACAATCAGCATTAAATGCACCTAACTCTCCTTGGAAAACATGCCAAAAACACAAACAATATCAGCAGAAAGTATAGTCCGTACAGTCAATGTACAGCATGTTGTACAATCACAAAACAACAGAAAATCACTTATCTCGAAATATGTGCTATCTCAGCCTCGATTTCTGTGTAGCTTGTCTGGCTCTAGAAATGCGTGCTACAGTATAGTCTGTACTGTACTACCCTCCTAAAAATATGTGCAGCAATCTTCTACCTCAAGATGTGTGCTTCCTTCCACTCTTGGGATATGCGCCCTCTAGGAATCTTGTTGATCTTGCTGCTCCAAATCTCCTTTTCTTCTTAGCTCATAATCTCTCCTCATTCAACATTCTCAAAACTCTCTCTTGGAATGCCTCTCACACTTCTCTCCAAAACTCTCTTGAAAAAATGAGTGTCTAAAATCTCCTACTTCTCTTTATATTAAAGGTGAGAATGACTTTGTCTCTGCAGTTTCCCAAGTGACTTTGTCTCTTCACACCCCCCTAAGTGACTCTTCACTTTCCATGGGTGAGAAAAATTATGCTTTATGATATAAAAAATTATGTTCCACTCACAACTTTAATAAAAATTCACATTAAATTTATGACTTTAAAGTTAATAACTAGGAAAGTCACCTAGGTCCTTTCTACATGCCTAGACACCAAGCAATGTAAAAGACCTTCCTTGCTATAAATTTCAACGCTCCCTCATAGCGAGGGAGGTACTTTTGACAGCTCCACCAGGATCACCCTTCAGACCCATTACTATGCCTGCTATAGCAACTCCCTCTGACTCAGGAGCTTGTCCCACTACCTCTCCTGGACTCTTCACTAGAGATCTGTGCCAGCCATGTTGAGAACTCTCATCTCGCTCTTGCTCATCCGTCAGTGTCGTATCACACCAGCTGAGCCTCCTTCCAGTACAGGAAGAAGTAGCCTCTTGCATACTCCCATGAATCAAAGATGGAATACTCGATACCATCTCAATCTCTAGAGCTTCCTGCTCTCCCTCTATCTCTAACACTGATCCAGAATCTGATATCCACCTAGATTCTTCATACATAGGTTTCCCACGCACTATGTACATTTTGTCCCTCCGGTCACCTAGAAACATTGCTTTAATTGGATGCACTTTCATAGATTAACTACTTGCTACTCTCTTGCAAGAATTTCGTCATACAGTTTGAACAACTAGACTTTTCCCTGCTTTCTAAGAAAAAAACCTCACAAATCTCTTGCAAAACCTGTGCCAAATTCAACTCAAATGTACTAACCTACAAATCACATGCAAGCAACTGCCACAAACTGCCCTACTGTCAAACTTAGAGCCCCAGCTCTGATATCGTGTCGAAACCCATCAAAATTCAGTCAACAACTAGCAAACTTAGCTAGGAATTTTGACGAACACTTAGCAGCTCACTGGTTACTACTGCAATAAAATTTCAATAGTCATGTAAGGGCCCAAATACATGTTATTGTACTTTTTATAAGCAAAAACACTAGTGTTAACCAAATCTGGAAATTAACTGCAGCGAAATGTACACAGTGAACAACAATCATTTAAACACATTTGACACAGCCATTTGGTCCAAAGACCCTGGAAAAACCCCCTACAGAGAAAACCAGTGAATGAGGTAGATTTCTATTAAATGAGCTTCAAAAAATTCTAGAAATATCAGCAAGTACAATCAACATTAAATGCACTTAACTCTCCTTGAAAAACTTTCTCAAATACACAAAAATATCAGCAGAAGGTACAATCCGTGCAGTCACTGTACAGCCTGTTGTACAGTCACCAAACAGCAGAAAATCACTTATCTCCAAATCTGTGCTATCTCAGCCTCGATTTCTGTGCATCATGTCTGGTTCTAGAAATGTGAGCTACAGTACAGTCTGTACTGTACAACCCTCCTAAAAATCTATTCAGCAGTCTTCTACCTCAAGATGTGTGCTTCCTTCCACTCTTGGGATATGTGCCCTCTAGGAATCTTGTTGATCTTGCTGCTCCAAATCTCCTTTTCTTCTCAGCTCATACTCCTCATTCAACATTCTCAAGACTCTCTTGGACTATGTCTCGCACTTCTCTCCGAAACTCTCTTAAAAAAATGTGTGTCTAAACTCTCCTAGTTCTATTTTTATTAAAGGTGAGAATGGTTGTCTCTTCACACCTCCCAAGCGACTATTCACTTTCCATGGGTGAGACAAATTATGCTTTATGAAATCAAAAATTATGTTCCACTCACAACTTTAATTAAAGCTCACATTAACTTTCACACTCTAAAGTTAATGACTAGGCAAGTCACCTAGGTCCTTTCTACATGCCTAGACACAAAGCAATGTAGAAGACCTTCCTTGCTATAAATTTCAACACTCCCTCTTAGCAAGGGAGGTACTTTTGACACCTCCACCAAGATCACCCTCCAGACCCATCACTCTGTTTGCTATGGCAACTCCATCTGACTCAGGAGCTTGTCCTGCTACCTCTCTTGGACTCTGCACTAGAGATCTGTGCCATCCATGCTGAGAACTCTCATCTCGCTCTTGCTCATCCATCAGTGTCGTATCATACCAGCTGAGCCTCCTGCCAGTACTAAAAGAAGTAGCCTCTCACATACTCCCTTGAATCAAAGACTGAATACTCAGTACCATCTCAATCTCCAGAGCTTCCCGCTCTCCCTCTATCTCTGACACTTATCCAGAATCTGATATCCACCTAGGTTCTTCATACATAGGTTTCCCACGCACTATGTACATCTTGTCCCTTCAATCACCCAGCAACACTGCTTCAATTGGATGCACTTTCATTGATGAACTACTTGAAACTCTCTTGCAAGAATTTCGTCATACAATTTGAACAACTGGACTTTTCCCTTCTTCCCAAGAAAAAAACCTCGCAAATCTCTTGCAAAACCTGTGCGAAATTCAGCTCAGTTGTACTAACCTCCAATCACATGCAAACAGCTACCACAAACTGCCCTATTGTCAAACTTAGAGCCTTAGTTCTGATACCATGTTGAAACCCATCAAAATTCAGTCAACAACTAGCAAACTTAACTAGGAATTTCGACAAACACTTAGCAGCTCAGTGGTTACTACTTCAATAAAATTTTAACAGTCATGTAAGGGCCCAAATACATGTTACTGTACTTTTTATAAGCAGAAACACTAGTGCTAAGCAAATCTAGAAATTAACAACAGAGGAATGTACACAGTGAATAGCAATCATTTAAACACATTTGATACAGTCATTTGGTCCAAAGACCCTGGAAAAACCCCCGAGGGTAAAAACCAATGAATGAGGTAGATTTTTATTAAATGAGCTTCGGAAAATTCTAGAAATATCAGCAAGCACAATCAGCATTAAATGCACCTAACTCTCCTTGGAAAACATGCCAAAATACACACAAAAAATATCAACAAAAGGTGCAATCCGTACAGTCACTGTACAGCCTATTGTACAGTCACCAAACAACAGAAAATCACTTATCTCGAAATCTGTGCTATCTCAGCCTCGATTTTTGTGCAGCCTGTCTGCACCCTGTTTGGCTCTAGAAATGTGTGCTACAGTACAGTCTGTACTATACTACCCTCCTAAAAATCTGTGCAGGAGTCTTCTACCTCAAGATGTGTGCTTCCTTCCACTCTTGGGATATGCGCCCTCTAGGAATCTTGCTGATCTTGCTGCTCCAAATCTCATTTTCTTCTCAGCTCATACTCTCTCCTCATTCAATATTCTCAAGACTCTCTCATGGAATGCCTCTCACACTTCTCTCCAAAACTCTCTTGAAAAAATGTGTGTCTAAACTCTCCTACTTCTCTTTTTATTAAAGGTGAGAATGACTTTGTCTCTTCACTTTCCCAAGTGACTTTGTCTCTTCACACCCCGCAAGTGACTCTTCACCTTCCATGGGTGAGAAAAATTATGCTTTATAAAATAAAAAAGTTATTTTCCACTCACAACTTTAATAAAAACTCACATTAACTTTATAACTCTAAAGTTAATGACTAGTAAAGTCACCTAGGTCCTTTTTACATGCCTAGACACCAAACAATGTAGAAGACCTTCCTCGCTATAAATTTCAACAAGTTTTGTACAAAACCGGCCAGTTTTGTACATTGTTGCATGGGTGGCACATGTGCTCACAAAAACAACTTCGGAAATTAAAAAAAAAATAACACCTAAAAACCTAAATCCTAAACCTAATAACTTTGTGTTATTTTCATTATGTTTAAGTTTTAGACCTTTTCAAGAACAAAACGGATCAAAAATAGGCCCGCAGAGCCATAAACAACATTTCTAGAGTCGGTTTTGTTTCCAATAAATTTTTCTCATAAACAACCCCCTTAGGGGTCATTTCTAGTAACATAGGCAAAACCTTTCTTGTATACTTACAATATTTACAAGCCATCTTCTACTTCCCATATATATTCAGCCAAATTTGAAATCCTAATGTACTTCTGCGAACCTCTGAAAGTCATTGAATTGTGATCCTTGGGTTTTACACCATACAATATATTTGCTTATAAATTTCTCGTTGGACACCTCCTACACTATCTTTCCTTGGAAACGTTTAATACAGCCATTGAAGTGTTATCAACCTTTATAGTGTTATTTCATGATTCAGATGTGGTTTCTTCTCACTCTACCCATCCATTGCCCTTTTGACCCCAGACCCTGTGGCTGGCAACCATGTCAAACAAAAGCTAGATTACAAAATATAGAAATAGAACCACAGAGAGAAGAAATAGGGGAATCACATGAATATAACTGTCAAAATTTTATTTAGAAACTGCAAAACGTACCTCACATATTTATAGGCAAAAATGAGTGGATAATGAAGTGATGAGTCTATTCCAAGGAACTGAAATAAGCAATCACACTTGCACTTGCAATTATTACTATCAACATCACACCTACACCGTTGTTGGATGTGCCACTGTCATTCTTAACCAACAACGCTGTCATAGCTTTGAAATTTGGTTCCCCATGTTTGTGTTTCTGTTGCCATTACACATTTATGGAATCAACATTAAAAAATTCTGGATAAATCCAGAATTTATCCTCAATCTTTGGATTCATTCTCCTACTTTGCTATTATAAATCCCAAAGAATACAACATTGCATTGTAGGATGGGTTGTAAAACAACAGCACTAATAAACTGTTGTTATTCTCATTTTGTATAATATGCTACCGTGTACTTTTGTATTTTTCATTGATTATGGCTTCTAAGTTATAACTGATACAACTTTCGAATAAGATCCAATGGCCATTATTTAGAACCTAGAGACTAGGTACCTTGCTGTCTTGCAATGGCAAGATGGTGACGCTTGTCTTGATGTGTGAAAACAAGTCGTTTACCCTCAAGTCTTAGGCATAGTAGACTATGGCTGAGTTTGGTGCTAAAGAAAGGCTTATGTTAAGACCCATTCTTGCTTGCAACTGTTTGTTTGAGATAACCTTTTCCTAACCCGAAACCTCAGTTTATTATCTCCTGCAGTCTTTCTGCCAATGTATAATGTCTTTCATATTTCTCCACTGTTTCACTGCATAATAACAGCATTTGCCTGTTTAGATACGTATTATTATTTACATTCCCATTTATGTTGTTTTTAAGACTAAACAAACATTTAATTGCTGGCATACTGTACATATCTTATAGCATTATATTATTGTTTGTGGTGACTTATGTATCCAGTATAGGTTCTGTACAGATACCGTATAGATCCATGCTATGTCCCTTGTCGATACATATCCATTTAGGATCTAAGATGTAAAGAAAAGTATCCCGATCTGTTATGCATCTGCATTTATGCTATATCCATTCTGGATCTGGATCCATGAAGGATCTAAGATATCTCTGAGAAGAATCTGGATTGGTTATGTATCCAGATTCCACATGTATCGAAAAAGCCTAGAGAAAGAATTCAGTGAAATAGGTTTCCGCTAACTCAAATAATCATTTCAGGATGTAGTCGATAACCCAAAATAGGATTGCCAGGTTCTCATTACTTTGGCACACCGCATCATTCAACACAATCTTGTGTCAGGCACATACCCTGTCAACTTCATCCTCCAAGACTATGTTTTCAGATCTGTATTAATTTTCTGCATTTATAGGTGTGATCCATCTCCTACAAGGAAAGCATGCATGTTTTTATTGATCTCAATCCAGCTACATCCAGGCATCTTTTGTATCCTCTTGTCCTTCATCAGTTTCCGCACATTTTCAATGCCATCCCACCTACCAGCTGCAGCATAGATGTTTGATAAGAGCACATAAGGTGTGGCATCTGTAGGGTTCAACTCAAAAAGATGTTTTGCCACATGTTCTCCTAATTCTACATTATTGTGTATTCTGCAGGCACCAAGCAAACAACCCCATACAGTAGCATCAGGTGTTATTGGCATTCTATTTATAAAATCTTCTGCCTCATTAAGCCGCCCAGCACGACCAAGGAGGTCGACAATGCAACCATAGTGCTCCATAGCAGGTGAGATACCATAAGATTGACTCATAGAATTGAAGTGCTTGCAACCTTCTTCCACTAAGCCAGCATGGCAGCACGCATACAATATGCAAACTAGAGTGATGTGGTTTGGGTTCATGCCAGAACCTACCATTTGTTCAAAGAGTTTGAGTGCCTCCTTGCCATAGCCATGCATGGCATACCCCGAAATCATAGCTGTCCAGGAGACAACATCTCGTTGCAGCATTTTGTCAAATAAATCATGTGCCTTGTCTATACTTCCACATTTAGAATACATGTCTAGAAGGGCATTTGCCACAAAGACATCAGATTGAAACCCTCTTCTAACAATTTCTTTGTGGATCTCCATACCTTGCCCCAGAGCAGCCAATTTAGCACATGCTGGGAGAATGCTAGCAAATGTAAACTTATCATACTGAAAACCTGTTCTTTCCATCTCGTAAAACAATCCCAAAGCCTCCTCAGGAGGACCATCCCTAGCATAAGCTGTGATCATTGTATTCCATGAAACTATGTTTCGTTTAGGCATTTTCTGAAAGAGATTACAAGCTTCATCCACATGTCCATTTTGTGCATATCCTGCCACCATTGCATTCCATGTCACTATATTAAGCTCAGGCATTTTCTGAAAGAGTTTCAAGGCCTCGTCAACATTTCCATTAAATGCATATCCTGCTATCATTGCATTCCATAACACCACATCTCGTTCACAGATTCTATCAAATATCCACCGTGCCTTTTCTATACTTCCACATTTTGCATACATGTCTAGAAGGGCACTCTGGAGAAACACATCCAATTCAAATCCACTTATAACTATCTCGCCATGGATCTCCATGCCCTGCCCCAGAGCTGCCAAGCCGGCAATTGCTGGGAGGAGACTGGAAAATGTTTTCACATCTGGTTTCATCCCTGCCAGCTGCATTTCCTTGCAGAGCTTCAAGGCCTCAATATTATGCCCATTTTGTGCATACCCTGCAATCATTGCATTCCATGAAGCCATGTTTCGCACAGGGATTATCTCAAACAGCCTCAGGGCTTCATCCATAAGCCCATTCTGGGTATATCCAACAATCATGGTATTCCACGAGACCACATCCCGTTGATGCATTTTATCAAACACATTGCGTGCATCCTCTGTTCTTCCACATTTCGCATACATATCTATAAGTGCACTCCCCACAAAGACATCAGGCTGGAATCCACAACCCATTATTTCTTCATGGATCTTCATACCTTGTTCCAGAGCAGCCAAGCTGCTGCATGCCCGGAGAACACTGGAGAAAGTAAACTGATTGGGCTGGACACCTGCTCGCTGCATTTCATGAAACAACTTCAATGCCTCCGAGGCAGCTCCGCTGCTGGTGTAAGCTGAGATCATGACAGTCCATGAGAGCACATTTCTTTCAGGCATTTGGTCAAAAACTCTGCGAGCGTCCACTATGCTTCCGCACTTAGAATACATATTCAGTAGGGTATTGCGTAAAAATCTGTTGGGTATAAAACCCCTCTGGGCAATGTGGGCATGGACTAATTTACCCTCTGGCAGTGCCTTCTTCTCAATGATTTCCTGCAAAATGCAGATATATACACAAGGGTTTGGGTAGTCAATAGCTTGCAAAACGCGCATCGCGTCTTCAAATTGGCCCTCCTTGCAGAGGGCTTTGATATCCTCGGCAGACGTAATGCGGGCATTGCACGATGTTTCGAGAGTGATGGTGTTAGTGGAAAACAATAGCCCAAAATACGGCATCATCTTCTCTTTTTGATGGTTTAATGGCTGCCTCATTGCCATTGCTGGTATTACCTGTATTGAAGTCGAAGGAGATGATAATAGAATAGATTTTGATTCCACTGATGGGCGTTTTGGTTGGTTGGAATAAATCTCCTTCGACTTTTGTCATGTAAATTGAAAGACTCCGTTCATAAATTGAAACCATACTCTTTTCATTTTGATTTCCACCAAATTTTCATCGTTTGTTTTCAATCGTACCACGGAACCCGTTAAGTTTTCTGGAGAAAATTCGCGGAGGACTCCCATGGGAGAGAACCATCCACTCCGATCGAACCTCAACGAATGTAGGTAAATCTCCGTTGATTTGTCCAGCACCGATCAAATTTGAGCCCGTCCATGTCCTTATCATGATCTATTTTGTCCCAAAGATCTGATGTGCCATCCACTCCGATCTAACCTCAACGAACGTAGGTAAATTTCCATTTATTTGTCTGAAATCGATCAAATTCGAGCCCGTCCATGTCCTTATCATGATCTCTTTTGTCCCATTTTGTCCCCGGCACAGATATGATAGGTTGCCTGTTGTTTGTGGTTTATGACTTGGTGTGTCACCGTCACTCTCACGTCTGTCACTGAAGGAAGTTTAAGCAAAAGCAATAATTGTATAATTGTACTGGTTATAATGTACATAATTTTATGGTCCAAATTATAGTATAATTTGGCTGTTGCTAATGGATTTTTTTATTTTATTTATTTGGGTTCAAATTTGTTAAACATAATTTTAGGTTGTTTTTAGATGTATTTCATTTTATTCATCTGGGTTTAATTTCGTTGAGACATATTTTGGCTTGGATGTTTGGATGTTTGGTTGAGGGTTTGCTCAACCTATCAAATTACGAAATGTGGTGAAGTTTGTTGAGATTTCCCGTATATACTAAGCTTTCCTTGATTCCTTCAAAATATGTAGTTTTTTCGCTGAAAAAAAAAAGTATAGTTGGGTTGCTCACACCATCATTTTTCAAAGTCTATATTAATTTAATATTTCTAATCTCATAAGCTAGTTACCATCATTTTTCAAAATCTATATTAAGTTTATATTTCTAATCTCATAAACAAGTTCATGGGTTGCTCTAGTTATAAGCTAGTTCATTATAAAAAAAATACTTAGTTTCTAGATATTCAAATTTTGAATCAAATTTCTAATATTATAAATGAACGTTTCTAGATATTCAAATTTTGAATCAAATTTCTAATATTATAAACTAGTTCATGGGGTGCTTTAGTCATTATTCTTTTTTCACCATGAAAAGAACTCAATTTCTTGATATTCAAATTTTTGAAGGTTCAAAGAGTTACATACATATTTTCCTATCAAAAAGGATATAACAGCCTTATATACACTCACTACGACATATTGTTCCATAACAAAGACCAAAAATAAATATGCCCAAAAAGTACATGACCACCTTCTACTTCACTTTTTACAAGAAGCTACTAAAATAGAAACAACTTCATACTAACAAAAAGACTCTTCAAACTCCAAGCTAAAATCCATAAAGGAACAAAACTAGACACTCTAGAAACCCTGGAGGGGTCTGTGAGCAATAACAAGACAACCCTGGATTTCTTGAAAGAAGCCCCTCCTTCAAACCAATAATTATTTTTATAATATATCTGCTAGATTATAGAATTGGCGAAAGATATGATTGAAAGATAAATTTAGGAACTTTCCCAGAAGGTCCCTAACTCTTTGTTTCCAATGTTCTAAAATAATGACCTACAAGTTTGTTTTACCGACATCTAATTCAACTACCACTCTAGAATATCCTGCCACCTAAAGTGATAAAAATCCTTTAAAATGTCCAAAATAAAGAAGCCCCCAGAGGGCTAACAATTATGGCCCTTGTGTTGGTGTCTTCCCTACAACCCATTCAAAACATAATTCGATGGTTAAACTTAAGTCGGATCACCATACCTATACCACATTGCCCCAACTAAGAGGCACCATCAAAACTGCCAACAAGAACATTTCCAGAAATGAGGGTACAAAGATGAGCCCAGCAATTTTATCTACTAATCCCTTGTATTGTTCCTTAAACACTCCCACAATCATTGAACTGAACTTGAGTACGCCTTTTTGGCCATTCTCAAAAAGTGCAAGATTCCTATGTCTCCATAACCTCCAAGCAACAAATAAGGGCAACTCCTCATAGGGACGAACACTTTTACATTATTGTTCTAAGCTTTTATCAAAATATAGTTGAGTCCAGCAGCCAGCTACAATAAGACTCTGCAACATTTCAAACCAAACTTGTTGCGAGAAATGACAATGGACAAACAACCCATCGACCGTCTCAACCACTCTATTACATAGAATGTAGTAGTTAAGGCCAATACCTCCTAGATTTTGAAAATTATCCCAAGTCATCATCTTATTTTCCAATGCTAACCAACAAAAACATTTTAATTTCATTGGAACATTCCATTTCCAAAGAGATTTATGCCACCACTTTTCCATGTTGATGTATTTGTAACTTCAGAATGTATTCACTTATATTGTACCCCGATGTTCCTATAGGGATAATCATTTAATATAATAAAGTCATGCAAAGTCAATGAGGTTAACCCTCCTTGTTGATCAGGGGGGCAAAATCCCCATAGTTGAGGGGCATTAGGGTTATTAGACTCTCCTAGAGATGTCGGCCCTGGTAAGTAACTGTTAAGTCGGAAACTAGTATAAATAGAGAGTGAGACTCTCTATTTGTCATATACACTCACTCAACTGAGGTGCATGAGTGAGAAAGGAAGTGCTGACACAAGTAAGAGAGATTAGTTGTTGGAGATCATCTTTATGTTTTCAGGTTTTACTTTTGCTATTGGTGCTCATTCTATCTCTGAGGAAGTTGCGGGGTTTTCTCCTTTATGGTTTCCCCGAGGAAAATATTTGTGTCTATTGTCTATTGTGATTGATTGTTGTACATGTTATTCTCTTAGATAAGATCCTAAGATAATACTGTCTAATTGATAAAAATCTAACATGGTATCAGAGCTAACCTGAGAAGAAGACACTGTGTAGCTGCAGAAGCTAGGGCTTCTTAATTTTTGGGTCTCTCTCCACAATCCATCAGCAAAAGGAGGCTAGGCTAACTCTCCATTGAAGGGCGCAACTTTCTGTTGAAGCAGAATTTGATTTTGGGCATTTTTAGTTTTTGCTGCAGGAAATTAGGGATTTTTACAGAATAGGAATTTTTGAGTGAGCCCAAAATAGGATTTATCTCCTCATCAAAATCTAATTTTAGAGACCAAGGTTGAATTTTTTGGTTTAGTAAAACTACGGAAAAGTCAAACCCTAATTTGACCCCGAGCCTGAAAAACCCTAAAATACTAAAACTAGTAGTTTTGGTACATTTTCTATATCTCAAGGTTGAAGAAGTCTCAGGGGCCAAAATGTTCACAGACTGAAGATAAAATCCTGATGTACCTTGTGTAAAAATTTCAGCCTTAGATTCACTATATTCTGGGAGATATGATTCCTCCAAATCAGGGTTCCAGCCTCTTCTAGGATTCATCCCTAATCATGGCACCTAGGGAGAATTGCTATATCTCGGGCTATGAAGGTCCAAATGCAATTTTACAAGATGTTCCAAATAGGGCACATACTGTAATTTATGTGGTAAAAGTTTCAAACCCTGATGATGAAATAGGGACACGTGGCAATCCATACAAGTTTGCTATGTTGAATTGTCTTGAAATAAGTCGTCTTGGGAAAAACTTTCAAAAGTCCTAATTGGTGAAACCAATTCTGCTCAAACCTATGGTGTTGGAAAGAGGACAGATGATTCTACCTTGGTATGAAATTTCAAACACAGAGGAGTAGTAATTTCAGAGATACCGTAGAAACAATATCAGGCATTTCTGTAGAGAAAATTGGAAAATTAGGGCTTCCTGTTCCGGGAGCTTCCCTCCATTGTTTTCAGAAAAGGATTACATTGGACAGCTCGCCTTGAAGAGGCCCATATTTATATCCAATCAGATCTAAAATATTCCAAGTTTTGAAAATTAGGGTTTCTCTGACAAATCCCAGATCAGCCAGATCCGTAACCAGGACGAACACCTGAAATCAGTAAGATATAATCTTTTGCTATTTACATTTGAGGTTCTCATTTCAAAATGACCTATCACACTAACTTGATGACAAGCTTGGTGAAGCTGAAAACTTTCAAGCATGGAAGTATAAGATTTCACTGGCTCTTGAAGAAAATGAATTGGACACCTACATAAATGGAGAGGTTCCAGGTCTAGAGGGAGATGAGGCTAAGGCCTTACACAAGAAGAACCTGATCAAGGCTAAGAGGATTATTGTTGATTCAACCAAGAATCACCTCATACCACAGGTGTCCTCCCTAAAGACACCTAAAGAGATGTTTGATTCCTTGACCAAGCTATTTGAAGGGAAGAACATAAATCAGAAGATGACTTTGAGAAACGTTGAAGAATGTAAAGATTTAGAATGCAGATACCATACAGTTATACTTTACAAGGGTCTCTCAAATCAAAGAACAACTTGAAGCAATGGATGAAGAAGCAGAGAATACATAAATTGTGATAAACACCTTGAATGGCCTCCTAGGATCATGGGATTCATTCATTCAAGGAATGTGTGCCAGAAGGAAGTGATTACTTTCAGCAGACTCTGGGAAGAGCACACACAAGATGAAGCCCGACCCATAATAAGAGAAGAGAAGATGAGAGCAACTGAAGATCAAGCGCTCACGATTCAAAGAAGATCCCTCAAGCGATGAGGAATACGGAGGACTCAATTCTTGAAGAACCTCTTATCCATCTTAGCATTTGGATAAGAAATGATGTTGTTATAGATGAAGAATATGATGAAGCTGAAAGAAGGAGTCTACCCACGAAACAAATAAAGATAAGTATTCAATTGTCATTTCATGATATTATTTTGTTATGCATTTTTTTATATTCAGTTGATGTGTTATGCATGATAGAATGTTTGCATTAATGACAGTATACTACTAATATGCATGTGATGGGTAAGTAGCTCATGGTGCTATACAACTCTCCATTGCTACTTATCTAGAATGAAACCTCTTTGTCGACATATTGGATTAGTGCACAATCTCAATGATGTCTTGGTAGAGAAGGAAGGCATATAGAAAGTTTCTGTGAGATATGGATGAATGTTGTATTGGATAAAATAGTTGCATTATTATATCTTTATGCATAAGAATTTACCATTATGAATATGCATTATGAAATGTTTCTAATCATACAGCAGGTGCATTTGACTTGTAGGAAAGACCGCGTACAATCGCCTACAAGAAAACAAGGATGAGACTTGTTCCGAAGAACAAGTGACGACAGTTCAAGATTCACTCTAATAATCCAAAATGAAGAATGGTGAATAGAATGCGATGTTGAAGACCTGAAGGGACGTCCATAGTATCTTCCATATGGATCCGCAAGTTCTAGCATGCAGTAGATGGGAACATCGTGGGATACAAGGCAAGATTCGTAGCACGAGGCTTCTCATGGAAAGAAGGCATAGACTACGAAGAGACATTTGCATCCACTAAAAGTGAAGACAAATGACAGGCAGACTCATGTGTGCAAATTAAAGAAGGCCTTGTACGAGCTCAGAAGACACCCATGGGATAACACATACATGAGGAGCTTGAAGATCACCTAGAGTGATGAAGATCTTAACCTTTGCTACAAGGTTAAAGATGAAATCCTATAGAGGATGACAATCTCATAGATGGGTGCGAGAAGAACTTTTGAAAAGGTTCAAGATAGAGGATCTTGGTATCCAGTGACCCTAGATGGATACATAGAATATTAGTAGTATAGGAAGTTACTTGTCACTCTAGTACAGAATGTTTCAATACATAGAGTACAAAAGGAAGAGGGAGAATGATGCTCCACTTCTGAGGGAGCGACTACAGAAGATCCTGAGGTTCAACATGGTATGACATGATTCCAACCTTTGCTTCAAGGTTGAAGGAGAAAGACCAGTGATGCTCCTGTTATATGTCGATGACCTGTTCCTGACAGGAAAAGAGGAACTCATTAAAGATGCAAGAAGGAGACTTGTTTCCAAGTTCGAGATGAAAGACTTGGGCATGGGAATTACTTTCTAGGAATGGAGGTGTGGCAGAATACAGATGGAATCTCCCTAGACAAGGGAAGTATGCAGTGGGGATCCTGAAGAGGTTCAGGATGATGGACTGCAATACCATGACCACACCTATGGCATCGAACATGAAGCTATTGAGTGATGCTTCATTAGAGACAGTTGATGCCATGATGTATCGTCATATGATTGGGTCATTGATGTACTTAAAAAATACTAGACCAGATATTTGCTTTGTTGTGAACACATTGAGCCAGTTCTTGACAGATTCGAGACATGTTCACCTAATGCTTGCAAAGCATGTAGGGAGGTACATGAAGGGTACAGTTGATTATGGGCTCAAGTATGAGGCGAATCAGAAGACTAACCTGGAGGGTTATGTGGATTCGGATTGGGCAGACAGTTCCATTGATAGGAAGAGAACTTCAGGGCACTGCTTTAGTATGAGATCAGGTGTGATCTCTTGGTTTAGCAGGAAGGAGTCCTACATGACCCTGAGAGCAGCTGAGGCAAAATATGTTGCCACTTGCTCGGCTATTTGGGAGGTAGTATGTTTCTTTTGAAAACTACTATTTGATTTGATTGATCTAACTTGCATTTTTGTATGATGCAGAGAGGAGCAGTGAAGCTCCAGTATGTGATCCAAATCGAGATCTCTCGAAAGTGGGAGTTCTAACATAGCCCCTGAGACAAGTTGTCTGAGCATAAAATCCTGGTGAAGCTCGTAGGTGGCTCAGATGTAAACGGTCCTAAAGCTCGTAGGTGGCTCAGATGTAAACGGTCCTGTAGGTTGTCCTCGGATGAAATCGGTCCTGGTGAAGCTCGCAGGTTATCCTTGGACGTAATCAAATCTGATGTGATTCTATGCTAGAAATGGCCGGAGTGAAGTTTGAGTACTTCAGGGAGAAGCTTGGTGTTCTCCAGATTGAGGTTCCTTCCAAGGGGAAGTGATGAGTCCGTGAGCCCTTCTGACATGGTGGTAGGATTGGTTCCTCCCATGGTTAGATGTAAGTGCAAAGCCCTTTTGACATGGTGGTAGGATTGGTTCCTCCCATGGTCAGATGTAAGTGCAGAGCCCTTCTGACATGGTGGTAGGATTGGTTCCTCCCATGGTCAGATGTAAGTGTTGAACCTTTCCCCAGATGGTAGTAGGTGTGTCCTACCATGCCGACGGATGTAAGTGTAGTGCCTTTCCCCGAATGGTGGTAGGTGTTGTAATCTCACAGATCACATAAGGTTACCAATAATACATACAAAAATATACAGAAATATACACAGATACAAGAGACAAGAACATATAGGATAAACAGATTATATTATTCTCAATAGATCGTACAAAGCCAAGAACTGAACTGAGTTCTTGTGAGGCTCAACAGCCTAATATGTACAGGTTACAAACAGTTACAAAAAATAACTACCTGTCGGTTCGGTGAACCGACACGACTATTAGTTAGCAGGCTTAATTACTGTGTTTTCTCGGCCGACCGACTTAGTCGGCTGATCGACTAAGTTGGTCCCTCGACTTAGTCGGCTGATCGACTAAGTCGGTCTTCGTTCAAGTCGACTTATGTCGACTTGCTCCTTCTACATCTCCCCCACAAACAAAACATTTCTTCGTCCCGAAGAAAAAAGGGAAGTACAAAAATGAAGTCCTGTCGAACCTTTCAGACTTGCTCCTGGTGAGGACTATGCAGTCGGATGGTCGGTCGTCTCTGAACGCACACTTCGATGATGGCTGGAGCTATGATGGCAAGTTGACGTTGGAAATCTGTCCATGTCTGCAGGGCTTTCTGGATGTCGATTCGGGATAGGTGATCAGGTCCGACATTGAGCTTTCCTGGTCGGACCACTACTTCAAACTCAAACTCTTGAAAGAGAAGTAGCCATTGACAAATTCTCCCATGGTGAGTAGGCCAGTATTTCATCCCCGATAAGAATAATGGCTAACTGAAAGTCCATTGTAGTCTAGTTGGTTAGGATACTCGGCTCTCACCCGAGAGACCCGGGTTCATGTCCCGGCAATGGAACCAATGTTGTAATCTCACAGATCACATAAGGTTACCAATAATACATACAAAAATATACAGAAATATACACAGATACAAGAGACAAGAACAGATAGGATAAACAGATTATATTATTCTCAATAGATCGTACAAAGCCAAGAACTGAACTGAGTTCTTGTGAGGCTCAACAGCCTAATATATACAGGTTACAAACAGTTACAAAAAATAACTACCTGTCGGTTCGATGAACCGACACGACTATTAGTTAGCAGGATTAATTACTGTGTTTGCTCGGCCGACCGACTTAGTCGGCTGATCGACTAAGTCGGTCCCTCGACTTAGTCGGCTGATCGACTAAGTCGGTCTTCATTCAAGTCGACTTATGTCGACTTGCTCCTTCTACAGTAGGTGTGTCCTACCATGCCAGCGGATATAAGTGGAGAGCCCTTCCCCGGATGGTAGTAGGTGTGTCCTACTATGCCGACGGATGTAAGTGCTGAGCCTTTCCACAGATGGTAGTAGGTGTGTCCTACCATGTTGGTGGATGTAAGTGCTGAGCCTTTCCACAGATGGTAGTAGGTGTGTCCTACCATGCTTGTGGATGTAAGTGTGAGGCCTTTCTCTAGATGCTAGTAGGTGTGTCCTACCATGCCAGTAGATGTAAGTGTTGGGGCCTTTCCAAGGATGGTAGTAGGTGTGTCCTACCATGCCAGTGGATGTAAGTGCTGGAGCCTTTTCACAGATGGTAGTAGGTTTGTACTACCATGCTGGTGAATATAAGTGCTGATCCTTTTCAACATGGTTCTTGGATGTGTTCCTCCCATGGTCAGATGTGAGTTCTGGGCCTTTTTGACATGGTGGTGGATGTGTTCCTCCCATGGTCAGATGTGAGTGTTGGGCGTGCCTTTCTGACATGGTGGTGGATGTGTTCCTCCCATGGTCAGATGTAAGTGTTGGGAGAGCCTTTCTGACTGGGTCAGATATAAGTGTTGAAGAAGATGAAGACCTACATGGAGGTTAGGCCTACAACCACCATGAAAAAGGGTTGGCTCTGTAGAACTTCCTATGAAGAGAATAATTGAGAGATAACACCATTTGATCGAGATAGCAGTAGCAGTGATGATGATGATGATCCTGTGATGATCTATCTTTGATGATGATCCATTGATGATCCAGCTTTGATGATGATCCAGTGATGATCCATATTTGATCCAGTGACGAAGACTTGTTCTAATGAATTGTGTCAAGAGAATATCTTCCTAGTTAAGAGGGAGTGTTGATGTATTTGTAACTTCAGAATGTATTCACTTATATTGTACCTTGATGTTCCTATCAGGAGAATCATTCAATATAATAAAGTCATGCAAAGTCAATGAGGTTAACCCTCCGTTGTAAGTCTGGGCAATAGACCCCACAATTGAGTTGAGGTTAACCACACTGCTTGTTGATCAGGGGGGAAAAGTCCCCACAGTTGAGGGGCACTAAGGTTATTAGACTCTCCTAGAGATGTTGACCCTGGTAAGTAATTGTTAAGTCAAAAACTAGTATAAATAGAGAATGAGATTCTCTATTTGTCATATACACTCACTCAACTGAGGTGCATGAGTGATAAAGGAAGTGCTGGCACAAGTGAGAGAGATCAGATGTTGGATATCATCTTTATGTTTTCGGGTTTTACTTTTTCTATTGGTGCTCATTCTATCTCTGAGGAAGTTGCGGGGTTTTCTCCTTTATGGTTTCCCTAAGGAAAATATTTGTGTCTATTGTCTCTTGTGATTGATTATTGTGCATGCTATTCTCTCAGATAAGATCCTAAGATAATACTGTCTAATTGATAAAAATCTAACATTCCACGTAGTCCACTTGGGAGGAAGAAATAACATCATAGGCCAGCTTAACATTGACCTGCCCACCTACCGTGTGGAGACATTCCAGGTCCAAACAATTTGGCCATCCATGTCTGATAATCCAATTCCATAGTGGTTTAAACCATGAACAAAGGTATTCCATTCTTCAACCAAATCTATAACCAACCTTAGATCCTTAGCATGCAACCAATATTGATTATGAGCAATCCTAGAAGTAAGCCTAAGTTCCCACCTTAGCCAAGTACATGATACTCAAACTATTCAAAAAAGTACTAAGAGAAGTAGATCATTTATAGAACCTTCCCCTCTGATTGTAACATCCCCTTCCATCAATTCAACTAAGAGAGGGGACATTAATGAACTAACGGATTTTAAATTTTGCCCATAACCATAATTACGAATTCCATCACATATAAAATATGTGTGCAGAACTTAAATAAACATACACAACGAAAATAAATCGATCCACACACAATTAACATGCATATACAAGAAAAACATTACAGACATAAATTAAATACGTTCATTTTCAAATACACAAGAACACTTATATTTAAACAATGCAAATCCAAGCAATTGGTTGTGTAAGAGCGATTTTCCACCAAACCGTAGGCACTTTGTTCAACATATACTCTTTTTGCTGAGAGGCCACCCTCAAGCTGGGCTATGAGGCCACTAGGGAGAATGAACAACTACATGATTCGCTCTATCATCCCACAACCCATTATGCTCTCTATGCTTATCCAAATGCTCATATAGAGATCTACAGGGATCTCACTCATCTCTCACAGCGTTGGCTTCCACAATACATGCCCCACACAACACCCTTCTTGGCCCAAGCATCCCCTTCATTGATCCATGGTTCTCTTCGGTGATCCATCTTGTCGAGTGCTTCTTGTGTGTGCATAGAAGAAGACCAACCTGCTAAATGTTGTTCGAGAACAACCTGTAACCTCAATTTGTGGCTTCTCAAGCATGTAACAACAACATAATTCAAGGGGTAAGGGTTCCTAACTTTCCCAACCTATCTGCTCATCTACAATCATCAATTTTCCCTTCCAAATCTATTGTCCTGCATCCAAATTCGAATTTATGGGTTATATAGTATGGTAAAAAGTTATGAAAAACAATAGAGAGCTCTACATAGTCTATATCTGCATGTAAGAATGAGATAATGAGGGTTGACTCTAAAGGATATGAGAAAATGGTGAAAAGACAACTAATTTTGCTTCAGACATTAGAAGAAAGGACTCTTGACTACTACAGACTGACTTCTGATTTGTGATAGAACTATCATAAAAGTGCAGTCAACCCCATTCTTCAATAATTGCACGAAGTGACTTTTCTCACCAACTTCACCCATGCATTCAATAATTGGAAAATAGTAAAAAAAATGAGATAACTGGCTTATTCAAGGCACATGAAATTTTTTTGGGTGAGTTCTAAGGATGACACTTGGAAGCAAGGATTAGATTCCCATAGGACCCCTTTCCTCTTCCCCTCTGGTGGAATCATAGCCCCTTTGGTGCGCTTTACACAACCATCTTGGACCATTTTATTATTTATGCACATAATACTTGCATGTATTTTTGAATTGGCATTATAAACCAAACACACAGTCCAAATAAAAATATTTACATCATACATCCCTAACCATTCATTAGTCAGGCCTTGGCCTTGAGCTCTACACTAGGAATCCATATTAGCATATTTACATCATTTATATAATGTTGGTTAAATACATTTCAAGTCCCATAGATATGATAGGTTGTTTGTTGTTTGTGGTTTATGACTTAGTGTGTCACTGTCACTCTCATGTCTGTCATTGAAGTTTAAGAAAATAAAAGAAAAAGCAATAATTGTAGTGGTTATAATTAGTGATAAATCAATCGTACATAATTGTATGGTCCAAATTCCAATTACAAGTATGGTTGGGCTGCTTTAGATGGATTTTATTCCATCCATTTGGGTTCAATCATATTTTGGCTTGGTTGATCGGTTGGAGGTTTGCTTCCCTGCCGAACTACGAAATGTGGTGATGTTTGTTGAGATTTCCTTTGTGTGGTAAGCTTTCCTTGATCCCTTCTAAGGATCAGGAAGGTAGTTTTTCCACTAAAAAAAAGGTATAGTTGGGTTGCTCACACCATCATTTTTCAAAGTCTATATTAAGTTCCTATTTCTAATCTCATAAGCTAGTTACCATCATTTTTCAAAGTCTATATTAAGTTTGTATTTCTAATCTCATAAACTAGTTCATGGGGTGCTCTAGTTATAAGCTAGTTCATCATGAAAAAAACTTAGTTTCTAGATATTCAAATTTTGAATCAAAATTCTAATCTTATAAGCTAGTTCATGGGGTGCTTTAGTTAAACCTTTTTTCACCATGAAAAACACTTAGTTTCTCGATATTCAAAATTTAGAATCAAAGAATATAATTATAAAACTAACCGCTCTTATAAAAAGGTCAAAGAGTTACATACATATTTTCCTATCAAAAGGATGTAATAGCCTTATATACACTCACTACGACATAGCGTTCCATAACAAAGACCAAAAATAAATATGCCCAAAAAGTACATGACCACCTTCTACTTCACTTTCTACAAGAAGCTGCTTAAATAGAAACAACTTCATACTAACAAAAAGACTCTGCAACTCCAAGTTAAAATCCATAAAGGAAAAAAACAAGACACTCTAGAAATCCTAGAGGGATCCATGAGCTATAATAAGACAATCATGGATTTCTTCAAAGTGAAGAAGCCCCTCCTTCAAACCAATAGTTATTTTTATAATCTATCTGTTAGATAGTTGAACTAGCGAAAGATATGATTGAAAGATAATTTAGGAACTTTCCTTGAAGGTCCCTAATTCTTCATTTCCAGTGGTCTAAAAGAAACATCTACAGGTTTTCTTTACCGACATCCAATTCAACTACCACTCTAGAATCTCCTTCTACCTAAAGTTATAAAAATCCTTTGAAATGTCCAAAATTATGCCCCCATAGGGATAACAATTATGCCCCTTATGTTGGTGCTTTCCCTACAATCCATTCAAACTTGGTATAGTGATACTATAGGAGTTTCAATATATTATACATACCATATAGTTTAGATTCACCACTGGCAAAAGCTATAAAATGTGCCTTGAGCATCTATCATTTAATTTCAATACATCGTTACATAGTAGAATATTTCTTGCTCCACTTTTGATCGAACTACAAATATTGTCTTCATTAATGTGATTATTGTATCCTCATAAGTATTTTCTTTGTCCATTCAAATTTGGTTCAACAATAGATGATATAAATTTGATCATAATTGGCTTGGTTCAATAACATACCATAAGGATTAGAGAAGCCTTGTAGATTAAGAAGCATCCCAACAAATGAAGAAACATGCCATTTCAAATCTGCTTGCCTCTTTGACAAATCTCATTCTGGACATTGACAATTCAATATCTATGCAAGTCATGATGGATACCTATGCATATATGCCACAATTTTCTTTCTCATATTTGTTTTTAGAATTACCATTCATTTCTTTGTTTACACACAATAGCTTCAATGATTCCATGACCTCCTTCGCAATAATTTTGTATAGCGATTTGTAGATTACTTGGGAATAAACAAATCAAAAGATTCTTGTTACCAAGAATTATTATTTGAATGCACAGGACACAATGTGATGTGTTACGTAATTCCATTCTATATTAATATGGAGCACCAATTATACATCTAATACTTTTAGAGTAAGACTTCTACAATTTATCTTAGACAATTTGAAGTAGCACTTTACATTCCTAACTATAGTTTGCAAGTATTATGTTACACCTTTGATACTTTTTTGGACTTGCACCTTGGGTTAAACAATTTATCCTCAAAATTTTGTGCTACATATGGAGGTTTAAGAGTTGCACTTTGTAGTTGTTGGTAAAAGTACAAGTTGCAGGTTGTTACTTTCCTTATCTTGTTATGAGTTGTGGTTTAGTTCAAGGTTTAGTTGTACCACTATTAGTGCCTCGTGGAATAAAAAAAATCAATATAAGATGTGATGTATATATTTATCTAAACTTATTTTTTTAGTGTGAACTTTTATTCTGTTTAAGGGTTCTAGTTTAATGGAAGAGCACCTACCTTACAGGTAGGAGGTTGGTGTTTCGATTCCTTCGTGCCTTATCATGACTAAATAAATGTCCAGTTAATAGAGATCAATGACTAAATAAATGACCAGTTAACTACACTTAACGACTAGATACATGACCAATTAACTACAATCAATGACTAAATAAATGACCAGTTAATAGAAATCATTGATTAAATAAATGACCAATTAATAACAATTAATGACTAAATAAATTACCAGTTAACGACAATCAATGACAAAGTAAATAACCAATTAACAACAATCAATGACTAAAACAACGACTAAATATACTACCCAACCGACCAATCAAAACAACCACTAAATGACTAATTTTTTTAAGTCACGTACTAGTCGCATTATAAGTGACTAGAAATAAATGACTAATAGTCACGTGACTAAATTTAATCATCTATATGTAATTTTTAGTCCTTTTTATCGTATATCTCACTTTTTCTACTAGTGATATTAGAAACCTATATGGTATCGAACATTTAAAAAATAGTGTGTGCCAAGCAATGGCAAAGATGCTTATTAGAATTTTTGAAAAAATGGATGCAACAACTTGGCCCAAGGAATGGGTGTACTTATTTTCTTGAATTCTCAATTATGACATCAAAATCAATTGGTCTAGTGCCAACATTGAGAAAAAATTGTGTAATCAAATCATCCATGTAAATGTGACTACATAGCCACTTGTGTATATTTCTATGTTTGATGGTTGGTGATAACATTCTTACCACTAATTAATATTTAAAATGAAATTATAAAAGGATTCATTTGTATGTTCTACATCTACAGTACAATGTGGACATGTGAAATCCATTGCAACAATCAAGTGGTAGAAGAGGAATTCACTGTTGGTGCATAATCGCATGTTAACATAAAGACAAAACACACAAAAAAATTGGTTATAGTGCAAGTCGGGGATTGGTTTTCAATGGGATAATATTGATATATATGTGTTTGAGGTTTTTTAGATTTCCCAACTACCCTTCCAATATTGATCTAAAATGGGGTAGTCATAAGAGACGATTGTCGATGAATATACCTCTCCAATACAAACTTCAATGATATTAAAAAGGATAGTCCCTACAACTCCCAAAAGGAAGGGTGGGAGAA
Source organism: Pseudotsuga menziesii (assembly GCA_001517045.1). Classification (NCBI taxonomy): domain Eukaryota; kingdom Viridiplantae; phylum Streptophyta; class Pinopsida; order Pinales; family Pinaceae; genus Pseudotsuga; species Pseudotsuga menziesii. Next base: position 423,064 of record LPNX010949148.1, on the reverse strand, counting down.
TACTTACCCAAGGAAAGAATAAAGAACATGCTAGTGAAGCATGTATTCATAGCTTTGGTTTCATTATCCTGAAACTGGCCCATTATGATCCTCTCAACAAGATCACAGAATTATACTTGGATAAAGGACTTCAAATGAACATGTAATCATTAATGTCTGGTTATAGAGTTACTGTGAGTTGATAACCTTGAGTTCAAGGATGGAGGGATGGATATAGTTTGGAGGAAGATGAGGGGCATAAGGTTATTCTTTATCCCAAAATTTGTGAACAAATTGGTGACGAAGAAAACCAAGAGTGGGATGAAGGGATAACTACATATGACAAGTGATTCATAGACAAATTTAGATCCCAACAAGAGATAATCATAGGAAAAGGAGGGAAAATGAGTTAAGGAGAGATCCATTAAAGGTAGTGAGAATATATAGCCAACTTTCTCCATTGTCCACCAACTGAGAATAGGTAAAGAAGGAAACAAGATATATAAGAGATAGAAAGGTTGCTAAAGATTGTTATAATCCAAATTTCCAAACTTGGTATCACTCCTTGCTGTCATACTTTCTCATTATGAAAAGTGTTGTTAGTATGGTCCCTAGGGATGTCAAAAGGGGTAATTCAATCCTTGGTCCACTCCTTGTCGATCTTTGGCAGTCAAATCCAAGGGTTGATGGTATAAACCCTATCCTTTTCCCATGTTTTAGGCCTTACTTTGCAAATCGTGGTCCCCATGTCCTTATGTAGGGAGAGATTACCTTAGAACTCAAGTTTTGGGGGAGGGATGATCTCCCATGTCATCCCTCTGTAGCCCTCTTTAGGGGAGTGATGAATTTGGTTCCTCCACTTTTCCATAGATATAGGATCAAGATTTAGGAGATATTTTTTGTGGTTAATCCTATAATTTGAATCCTTCCTCCCTTACCATTCTAAGTATGACAATCCTCTCAAGTCCTTCGTATCCTCTATTGATCCAAATTCTTCTCCATAATGGTTGGGCTTGCACATGTTATATATTAAGGAAATTCCTTGGGAAAAGGGAGTAGTAGGAGGCTTATAAGTATAAAACTTATGGTTCTATGATTTCCAAGGGGATGTAGATCAAGACTTGGAGAATTGTAACCAGATAGGGATGTTGGATGTACATATTTCCATGTTTTCCAATCAATAATCAATAATCAACTTGGCCTATTTCTCTAAATTTAATGTTCTTCATGATATATGTGTGTCACTATTCTTGTCAATTCATACTTAGATATTTGTGTAGTACACTAGTTTCTTTAGAAAGGTTCTTCTATCTATTTTTGTGCAAGTTCAAAGGCTTGGATCAAGGATAGGAGCTAGAACAACCAAGGAGCAACGAGGACAACTATCGGAAGTGAGGTAGGACACCTATCTATTTTGTTCTTCCAATAGCATGTCAGCTTGTGTATGAACTGGCTAGGAGAAAATTAGTCACCATTTGTTTCCTTTTTGTCTTAATCCATAGGAATTTTGGTTTAAGATAAATTCAACCTGTCAGTAGGGTGAAATTTGTAACATGGAAATTGGTGACTCCACTGGGGAATTCCATAGTGTTTTTCAACCTTATTCCCTTTGTTTGGTACTCAATTTCTCTGAGTTTGATTGCTCTCTTTTCCATTTTACATTATTAATTATTACCCTCATTAAGAAGAGTATTGAGCCCAAGACCCAACCCCCCTTTGAATTTGAGCTTATTGGTCCTTTTTAATCACCTTTTTAGAAGGCATATCTCCCTTATAAAGGGATACAAAACGATGATCCAAAAGTAATATCTCCCTTGCTGTTGATTAGAGGGTGATGGCATCAATGTCATCACACTCTCTCTGTGCAATAATAGGAATGGTTACCTTTGTTTTGGGTGAGTTTTGACCTCCCTCTGCTCATTTTTTGCATGGGTTTTGTCTCAGAAGTGTTTTCCTGATCTGTTGTTGCTCATTGGAAGCTTTGTGTGCTTTGAGTTGAGTGAATATTGTCATACATTTTTATTCCCTTTTATATTTTATTTTCCATTTATCTTTCATTGTGTTTAGATCCGCTTAGGTTAACCTTGATAATTTGGAGGATCCACCACAGTCCTGATCTTATCCATGTCATTAGTGGATCTTCATACCCCTAATTTCTTGATTCTAAACCCTTCAAATCCTTTTTGGTTGTTTCAGAATTCATTTGGATTGATTTGGAAAATTCAAATTTCTCGTTTTAGGCCTTCTTTTTGAAATTTTTGTTTCCTTTGCTTGTGGGAAAACTTTGATCCCCTTTCAAGTTCAAGAACTTGTAGATCCTTTGACAAATATTTCATTGGAATTTAGTATATATTTGATTAAATCATTGAGGGCTCAAAAGGATTTCTCTTGATATTTGTTTTATTGTCTTTTGCAAATTTTGAATAACCTAGGATTTTTGTGTGCAAATTGCAAGTGTTTAAATTACAATGTCATCAAATTCTTTTATTTCTTGTTTGTTTTCTTTGTCTTCTTTGGGTTTCGATTCTTTGCAAAGTGTCATTGAGTCTTTTCCTTTAAAATTAAACAAAGAAGATTAGTATTCAATACTTTAATGCAATTTAAAAGTATTTGAAAGGAAGAAAACAAAAAGTTGGCATTCTTTTGGTGTGTGTTTGAAAAAGACCTTGCATTCTAAATTAAGCAAGGTAAATTGCATTTTAGAAACAATCTATATCCTACAGATTCTTTGACTCATGCATCAAATCATATTTTGCATTCAAAGAGTAGTTCATGCTTCATGCATTGAATGTTATGTTTGTTTCTTCGCGTGGAACCTCTTGATCCTTTTAGTAGATAGGCTTCATTGAAACTAAAGATTGCATTCCATGCATTTTTCTTTTATTTTGAAGTCTTCTTGGAGTCAAAGTGACAACACCTTATAGTCCACTTCCATTCACCTTTTTGAGTAAGAACAACCATAAAAGTAACAAGGTACCTAATCTAAAATCAAGCAAACTTTTTTTATTATTAGAAAATGATCACAAGTCTAGGTTGTAGGGTGGAGAGTAAATTCTCCAAGGCCACTGAAATAAAACTAGGAACAGTAATGAGCAAAAATACATTAGTAAAGTGAAGTGTTTTTTGGGAAATCTCCTCTAACACAGGAGTCAAGCGGTAGGAGAAGTCAAGAATAGTGCTTGGACCGTTCCCCAACACTCTCTATCAGTGGGGTTATGTGAGTTAGGGGCAATTTTAGTAGTGGAAAGTCCTCAAGGCGACACCACTATCTGATTTTCTTCAAGTCTAAGAAATTTGTCTTACGTTCCCTTCCCATTCATAGAAACTATCTCCCATGACCAGTCCACCCAACCACCAAGCGCGAAGTGGTAGCCCTAGTTATTTTTCCTAGGTTACCTTTCCAGGTGACTGTAGTGGTGGTACTATCAGTAGGCTGAGACATACGTACAACACAATATTTTGGATCCTTGGGAGGGTAATTAGTTGTGTCTACTACTTTCACCTCTAGAATTCCATTATAGAGTAGTTGTGGGTAACTATATCTTGTTTCTTCATTGATGGCCTCATCTCCTATCTTTGGAAGATCCTTTCTTCCTTTCTCTTTGTTACAAGAGATATGTTTGCTTGATTTGATCTTATAGGGACTTTGGTAGTGTGTTATCTTTGATTTATAAAACCCTAGGTTGAGTTTGTGTCCATGGAAACATTTCCAGAGACTGTTAATCAAGAACCTCTTTGTACAAGGATCCTCATCCTTTTCCTTGTTTTGGAAATATTGATCCTTATTACATTTCTACATCAAATATTCCTAGATACATTATAGGGTAACTGGTATGGTCATTTTCTGCTATGGTGATCCCAAATGCTCTTGATGCCTTGAATGCAATACCTCCACCTTAAGAACATCAACCTCACATTGACCCTTTTCCTTCTTCACTTGTTCCATTTTCTCCCCTTTCTTATTCCTCACAAGTTGGTGAAATCCTTGTTGCTAGTAACTAGGAGGCTGAGAAGGAGAAGAAAAGGAAGAACAAGAAGAATAAAACTAAGCAAGGGGGAAATCAACCTGCCACTGTTGATCAAGTTGGGAGTGTGAATAACGTTGAGAAGCCTAAGAACATATGTCACAAACCCAAGATCCCTTGCAGGATTTGTAAGGGTCACCACCCTCTTAATAATTTCCCTATTATTCCCAAGATGTTAGAAGTGTGGTGAAAAGGTTCCAAACAACCCATATTTCCAGCCACTATAAGTCATGTTGGTGACACCCCATCAACCAATGATCATAATGTTGGGGAAAAAAATGGTAAAGTTAAGTTTCCTTTCTGGTTATGCTAGGAAATGAATTTCACTTATCTTTTCCCTCATATGGATGAAGCTTCATAATTTTTGGAATAAATTGTCATTTCCTAGCAACAATCCCCAAGTTACCCCAACTGCTTCCCATGAGTTCTCTCCCAACCAACCATTGGCTGATATGGTGGTCGATATACTTCAATTTTAATCCATTACACTCTTCACTTAGAGAGTGAAGCGAACACCATTCAGGTTTTTCTTATCGCTTCGAATCCCTCTAAACAAGGGGGCATTTCACCCATTTTGATGGAACCCTCTCGAAGTATTGAGGTCATTTCCTTTTATTAGAATAAGATGGTAAATCCTAATCTACCTTCCTGCATGTCTTTCCAAATCATTGTGCAGGCTTGTGATAAGTACATATATCATATTATCATAGATGAAGGGGCCTCTTTTAGTATTTTATCCTCAACTGCTTGGCAAGTTGTAGGTTCTCCTGAGCTTGTTCCAACCACTAATCATATGTTGTCTTTTAATAGAATATCCAGTGAACCTTTAGGGATCATTCCTCAGCTACCCATAACCCTAGGAGGGAAAACTATATGTATCGATGTTTTGGTAGTTCAATCCCTTTGGATTTTAATTTACTCCTTGGGTGTCACTATGTCTATGCTATGAAAGTTGTTGTGTTAACAATTTTTCGAGTGATGCATTTTCTACATAATGGAAACATGGTGAACATTCAACAGCTTTCGTTTGTTGGTTCTGATTTAACTACCAACCATCTGAATTCCCTGAATGTTTCTCATATGGAAGTGGTATCACTCATTCCACGGGTTAATTATGTCGCATCATGTCCCATGGATTCAGATACTAATGAGAATAAGCCTCTCGATGTATGCTTGAATACTCTAGATTCGGTGGTTGACATGGTGAATCCTTCAATAGGGGAATTAGAGCCTAATCTCCCCCCATTACCCCTACCAAGTCCTTTGGGATGCATTCTTTCTAGAGTATTATTATTCCTTTTGATGAATACCTATTGGAATTCAAGTCCATGGACCATGAGCATAGTTTTATTTTTGTTTTAAACTCATTAAAAAATGAAATGGATAACCACGAGCATAGTTCATTTTCTATGTCAATCTCATTAAAAAATGAAACATATAACCACGAGCATAGTTCATCGTCTGTATCAATCTAGTTAAAAATGAAACAGGTCCACCTCACATTGAGTCGATTCTTCCACCAAAATTAGTACTTGAACCTTTATTTCCTTCACCTGCGTCACTTGATCCTCTTTCTTCCCCTCTCTCTCTGGTGAACCTTTTCCTAGTAGTCATTAAGAGCCTAGTTGGTTCAAGTAGAAGAGTCAGTGAACAAAAAAAATATTGGGGGGCATGTCTCTATCCTCTAGACATCATATTGGAGTTGAACCGCTAGCTTCTACTGGTCATGCTAGCGAAAAAGTTCCAACCTATAGAAATCATGTTTGGAAAAAACTTGTTAATGGGTATCAATCAAAATACCAACCATCAAATATCATGTTGAGAAGGAACTCGACAATGGGTATCATTCCAAGCATAATTTATTTTTGTTTTCAATCTTTTTAAAAAAGTGAAATAACCATCCCATGCATAGTTCATTCTCTCTTTCAAGATCGTTAAAAAATGAAGCATATACCTAAACATTATTTCCACCTGTCTTCGAGCTCATTAAAAACGGTAAGAGGTGTTGATCTTACTTTTTATTTTTTCATCTTGTCACTACTACAAAATGAGAAATTAATGACTAAAATCCGGCTATAAATGACTTTTTTTAGTCGGCGACTAATAGTAGCTAATTTCCATTATCTTATAGCTTGACTAACTTAGGCGTATTTCACCTAGTCATTAATAGATTGACTTATTAGTCATTGATTTAGTCATTGATAGTCAATGATTTAATCATTGATTCAGTCATTGATAGTCAATGATTTAGTCATTGATTTAGTCACAGATTTAGTCACTGATTTAGTTACTAATTGCAACAATTAATGACCAAATATACAACTAAATAAACTACTATATGATAACATATTAATGACTAAGCTAAATACGACTAAATGTTAGTCACGCTATAAGATACGGGAAATTAGATACTAATAGTCATATATATGTGAATTTATTCGTTTTTATAGTCACAAATTTATGATAGGGCACAGAGGAATCGAACCACCAACCTCTTGCCTATAATTACGCAGGTGCTCTACCATTGAGCTAGCACCCTTTAAGAAGTTGTTATTGCTTGATAATGATGATTTTCAAACAAATTTTGCACCATTCAAGCATACAAAATAATGATTATTAAGTTACTATAGATCCATACTGGCTTACCCTGTATTAGTCCTTCAAGTCCTTCTTGCACTTAATAAATGCATTTGAAAGACTTGAAGGACTATTACAAGGTAGGCCATTATGAATATGTAGTAACTTGATAATCATTATTTCGCATGCTTGAATGATGCAAAATGCAAAAATCCTAGAAATTTATAGGAATGACAAGCATGCATCCAATGTTAAACTATCTACTGAGTCATCTAGAGTCATGCCAAGATATCTGAATTTGACTGAAAATTCATAAGTAACTTGAATATAATGGTGGATGAAGTCATGGAAGGAGAATTTCAATTTATATAGAAGCAAAGGATGAGCAAATGGAGCAACTCATCACCAAAAATGTATATAGAATAGTAAAAAGATATATACAATTTTTTCCATTTCACATCAAGAAAAATGAGCATTAAATCTAAGTACTCTTAGCCACTAGATAAATGGAAATGAAATGAGATGAAATATTAGCAACAATACCTTCAAGTTTGCTTGCTGACAAGAAGTATGAATACTTATGTGATCATTTTATTCAGAAATGACTTAAACAACCACTAACCTACAATCAAGGCAAGAAACCATGTTCATATTTATATATAAATAAAATAATATAAAATTTAAAGATAGACTATGCCAATCCCACTATCATTTATACCTTGAAAGGGAACTAGCAAATCTCCCACGGGTGTTCAACTTTGTCCAAAATTCCCACTTGGAATGCCATTGTTTAAACAAATAAAAAGTAATTGAAAACATGAAAGTAGTAATTTACTCTACCTGTCTATTGGATGTAGAGTCCCATAGATGTACAACAGAATTAGTCAAGCACATGTAATAAAATTATAAATGGGCAAAAAGAAGAAAACAATGTGGTTTAGACCTTCCTTAATTTCTATACTTAGATATATATTACAATCACACTTTGTCTCTTAGGATAAAAGTCACTAACAAAACAATGGAAATACCTGAGAGAGAGATAGATAGGTAGTTGTAGGGCAGAGTGAGACAAATACAGATCTCAAGGTATTAATCAAAACAGTCTAGAAATGAGGATGAACTTTCAATCCCATTGCTGGAATAAATGACAGTCTTTTATGACAGTCATACATCAAGCAAATAGAATCTCCTTTCAAATGTGCAGAGGAAGGAAGCTCCTTCCTAATTAGAAATGTATCAGGAATGGAATTAAAAACAAAAAAAGGGAATAAAACGAGTCTCGTGCTAAGACTTCTAAGCCATAGTAAAACTTGCATTTTAATTTTGACATATCTGATCCATAGTTTTTTCTCATATAATGAAAAATATTAGAAAGAAAACAAATACATAAGATGAAAAATAACTTTTCCTGAGAAAATGTATATGCCAACTCAAGCCTGTTTATAGCTCTCATTTCAACTTCAGCCGTTTGTCTTCTAAATGTAAGGCAAGAATTTCTCACAATAAATTGTCTTTACCTTAATATCCATAAGAAGGATGCCATGCAACCTTTAATTCATCCTAAACCCTGTGCTAGCCTTTCTAACTCCATATTGTACTTCCCTTTTTAGTTTTTTCATTGTTGAGAAAGAGTGTTGGCATTTGTTCTTATAAAGGAACAGTAAAATAGTCTTTGGACATTGTGAAACTTCATTTAATTTGACTATACAAAAATTGTTTAGAAACCTAACATTTACAAGAATCTAAGAAGACAAAATAAAAAACATCAAGAAGAAACTAATCTATAATTTTCCAGATATATTCAAGTCCAACTTATGATTCCAAGAATCAATGGCAATATGGATTTCTCTATCATTTTCAATGTCCCTCCATTTCACCTTACCAAACAAATTTCCTTACTAAAAGCCTTCATTTACCATGTCACATCATGTCAGCGATGTAATTCTAATCCATGCTAGATGCCTTTTGGATGTTAGGAATATTTCCCCTTGTCTTGACTGTGAGACAATGATGATGTTGGGCTAAAGGATCCTTGCAATGGATATTAGACCATCCTCAACACTGCTCTATGGATACTCATTACAAAGATTTTATATTTTCATGAGCATATCTTTGCATGATTGTGAGAGAAGTATATATTGGTACAAAAAAATTATTTCCATGGAAAATATAAGCTACCCAACCAACCAGAGTACAAAATAAAGCACTGCCTCTTGTTTGTTTATTTGATCTAATCTTTCTAGGAAATAGTTCCAAGTCAGCAAGGTCAAGAATTTCCATCTGGTTGTTATTCAGCAAGTCTAACAGGATATGCTTATATAGGGTAGCACATGCCATATCATTTTCACATAATTCCTTAACTGGCGAGAATCCAAGACTCCTTTTGGCTTTTCTTCAAACTTCATTTACTGATTACCAATCAAGTTCCACTAGATCGAGTAAATGGTATCAAACCAACTTTCATTGTATTTGGGAAACCTAAGATATGGTCAACTCCCAAAGATGACGACCAAGTTGCAACAAAACAAAATAATCTTTTGTTACATTAATCTTTTGTGGCTGCACAAATTATTTACACTAGCTTCTGATAAAATACACTAATGTTGTTTTACTTGCTTTGCTTCCTTCAAGGATCATAAACTTGTACACTTTCTGGTGCTTGTTTTCCTAGACTTTATTATATATATTATAGAAATGAAAGGTCCATTTCAGAATCCAAACCTGCCACAAAGTATCCTCTACACCTTCCACATAATCTGTACCTTTTTTAATCTCCTCTACAAGCTTCTCCACATGTCCATACATGGAATAGTACTTGAAATGATATTGTTTAAATAAGGTCATTACATGCATGGAACTTGTAGCAATTATACTAGATGCATTTTGAATGGAAGCATATTGAATGGCTAAGTGCTCTTTCATCAACTAAAATGTTTTATTCACTTTCACAGAAACACCAATTCAGCTTTAAATGGCATAACTTACAACAACATGCAAATGCGATGATGCAAACAAAGAATGAAACATCTCCAAATTCAGATAAGGAGGAATCCTACTTGAGAGGCATGACCAAAAAAGAATACTAAAAAGAAATATACTACTAATTCCATTTCACATCAAGAAGAATGGGAATTAGCTCTAAGTACTCTTAGCCACTAGATAAATGGAAATAGAATGAGATGACATATTAGCAACAATACCTTCGAGTTTGCTTGCTGAAAAGAAGTATGAATACATGTGATCATTTTATTCAGAGGTGACTTAAATAACCACTAACCTAGAATCAAGGCAAGAAACCATGTTAAGATTAATATATAAATAAAATAAAATAAAAGGTAAAGAGACTATGCCAATCCTAATACCTTGAAAGAGAACTAGCAAATCTACCACAAATGTTCAACTTTGTCCAAAATTCCCACATGGAATGCCACTGTTTAAACAAATAAAAAAGAAATTGAAAATATGAAAGTAGTAATATACTCTACATGTCTATTGGATGCAGAGTCCCAAAAGCACATGAAAAAAAAGTGCTTTTATGAGATATATATTCCTCTATTTCCCTTTGATGTTTTTTGCATGGATGTTACATTGTTCTGAGTCATCTTTATAGAGTAATAACTTGTGATACTTCATTGTATAAGGAACACCCTAGTTGACATTGTTTTTATGTGGCACTGATCTTGGGACATCTTAGCTAATTTCTACGTTCATATTTAACATGTTAGGGTTTATTAGTGGTATGTGTAAACATATATAATTTTCCCTAACCTTTCATGAACTAACCAATTTGTTAGAATATCTTCCCTTGACTGCATTGCGCTGGGGATTGGCACTAGTCTTCATGGCCCTCCCATCGCCCCTTTTTTTTATATATACTACAAAAATACCTAACGTTTTGCTAATTTCATATTTTCATATCACCTTTTGTCTCATTGCCAAGCTTTATCAATCCTATCCTAGGAAAGCCCGCCCTGAATTGGATAAAATCCAACCTAAAGCGAAGAGAGGGAGTCATTGAGGTGACAGTGGGTGACCCCTCTAAGTCATAGTTGAGCTACATTTGTTCTTTGGGGATTTAATCATACATACTAGTTCATGTTGTAATAAAATGCATGGTTCCTACCAGACTATAATACAATGGACCCTTTACAAGTAGAGAACGAAAATAAATGTTTGCTAGTTTAATACCTGCAACGAGGCATGATCATAATTGCGTTGATATAAAGGACCATTATGTTCTGTAGTTCCTGCACTTGCAATTACTGCAACAACCACCACAACTAGAGGCAAGCCAACACGATTGAAGCAGAATGATGCCCATATGACAACAAGAAAAACCAAATAAGACAGGCGTTGAACAAATTCGCTGTCCGAAACACCCATATTAAAAAATATAATCAGGGACAGAACAATAAGAAGCACAAATAGTGCTATTCCCTCAACAAACCTCTTCAGAAATGTTCTAAATGAAAAATCATTAGAGTTAAAAAGATCAGTAAAAGTTCGACGTTTTGTTGAGCAACACTCTTTACTATGGTATGTACCATCCTTTTCCATATTAATTAATTTCTCGTTACCTTCAAGAGAAACACACTGAACATCTCCAGCTAAAGAAATCCCTCTAGAACCAGGTGAAATTTTATGTTTATGCAGTGTCCAGCACAATCCCCTTTCCAGATGATTTGCTTCACTATGACGAGACAATTTCACAGATGGACTTTCATTTCCACATAAACAAAAGTATTTATTTTGAGGATTCTCGTTATCTATTTGGAATTTACTGCCTTGCTTCTTGAGGTTCCTTATATCATCACATCCTCCTTGAGAGGGAGAAAAACATCTATTAAAATAGATGTTATTGTCACAAGCGCCAGGGGATAATGATTCATCAAATACACCAGAATTGGACTGCTCTTTGTTGAGTTCCACACCATTGAAGTGATTGTTTACATTTTCCTATTTGTTTTCACAATAACTAAGTTGTACAACAGCCTGATAGAAGAGATTCCGGAGATGAAGAATGGATGGTGTATAGCAAAGAATTGATGACAAATCGCCAAGAACCCAGGTTGGCCATATAATCATAAAATGTTTCCACTTTTGTAATCCAAAAATTGTCAAAGAAACAACATCACATGTCCCAGAGTACTAAACTCACAAGAGGAGCTATAAGAAATATCCAGAGGGCATCATGTAGAGTGTCAACAAAACTCGTTCCCCTTCTTGATTCCTGCCACAATAGGTATGCATACAGAGAAACAACATTTAGACTGTAAACATTTGAATTCTGAGGTTCCACAGTAAGTGCAACGATGGAAGATACAACCTACCTCTTAGTTTTACAGAGAATGTGCATTCAGAATATCCTGGCTTAACGGTCTTGGGAGCAAGAGTATAATTATTAAATGCTTACCTAAACAACAATGCGCATACGACCACCTGTTAACTGAAGGGGGTGATTCATTAACTATCCGCATCTAATTGCCTCAAAGCATGCAGAAACACCACAAGCTACTGCCGACAAGAGGTATGAATGAAGTGGTCTAAAAGAAAAATACCAGATATTAATGATTGCCATATTTCCAATAAATATCCTAATCTATATTTTGTATCAAAAAATAAAGACAAATGCTACAACAATTCCAGAAGGCACCCATATCGGGGAAGCCGCAAATTTCACAAGGGAAAGAGTGTTAGAGAGATTTCCAATTGACACACAGATACATGTGATAAACAAGTTGATAGCCAACTATTTCAGAGTGAAGACTTTGAATCTCCTCATCCTTGACCTACACCAACAATATTTACCAGCACTGAAGAAGGCATTGCTTGCAGATAGTCTTGTTGTATGTACAAGATCAGATATCCAATTTGGGAATGGTATGGTCAGATAAAAAACTTGAAACCTGAAGATGATAAGAGGGTTTTGAATGTTGTAACTTAAATGTCCAAAAGATCTGTAATGAAATATACATGTAATTGGAACAGTTCCAACATCCACATCATTGTATAAAGACGACATTTTAGCAACGCACGCTGAGAACCTATATCTTCAATGTTCCGTCATCTCAAAACAAGGTCTTCAACAATTTCTCCAGACTTTCCATCACCAATTTCACTTGAAGGACTAGTACAAGGTAATCCAAGTTACTATAGAAACACACATTTCTCTGTTGATGTGATCATTTTCTTGAATTGTCACCTTTCTCTGCTTATACATTTTATCTTAGGCATATTTCTTCATCCAAACCTTTCATTTCAGGGCTGACCATGGACTAAAATCTAAGAGTTCATTGTTGTTTCAACGATTTCAAGAAAAATACCTGCAGTAAATGATGAATGACAACACATTAGCTAAGAGGTAGCAGGTAACACACAAACCTTACAGTCAAAATTATAGTTTGAACTAGGAAAATACATGTGTTCTACAATGGTGTTACCTCTCCTTTGGCCAAATATGCCACAAAACAGACATGCACATACAACAGAGGAGCTATTTGAAAGGTTTGTGAAAAAGCACAAACATAGCGCTAAAACTAGAACCCCCTGCACAAAGCAAGTGTCATATTGATAGCCAATGAGAGCAGTGAACGATGACCCTCAAACAGTTTTTGAAGGGAAATGTAGCAGTTTTATTTTTTGTCACTTAAACAAAAACAAATTCGACCTCATGCCACTTCTCTTTAGGAATAAACATCATCGAATAAATGGAAGGAACAACAACTACAAGAAATATTGTAGCGAAATATTGATGAAGAAAATATTGTGTGGGTCTTTTTCAGTGAATTTTCTACAATAAAATTGAAGGTCACCTCCACAAAATTCAATGGATTATCATTGCAGAGCAGCTGCAAATCATTGCTTTGACATAGTCTTATTTCTGGCAGTCAATTGTGAAAAGAATATAAGAACTCAAAGGTGATGCCATAGGTATCGATTTGAGGTTGTTGATTTGGAGAGGAGAGTTTCCAGTGTGCCTTCCAGCTGGTTTGACCGAGCATTTACCGGTTGTCTACAGTACGTTGAATTCTAGTGTAAATTGGATTTCATGTTTTGTTTTTCCTGCACAGGTAAAATCAGAATCCCGTGCATACAATCTATAGGGGAATACTCGCTTGGAGGTTGTATGTAAGAAAATGGCCAGCAAGCATAAATGAGATATATAGGCAACAGATTTTACACTTAGCAAATCACAGATTGGCCATTGACCTCCTATTGGACAGATTTGTTGGTTGAATGATAATTCCAACATGGAGACAAAGTGCATTGGTTAAAGGAATGCATGATAATAAACTGATCATGAGCTGGTGATTTAAAGCAAGAAAACAAAGGCTATAACAGCTAGTCCAAAAACTTTCCAAAATGGAAGTTGGTGATAAAAAATCAACCTACAAAAGGCAGAAAGTTGGGTCAACTTGGAGAGATGACTTGAGTTGGTTTCCTTAATTGAATGCAAACACTATAAAGACTTTAAAACAGAAATAAGGTTACAAAGGCAACTTGCATGCAAGATTTTGGGCATCGAAGCTTTAATACCCTTTTTAAAAGAGAAGGGCCAGTTTCATTGGAGAGATGGAATTTTCTATATATTCAGGCTTGGAAGGAAGATTAGGGGTTAGACAGTTCAAATTGGAGCACTGATTATAGAAGCAAAACAACTCTTCACTCTCATCCCCACACCAAGACCACTATCACCATTGTTGCCGACGAGACATTTGGGAGCCTGTCACCTATCATCCATTATGATACAAACTGTCACTTGGGTAATAAGTGATTTAGACAATTATGTTTATTTTAGCTCTCTGTTTATTAGTTGTTAATGATTAAATTGTCGGTAATGATTGGAAGTTATTTGTTCTTTCTTTGGTTCTCCTTTCAATCAAGATGCAATTATTTTCATTTCATTTTCATTTGATTATGTGTTATGGTCACTTTTAAAGCATGATCTCAACCATTTAAATTTAGAGCTTGAAATAACCCTCACTCTTGGTTGTTCTATTATAGTCAAGGAGGGAGTTATGTATGTTGTTTTTGTTCATAAAATATGTATATTTTTAGATCAGATTATAGTATACACTTTCTAGGGACAACCCCCTGTGACTGAAAAAGTATTTGTCCAAACAAAGAGTCTCACCAACCATAACAAGGGTTGGTGTGCCTATAATTATTATTGTGTAAATTTGCCTACGCAAATTTGTGTCATAATAGGTCCTTAACATAGTGGAGCTCATCCAAAATTCTCAAAAAATGAATATTGAAATGCATGAGAAACAATGACAAGTTACATATATAAACAATGACACCATGAAGTAAATATTTTCATTTGCTTTTAGGTTTTTTTCTTTTTCTAAATGGACTTTTTCTAAGGCCATTAGACAAAAGTTGTGGGAGGACACCCAGGAATCCCTCACAAAAGGGAAAGGTCACCCCTGCATCTCCCCAAGTTCCCTGGTTTCCTTCTCCCAAAAATATGGGAGGTGTGGTGCTTGTGCCTCCCACCCAAGGGAGTGTGTCCTCTTGTAACACTGCTTATTTCTCAAATAGACATTCAACTCTCCAATTTAGAACCATCATGGTTGTTTAGTTGGGTTTCTTGTCCTCACAATGGTGCTTGACCTTCGGGTGATGGTTTTAGGTTTCGAAGATGATGGGTCTCGGATGATTCCAAAAGCATTCTCAAGTTCAATTATATATCCTTTAAACATCTCACCAATCTTCTTGAAACCATTTTTTCCTAAACTGATCAATGGAATACCCCGAAACTCTTTAAAAAAACTAATCAGAGCTCTATATTGTTCATAAATTTACATATTCATTTTACCGTCAAAGTATGACTTAATAGAAACAACCTAATCTTTTATGACCAAGCGAGGAAGGTCAAACATGTCAAAAATGATTGCATCACAATAATCAAGAAGACTAGCATATCAAATTATCAAGGATAAAAAATTATGGAACTATGGATGGAAGAAACACACCAAATAATCCCCAACAACTCAAAAATTGGGTTGTCAAGTCACAAGAGTAGGAATCCATCAGCAAAAGTTTCACACGCATTCACAACCTTGTGAACATCGCTTTCAAGAATTGGATTAAAACCCAAAAGATCCATGTTCTCCTTTTGAAAGGTTAGCAAAGATAAATATTAAACCAACAGGATGGTGACAAATCATTTATGACTGTAATGGAAATATTGCTTGCAAACTTTCTAGGAATATATGAATTAAGCATATTCAATATATAAGACACTAACAAATTGTAATTGTTGCTATGCTCCAAAAGAATTCTTCAAATATCCTGAAGATGGTAAAACTAATACAGATTAAACAAAGTTGGTTTTTGGAGAAAGAATTTGGCATGTCTATAGAGAGTATAACAAAGAAGCAAACAGAATGACAGCTTTAATCACACATGTTTCTCAAAGAACCATATTTGTTATAATGTTGGGTTCCTACGAGCTTCTTTAACTACTTCCGTAATGAGACTGAGTACATTGCAACCACAAAATCATGTTGAAGAATCAAACATAGATTTATACATATATAAGAATACCACCAATAACAAAAAAATAGTTGGAATTGTAGAATAAGTCTCATACATATTAATTTGCAAAAGTCGAATGCCTACCATCTCTAGAGTTCAAACCAATTATAAGGTCATGGCCATCTTTTGCATCAGGATCAAAGGCATGGCAGATTGGATTGGAGCTACTAAATTGAATTGCTTTGATAGGATCTCATGAAAATGATAACCATTAACACTAGAATTTAGACAGACTACTCCATTGACACTTTTACCAAAAGGAAGAAAAAGTTCATATACAGTGATTATTCTCTTTCCTGTAGGTGAAGCGCATAGAAAACTATTGAAGATGGCACACCTTGTCATGAGAATTGAAATCACTGATAAAAAGAGTGTCTCCGACATCAAAAATTAGAATATCACTCAGGTTCAAATCCCACTTTATGAGGTGCTTGGCATTGATCCCAAATAATCCAGTTTACTTGGGTACCATTCTCCGAATGAGGGGAAACATCGTCGGATTTACCTAGGTACCATTCTTGGAGAATGATGGGAAGCTTGGGTTAAGAAGTATCGAAGTGCATTACATGGAAATTATTATAAAAAAAGAAAAAGCAGGTGGTGTTGATAGTTGGGATTTTGTGTAAAATATTTTAAATGGGAAACAATTCCTTCTGAGACTGGGCTAGAACTCTTCTAGTACTTATAATATGGTGAATATGTGACTGTTGCCTCTTCTTGATGCCAATGGATCGTATGGATAACATGAGATACATGCATTTCCTCAATCTGTGAACACTAGATCAATACCATCTATCACTATCAATGTTTGGATTTCACCACGTGTTCGTAGAATACCAACAACATACCATTATGTGATAGAACTATTCTAATGGAAATTCCACAGAAAAGGACTTGGCACCATATTTTGACTGCAACCAAGAAAAAGAAAAACGAATCGTCTAACTGTTTACCCTAGAACTTTAAAATGAGGCCTTATTTTAGCCTAAAATGGTAAAAAACATCTCAATGTATTTAAGAATTCTTGAATCTAGAAAACAACTGTAAATTCAAATGATGAAAATGTAATATATGTTTTCATCTAGGAATAGTTTTCTAGGGCCAATAACATCAACAAAAGGTACATTTCCAGATCTTGTAAACATCTTCCAGAAGAGAACGAATGGATGTATTGAGAGGGAATTCGAGAAATAGGTACTGTGTTTGAGCATTTTGAGAAGAGAAAGTGAATAAATGTAGACCTGCTAAGATGAATTGAGCATAGGGCCATCGGTAGTGGGCGGTCCCATGCCCCCTTCCCCTGACCACTAATAAATCTCAGCCTCACTTGCTTTGTAGGTGTTGTCATCATTTTCTGCAACAACATAATTATTAGACATAATACATGACAATGATGAGTTTCTATCATAGTCAACAAGTTGAGAGCAGATACACATTGACAAAAGGGACATGAGGAAATACCTACTCTAATAACAAGCGACTATCCATAGATCCTTCCCCAACATTAAATGTTTCTTATATTTTTCTCTGATGAGCATCTCATTACTTTGAGGTAATGAGAAGAATGAACCAGCCCAAAATGAAAATGCATAAATCAAGAAATTGTAGTTGTTTATCAAAGATCAAGAAGTTTCCTTCAAATCCTTACGTAGAAAAGCATTATTTTTTATAGTAAGAAACATATGATAAATCACATATGTACAAAGTCCTTCAGTTTTGGTACACCTTGTTATCAAAAAGAAAAAAATTAACCATTCCCATCTGAGAAGCATGGTAAAGGACTAATTCACTAAATGGATGTAACCTCCTTAGATGACCAAATCTTAGTGGTTATTCCATATGAAGGAATTGAATACCTTGTGGGGCCAAAGTAATTATTATTGCCTCTAAGACAAAACTCATATTTTCAACAGAGATTCTTAATTGGTTAAGGAAGGCTGCATTCTTTTATCTAGGGACAATCTGGACCAAATCCAAGTTTCCCCTATTGCAGAGAATGGATTCCATTGTCCACATGCTGAAAAGTTGGTCCTCAGTCAGAAGGCAAATGTATTTCAGAAACACCAAAGTATTAATTTTTTCTTTTTGCAGAAAGAAAAATGGCAAGAAACAATTGTAAATATTGAAAATTGAAAAATGATAGGATGTGGCAATTTTGTATAGATTTCGAAAAATTAAAATAAATCATTGATTGGACATCATAAATACAACAAAAATGTAAAGTTCATTGGAATAAACAACAATAAACATTACCCTTGATCCATGGTTAGAAGTCATCAAAGTTTCAGTAAAATTACACAATGTTATCATAGGCACTCTTTCACTGTCAACATGAAGTTTCAATGTTTTAGCTTTTACCCCCAGTTGAAGGGATCCAACTTTTACAAAATGAAATTTTAGACCTGAAGAATAGGAAAATTGAGATCCTTGTTCAGCAAGAGAATTTTAATGAGAAAACTATAGCTCATCAATAGTACATTTAGAATCAAATTGCTAAACATAGCTCATGATTACAGGTTGTTAAATGAAACAAGGTGCCACCTCTTGTTGAATTAGCTGTGCAGAAAATTTTCAAAGAGAAATCCAAACATTCCAAGGAACTTAGCCTCAAATGTATCCCTTACTCCTCCAATCCCTTACAGACTGGTCAAGTGTTTCTCCATGATACTCTTGAACTGGAACATATTAATTTGGAAATAGCTTGGGCGACATCAAATTCTAGGTCTATCACTTCCAGGTTATCTGGGATAAAAAGAGGATCTTATTTCTCCTTAACAATATATATCTAGACAAGGATATTACAAGGCTACAATTTGAGTTTAAGCATGATCAAGCACAAGTATTGGCCACTAAAGAGGACAACAAATAGGCATTTATTCAATACTTTAAGGTAGTGATTTGTGCTTCTCCACCTTTGGGGTTGTCACACCCTTGGACGGATAAATGATGACATTCACGATTTGGTCATTTCCATGTGTTTTTCAATATGTTAATTCTGAGCATGATCTTTTTTTCCTCACAAAGACACATGAAATCCATGAAATAATGCTTCCATTAACTCTTTATACCATGAAGGCTTGACTTTAAAAAAATATAAACTAAGATATGTGGGTGTTTGTGGCTCTAGGGGAGTTGCTATAAAAATTCCAATCCCTAGGTGACTATTGTCCTTATTTTCTCAATCAAATAAGATGTTATTTTTTTCATAGCACAAATCACAAAATAACTAGAAAGTAAATAACAGATGTGTAAAACAATTACACACACAGGGAATTTCTCCTTCAAATCAACTTATTATTAACTTAATCAAAGATTACATTTTCTAGGGATAAACTCTTATACATAAAAAAATGGATCCCTTTAAATATATGCAATAAGCTGGAGATTATCCAAATGCAGGAAGAAGTGAGAAATAGTGCCTAAACTATGCATAGAACATAATCTTATTTGGGTATGCGGCCTCATATGGTTGTCTCAATGCCCAAGTTACATAGATGATGCTTCATTACTATTGCAGAAATTCCCCCCCAAAGGTGCCCAAAGGTGTTTTTGTTTTCTATATCATCCCATCATTGGAGGTATATTGCTAGTACGAGGTCCAAACTCCACTTAGCGCAACCAGGATTTCTTCTTTTAGCTTTTCCATACCTCATATTTTTCCATTGTCTTATCTAGGAGGACATCATGGATAGTTCTAAATTGTGCCTATAATTGCTTCACATCCACAAAAATGTCCCAAAATAAATGTTGAGGATGTTAGAAGGTGAAACACACCCAGTAATGTTCAAAAGAATACCCACATTGGCTTAATTATTGTTGTAACTTGTTGTTATAGGGCCCATAACTACCCATATATGAGGTAGAGGGGTTGTTCATTGCCTTTGATTGTCCACAAGTGGCATGGATTTCCCAGAATTCATTTTACAAATAAGAAAAAGACAAAATCATACTTTAGACTTGCCCAGAAAACTTAGGAACCAACCCATAAACCCTTATGAAAAATTAAGTGAACACCTTATGGGAAACAGGGGGGTAACACCCCCAAAAATCAGCTCTATATCGATTGATTGATCCTTTGATTACCATCCACTTAACCAATCTTTTCCCTTATTCTATGGTGATGCAATCCTATTTGTATCACATGAAGATATTCTGGTTCAATGGACCAGTGAGCAGCAGGTCCATTCCTCACACACACTGGGTTCACACATCGAACAATTGAAATTGTGTTGGGATCACTGTCAATTTTTATACCTGCTGCATTTGGTGCCAATATTCAGTTCCAAGTCTTTGTTCAACCTCTTTATTCACATCTAATTTTTAATAACTAACAAGAGACATCTGCGAAATTATTTCTTTGTA
Organism: Pseudotsuga menziesii; assembly: GCA_001517045.1. Taxonomy (NCBI): domain Eukaryota; kingdom Viridiplantae; phylum Streptophyta; class Pinopsida; order Pinales; family Pinaceae; genus Pseudotsuga; species Pseudotsuga menziesii. The sequence continues at coordinate 402,578 of LPNX010949148.1, read as the reverse complement.
CAACTTCCCCGCATCCTTTAGCAGGTCCATTCCTCACACACGCTGGGTTCACATACCGAACAATTGAAACTGTGTTGGGATCACTGTCAACTTTTGTACCTACTGCATTTGGTGCCAATATTCAGTTCCAGGTCCTTGTTCAACCTCTTTATTCACATCTACTTTTGAATCACTAACAAGAGATATCTGCCAAAGTATTTCTTTGTACAACTTCCCCACATCCTTTAACATATATGCATCTCCAGAACCAATTTCAGGAATCATTCTAGTTTTACTTTTTAGTAGATGTTTTGAAAAGGATAAAACACCCTCTAGACTTGAAATACATCTCAAAATTCTCATGTGTTGTGATCCCTCAATATTTGTCAGCTTTCTTCCATCCAACAAATCCATGAATTCAATTCTAGGTCTCATGTGAACGTTCTCTAAGAATAGTGCAAACAATCCTTGTGAGAGCAGATGAGTGTTGTGGTGAAAAGTTTTTAGAGAGAATGGCAATATTTTGGCCACTTGCAAATTTCAATGGTAAGAGATGTAAATCAAATAGTTGCAGTAGGGCCTCTATACCCTTTTTCTCAATGAACACCCCACATCTATCTGTATTATGAAGAATACTCTCTAAGATAAATGTAGCATTGCTTATACAATCTGGGATAAAGGCTTCCATGTTTGAAGACAATTGTTTTGTAGAATTATCAACTCCCATATCAGACATTTCCCTCAATGATTCATCTCCATCCACTGAAATAAATGTTTTATGTTCTAAATCAGTCTCCATGGGAACAGGTGCATAAGAACTAGTAGAATTGTGCAACAAGCAAGACACTTCAATGCCAGATCCAAAGTTTTGTAATAGTATTTAAAATTTCAATCAATACATCCACCACTACCCCCCATAAAGAAGCAACATGTTACATCAACTCATCCAAAGCAGATGATAAGGATCTAGGAGTGTCACCTACCAAATATCGTAAGTAGGTTTTTTATATAAAAAATTTCACAAAACATCTTAGAGCACCATGATCATTAATAACTTGAATACCAAGGTTATTAAGGCACAAAGAACCCAATCAATGTGGCATACAAGCTATTGCATCTGCATAAGGACACCAACCATGATAGCATCCAAAACAACATTAGGCAGACCAACAACATCTAGCACAAACTAGCAAGTTGGATTTTTGTGAATAAGATTACTCATGACTGTAGCTGCAAGTGAAAACACACTACCACCAAAGTCTTTTGATCTTTTGAATATAGTGCACATGAAAAATGACAAAGCAATCTCTTCATATCCATATAGTCGTGCAGTATTTCCAAGAGAATATGTGCAAAGAGATATAGGTCAAAGCAAAGCCTTGATAAGAAATCTTCTATGATAAGGAACCAATGTGTCTGATTGAACTATCTGTGTTTCCTCTAACCCAACAACATTGACCTAAGGATACTTACCCCTAAAACATGAATGTGATTCACCACTCTGCTTTCTTAGTCCCTCCTTGAAATGGCAGACTTCATGATTCAATTGTGCTATGGTGCTATCTAAGCCTCCTACATCCCTAAATGAGGTTGCAGCGGGATTACTATAGTCCATAAAAGCCTCGAACATGAACAACATCTGTTACCCTTTGAATCTGGGTCGGGGAGCTCAAACCACAACCATTTGACAACCCCAAAACTCCATTCATATTCTAGCTTGATTTTGCACGAAGCAAGTTATTGCAATGCTTAAAGGCTTTTGGGATATCTTCATATGTTAAACCACATTTGTTGAGAATAAATTCTATGGAAATACCCAGACGTGGCTGGATTATGGATGGGGGTGATTTTTGGGTGCAGATATTGACAAATGTTATGTGGGGTTTTGCTGATAACAAGAGTTGGTTGGTTATGATTTGTTTCCATATCTTCAATTGAATAGACATCATCGGTGCAATATAAAGTGACTTGAGAAGAAAAAATAGTGAGGAAATTTGAAAAAAATGTAGTTTACCTGGAGGTGATGAGAGGAATCCATCAGTGAACCCTCGCATATCAAAGCCACAGAAGGGTTGATAGGGATTAAAGGCCACAATATCGAGTGCCAGGATTAACTAGGGTTTAATGAGGGCATAGGGCTCTCATGCTATAAAACTGAAAATATATGGGAATGGAATTTGAAACCTCGAAAATTCCGTGAAAGAAGCAAAATAGAAATTTTATGGGAAACATAAAATAAAGACATAGAAACTTCTGTGAAAAAAGGGACATTGGAAGCATATTTTATTTTCCATGCTCCGAGCATACTTGATGATTTCAAAGCGGCTGCAAGCTTACATGACACGACACAGAAAGCTTATACTCGATTCAACTTCTAGGAAAAGCTCGGCTAGGGGTAGTTTCTCTACTCTAAAATATTAATTTTAAATTGACTACAAATTAAATAAATGCATTCCACAACCTGTTGGGTGGTAGACGCTCTTTTTTTCTTCAAAACTAGCATGGTTCTTGAGTAATCTTTTAACTATAATATTTTGTATGGAAAGTAATCATTTCATGGTCCAACTGTTGAAGGGGCTTGTCTCGCTATAAGGACCTATGTAATTCACTTATGTTTCCCTAGGTTAATGTCTTTTATGGATTGTTCATGTGTCGGTTTGAAAATGATTTTACACTTATTGTATCACTCCCCACGTTTTTAGTGGGAATTTCAAACCCAATGCCCTAGAGTGACCTATATATAGACATGACGTTTCTTTGAACACAAATGGTAATAATTTGTGTTTTATATAAGTATAATATTTTTGTTTTATTATTATATAATATTTGCTTTAATGGCAATTTTTGTTATAGTATAAGGATATATATAATAAACTTGGATCGAGGATGTTGGCAGGGAAGAGTTCTGCACATCATGAATTAGGTGGGTGGTGACGTCAAATGAAAAATTTACCTGGCCACTAATGCACAAATTAGGAGGTTTAAATTGATAGTGATAAGGAGAGGTCATCACTGTATTATACGTATCATATTCTGCGAGGTCAGGCTTGTAAGAGGTCAAGGAATCGAAATATTTACTTGAAACTCTGAGATGGGGTCAGGCCTCTACCTTTACTGCATATGGATATGAGACTAGTTCTAGGTCAACACCCCAGTTTAATTATAATTGAGTCTTTGATTAGTTAAAATATTGTTCTTGGTGCTTCCACTGGTTCAATTATTATTGGATCGACAAGTACTGCTACGACGTTTAAAGGAACTGAGCCTGGTGAAACTACGCTGATTGGTGCAATGCCTAGTTCGATGGTCATAGATCATGATAATTATATTGAAGTTAGAAAAGCACCTCAGTATGGGACTTGGGACTCTTACATTGAAGGATCAACAACTAGCTATGATTCTTTTAGGTATCGATATGGTACTGGTTCTAGTACCTAATTCATAACTAACGTAGGAACCTAATTTTCCTAATTTGGAACGTGCTTAACGACTTTCTTCAATGGTGCAACAGGGATAAAGATGGTCAAGAGAAAATTTGTGCAATTTCTTTGTTGGATCTTTGAAGATCGAGGTGCATGGCACCAATATTACTAATAGAAGGTAGACAATTTACAAAATTTACACTTCATTAATGTCAAAATTGCAATTTTCCATGACATAATTAAAAATGACTAATTCATATTCTTCTAGCTAGTCTTTTTTTATATCGTGACTAAATTGGTCGTTTATGATAGTCATTTTTAACTCTGTCACTTATTATCTAGTCATATTTGTTAATTGGTCACTAAACTAGTCGTTAATTTAGTCGTTTATAATTGGGTCAATCAAAATTTCTCATATTTAGTAGTAAATCACTTGAAAAACCTGCGGTGACTAGAATTTTTAGTCACCTAGTAGCTAATTCCTCATTTTGTACTAGTGTTTGGATTAAAACATGAAAAAGATTCCAAGTGATTTTGATACGATAGTCGTGCTCGTTAAAATTAAGTTAAAATGATGTTGCGTTGAGTATGCTTTTCTCATACTCGTAAAATAATGAGGAAGTATATGTGGAGTGTAAGTTTATCCCTTTATTCGGCATCAATAGATTATTTACGGAAAAGGAACTCTTTGGAGTCTCCTTTAAGCTCTTTTCATACTCCCCAAACATGAAAATATTACCGAGCGAACTTGTTTTTATTTCACATTTGTAAAAGAATTTGAAAGGACTTCCATCTGATGATATTTTACCCCTTGTTTGGAGCACATGGACTAATTACGAAAAAGGTATACTGCAGTGTATCTTGACTACAAAAGTTCTCCCTCGTATTTTTTATCCTTTTCGGGTGTAGGAGACTAAATTTACGAAAGAGAACACCCCTAAATTTTTCTTCAGATTCTTTTCAAGCTCTCTAACAGTGAAAATATCATCAAGTTTTCCTTCTTTGGACTCATAAAACAATGCATCGAAGGACCCGTATGGGACTGGACCTCCTTCTTTAGGTTCATTAAAAAAATGACGAGGGACTCATCCATGATGAGTTATATTGAGTATCTGTTAGGTTCATTAAAAATATGATGAGGGACTCATCTAATATGAGCTATATTGAGTATCTGTTAACCTCCTCAATCTCATTAAAAAACAAAGAGGTACTTTCCAATCATGGTGGTGGGGGGAATTGGGGAAAATGGGTCAATTGTTTTGGAAAACATTGTGGTAGTTGTTTGTTGCCGCCCTTGAACATGGAACACGTTTGTGTCTTTTTCCTTATAGTTGGGTTATCTTCTTGTCTTTGACTTGTACCAATCCCATGAGTCATTTTAATCCTTTGGCTCATCTGGTGCATGCCTCTGTCATCATTGCACCATGTTTTGTTCCATATTGATTCAATGTTGGTCGTGCCTCCTGATGTTCAAGGGGAGTATTTTCCTAATTAATCCTTTCTGCAACGTGACTGACCTTCATCCTCATGCTAGTTTGATTCCATTTGATCTACCATCTATGACCACTTTCCTGTTATTTTTATGTCGATCATGTGGGATATGTCATGGCCCTCCTTCGACAAGTTTGTTCCTTTCAACTCCAACACATTATCCAAGAATTATACTTATAAACTAGTTAGTACCTTGCAACTTGCATGCCTCAATGGAAGGTTTCTTTGCTTTCGATAGTGAGTTTACATCATTGACCTCTGATCAAATGATTCCACGAATTTTCAACTCCAACTTATTTTATTCACATTCATTGGAATGTACTAGGATACCTTGGAAGTCACTATCATCATTGGTGATTTTCCTTCCACTTGTTAATGGTTTACATCATTGACCGACAATCAAGTGGTTTATACCATGTTAAACCTCAACTCATCTATTCACAAGGATATAATCATATCATTTTAGGATCGGGTTGAAGACCCTAGGTATTCTTTGAGTACTTTTCCTTTATTATACCCAAGTTGCAATGAATATTTTTTGAGTAGGTTACAGTATGGACATCATGCCAGTGATCACACCGATACATATGTTGTTATATAGATCCACATTGTATTGGTCCATAGCTATGTTTTAGGTTCTATTATAGATCCATTGTGTATTTTTAGTGGCTACAACTTGATCTTGTAATTGGGGTATGGATTCACTTTCTATCTTTGGTGGCCATACTTTTGTTCCAGTAATTTCATGGATTCATAGTGTATTGGTCGAAGACCATGATTTAAGTTAGTCTATTCTGAGCATGGGTATGCCTTCCTCGAGGATGATGTATTGTTTGATCTTTGTTTGTAGTTTCCATTTGTATCTCCTCTTCCAATACCCTTGGTGATATATTTTGGTAAAGTGTTTAGGCCATCACTATCCTTTTGACCTCACACTTTAGGGGGCAGTTACTATACTCCAAATTTCCACACTTGGTATCACTCCTTGGTGTCATACTTTGTTATCATGTAAAGTGTTTTTATGATGCGCACTAGGAATGTCAAAAGGGGTAATTCAATCCTTGGTCCATCCATCTTTGGTAGTCAAATCCAAGGGTTGAGGGTCGAAACCCTATCCTTTTTACACGTTTTAGGTCTCCCTTTGAGGATCATCACCCCCCTAGCCTTATGTAGGGATATATGACCTCAGAAGTCTAGTTCTAGGGTAGGGATGATCTCCCATGTCATCCCTCTATATCCCTCTTTGGGGGAGCCATGACTTTGGTTCCTCCACTTTACCTTGGTGTATAGGATCAAGATTTGGGTAATATTTTTAGTGGTTAATCCTATCATTCTAATCCTTTCTGACTCACTATTCAAAGTATTACAATCCTCTAATATCCTTCATATCCTCTTTTGATCCAAATTCCTCTCCATAGTGGTTGGGATTTCAAATCCTATATATAGACGTCATTCCTCGGGAAACTGGAGTAGTAGGAAGATTAGAAGTATCAAACTTATGGTTCTATGATTCCCAAGGGGCTGGAGAGGAATACTTGGAGGAACTGTAACCAAATCAGGATGTTGGATGTAAGTATTTCCATGTTTTCCAATCAATAATCAACTTGGCCTATTTATCCATATTTCATGTTCTTCATGATATATGTGTGGATATGCTTGTCAATTCATACTTATATATTTGTGTAATGTAGTAGTTGCTTTGGAAAGACTCTTCTCTCTGTTTATGTGTATGTTCAAAGGTTTGGATCAAGGCTAGGAGCTGGATCAACCAAGGAGCAACAAGGACAACCGTCAGAAGTGATGTAGGAAACCTATCTCCTTTGTTATTTCAATAGCATGTTAGCTTGTGTATGAACTAGCTCTAGGAGAAAATTAGTCACCATTTATTTCCTTTATGTCTTAAGCCTTAGGAATTTTGGTGTAAGAGAAATTCAACCCGTCCATGGGGTGAAATTTCTAACCCAGACAAGATAAATAATCCTAAGAAATCAACAATTGGAGGAGAAAAAGAGACTAACAACGATAGTCCAAATTAGGGAAAGAAAAAAGAGACAAAGCCAACAAAGGGGGTGGAAGCAAAGAAAGATAAAAATAAGAAGAGCATTGATATAATGACCTTTAAGGATAAAGAAGTAAAGGGGACCCTAATAATGGAAGAAACACAAGACACAACCCACACATCTAAATAAGTTGGTAGTATACCTATAATAAAAGATAAAGTAGGACCATTGACAATAGTCCATTTGTGAGCCGAAGCACAATTTGTAGGACTCTACCATAAGTTTTAAAACTTGGCCAACCTTAATATTGAAAAAATATAAGTAAAGGTGAACAACAAGAGGGAAAAAGTGCTAATAAAGCAAGAGCACGTGGATATCCATGTCCACATTGAGTTAAGGAAAATGCATGACCCCTTCCTTAAGGCACATACCCAAACACTATGACACAAAAAAGAGCATCAAATCCAAAAATACGAAGGTGAGAGAAAGAATAAGAAGCATTACGGAAACAAAATCAACTCAACCATAAAGGAGCTTACAAGGATACTGAACATAATTGACCACTAGAACAAGCAAAAGAAGGGGTGAGAAGAGGAGCAACAAATGTAGGCCAAGCAAAAAAAAATGTTGAAGTGGAGGTTGTAAAGAAGATGCAAGTAGAGCTCCTGAAGAAAGTAGAAGTAGAATTCAAGCAATTAAATAAACATGAATTAAGGAAGAGGGAACACGAATAAGTAGATAAGGAACATAACCCAAAAACAAATTCAATAAGGAGTTCCAAGAGAAAGGGAGATGATAAGGAGTTCCAATATTAAGATAAAGTTGACAAGGAGTACCAAACTAAAGAGTAAACTGACAATGAGTGTTAAACTAAATAACACGTTGAGAAGAGCATCAAATGAAAGAAGCAACTTCCAAAGAACATGGGGCCGAGGAGGAGGATAAAAAGGAATGGAAGTTCAAGGAGAAGGGAAAGAACTAGAGGAAAACATAGGAACAGGATGAAAATAAACAAAATCCAAGCAAGAATATGCATGGAAGCAAAAATTGGGGAAAATAGAGGAAGAAGTAGAAGTATAGTTAAAAACATGCCATATTTTACTAGAATCTCACAAAGGAAGGCTAGAGGCAACATGATAGAAAATACAATATAAATGTTACAAGAAGCCAACTAAGATGCAACATGAAGAAGTAAATGAGCTTAAGACCATGGTGGTTCAATATGATGAAGATGTTTGCGCAAAGGAAGTGTCACTTCAAACACAATAAGAAGACCATAAAGTAATTCTATCTTCATACATAATAAGAAAAGAAACAACTATGGAAGAAATTGTGGTGGATGAAACTGATAAAGAAAGTATAGAATCAAACAAGGAGTGAGAATATGAACACATTGTCATGCTACAAGGGATAAAGTATATGCATGTCAGAATACCTCAACTAATGACATGATAGTATCGAGGTTGGGAATATTGAACACAAAACTATTTACCACAATACTCAACATTTTTGGACTAGGGGATGGAAAAATTTGGTTCCTAGGAAAGAAAAAGTAGGAGGTGCTTCCACTGTATGAAAAACACATAATGTTAATACAATTGTAGAAGGGGTGAATGCAAGATAAGGGAATAAAGTAAAATTTAGCGATAGACTTTGAGAGACAATGTCTTTTGATGACAAGAGAGGATCCTCAAAATATTGATAACAATCACACACACAAACATGCACAATCACAAATCCTTCACTGGATTGCAACAAATATATGGACATCAAAGAATGCATGAAAGGAATTGGTGTAAAATATTTTAGGGGACTAAAAAAAAAAATACTATTTATTTCAATTGAAATAGCTCCACCAAGAATTACATAAAAAAACTAAGAAATATATAATGAGCACCTTTGCAACCAATTGTTAAATTTTGTAAACCATAGAAGATGAACTAAACATCTTGAAACATGACTTAAACTTGCATAGGATCGTGATGGCCACAACTTTACAAGAAGTGTCTACCATGCAATCACATAAGAGTGTCACCCTATTCATTGATGAGGAAGGGGATGATCCGCATTCCACATAGGTTTGAAAGACAACTCAATATTGGATAAAGGTTGGGTTGATAAATACACACAAACATGGGATGAAGGGGTCACTTTTACTAGACATGGGTATGCGAAGTTGCACAAGTTACGAGATGAACTCAATGAGTTGGAAGTGAGACACTACAACTTGGTGATGGAAAATAAAACATTAGGTGAACTTAAGGTACAAGTTCATGCCTAGAGAACAAAGTTGTTGGGGTGAAAATTCCAAACCCCATAGTTAGGAGATTAAGAAGACAATGTAGATCAACTGAAAACAAAAAACACTAGTTCCAACACAACAATTTTGAATAGATAAGATGACATAACTAAAATGCTACCAAATAGTATAGGGTTAGATGGTTTTGGGTGTGAACACACCCTTGAATGAGTAATCAATTCCCAAAAACATCAAGCTAAGCTTTACATTGTAAATATAAAAACCCATTTTGGAATTATCAACCTGTCGATATAAGGAGTGTTAGATCAAATTTGACCTTGTCAAACACTACCTAGGTTATAAGTATAGATGTCTATGAAATTAGCAAGCTAGAAATTATTTTTCTATATAACTACTATAGTGCCTCACCACTATGTAACCATTATTGGGTAAAGTTTGCTATGCTCCTCCAATAGTGGGTTTTCTTCCCAATTTGTCATGTTGTTTCCCATTATAAATATTGGAGTCTCATGGTGTGGACAACTGATTAATTGTTGGATTAGGTTATCAACATGCTTTTCTTTGAGTTAATTTATTAACTAACTTTCCTTTATGCTTATTTTGTTTATAAGACCGAAATAGTATAAATGATTGTTAAGTTGTCATTGATTGTTTGTTTTATGAGATTGTTATGTGTTTTGTTTTGTTTTTAAGTTTATTTTCAGTGCTAAGACAACTTGCTTGATCAAATGATTGATGTTGGGTTATTTACATGTTTGAGTATATTTAAGGCCCAATATATATGGAAATTTGACCAAGTCTTACTAATTTGTGAGTATGTTGTACATAGTATGAGAAATCATTCCTTGGTGTCCACCTCCCCATTTTTGCATACTTTACATAATCTTTCCTTCCATGACTCCTTAGGTACTTGTTCCCATCTTCTTGTTTCACGTCTCACCCTCCATGTGTTGGTTCTTAGTTGTTCTATTACTCTTTTTTCATGTCATAAGATAGCTTCAAGCAGTTTTTCACTTTGATCTCCCCATGTATGTTGAAGTTGTTTATGTAGTATTGTTGTTTTCTTTTGGCTTTTTTTCAATTTTTTGTTTTTGTAGCATTCTTGTACATGACTTTTCAATGCTTTTTATCTATTGGACACTTTTCTTCTTCTATATCCCACTCTTCAAACTATTTTATGCACTATCGGTTCCATGTTTTTTGCATCCTTTTTAGCTCATATATATTATCTTATTTTAACCAAAATCCTATCATTGTCCATCACTGTCATTTTTTGTATGTACAAAACCAAATTTCTCAATTCCTCCAATTCTATTATGTATAGTCATGTTTCAACTAGGCATTTATAGTAAGGGATGTTTTTTTTAACTCTTAGACTACTTGTTACAAAGGGTATACTTGGTCCCTATACTTGACTTGCTTGATTTGGTTATATATGTTTATGGGTATACCTAGTCCCTATACTTCACATACATATAGGAGTATTATGTTATGAGTATTTGAAAGATGAAGTGTAACATTTGATAGTCCCAAGCCTTCATTGTCTTGCATTTATTTTGTAACAGGAAGAATGTTTGCTACCATCCTTGTAATGTTTTGCATGCACATACATCCCACCTTAACTTATCATTAAAATCTACTCCCAAATACTTATAGTTTTGAGTTATATCTAGTGGGTCACCTCTAAAGATGCTTTATGGTTGTTTTGTTTTGTGTTTTGACAATAATACTACTATCTTAGTTTTCTTGTGTCATGTTCTTTTTTTTTTCAGAGAAAAAATAGCAGTTCCTTGATATTCATTAGAATCAAAGGTAACAAGATACACATATATGATACTAGGTATCATATCTAGTAAAAACCCACAAACAGTGCACAATAGCCACAAACAATGCTCAACAACTTGAGCAACCAGGGTTAGGCTCCCAGCCAAAGTAAAAAAAAAATACCACAAATAATGCTCAACAACCTGAGCACCCACCCAAAACCAAACTCCCATCCAAAGAAAGTGTTGGGGAATGTACAAACTACTCCAAAAGAGCCAAGAAAATATGCAATCACATGGACAAAACCCCATCATCTTGTAGTCAAAACCAAGGCCACACATAGAATGAATGGTGAAAGTCCACCACTGACTGCCGTCACGCCATACTAAAAAACCATCCCATCATCATCGTTGTCGTTTCCATAGGCAGAGTAGATCCTCTACAAACGAGTGGATGGATGATGGCGACTAGGGTTCAAACCCTAGCCATCTGGTACAAGAATGAAGCAATCGACTATGAGAAGGAAGCCCCTCCACAGACCTGCCGCTTGAGACACCGTCACAATGCTCCAGCAAAACACAAGATCTGTTACGACCCTCTACAGTATGAAACTTCACCAGCGTTGCTTCCCACATGTCAACAATATTGTCTCTCTAGCGATGACAGAGCACATGTAGCTCGCAAGCCACTCTAAGAAAACATGTAAATATGTGATGCATGCATTGTAGGAAAACATAAATGTACAAATGTGATGCATGCATGCTAGGAAAACATAGTAAGCATCCACTCTAAGGGTCAACATTCATAGTATGTAGAAAGTTAGAGTTGTTTCACTTTGATTTATGTGGCCCCATGATTATTCTTTCTACCAATGGTAATAGATACCTCATGACCTTTATTGATGACTACACCAAAAATGCGTTGGGTATAGTTGTTAAAGACAAATTCTGAAGCATTTCAAACATTTAAGAAATTTCATGCATGGATAGAAAATCAAGCAAAATCTCATATTGACACACTTCGTACTGATAATGGAAAATAATGCACTTCTAATGATTTTGAATACTATATTTGTCAACATGGAATTGCACATCAAACTTTATCTCCTTACAACCCTCACCAAAATGGTATGGAATATATTAAACCCACTCATAACTTAGGATAAAATAATTAATCATTATTTGATTAATTATTCACCCACTAGTTTAATTAGTTAGCATCCACTTGCACCTTAAAGTCAGTACATGCCATCTATATCCGAGGAATGATTTATTTCTAATTTTGGGTTGATCTTGACCACCTTTTGACCATCCATAATTAGTATACAACACTTTACAACAGATTCTGCTTTATTCTGCTTTTCCTGTTTTTCTATGGATAAGGTAAAGCTAGTCAAACTAGGAAACTGGGTGCTTTTGTTGACAACCCATCCTTCATGACTTTTACTCCATTTTCTAGGATTAGCATGTTTTTTCCCATCTCCTTGACAACTCACTCATGCTGTTTCCAATTCGTGAGGTCCTTGATAGATTTGGGAAGTGCTTTAGCCACCTATGGGGGTTTGCTATATTTTGGTAAGTCAACCTTGTTGAGCTTTATGAGTTGTCTCCATACGACTCGATTTTCCTATGAGGGATGTACTATTTATGTACACTATTATTAATCATTATTCAATGGAAGGATACACACCAATATTCATCTCTTCATTTATGTGATTCAGTCTCTTTTCTTCTCTCTATTTTTCCTATGTATGCTTGTGAGAATTCTTAGTAGTAAGATCTATTTCATGTGCTTCTTCTTAGCATCATTGCTCATAGCATTGATCTATTATTTCTACATGGTATCAGAGCAGCAAGGTTGATGAAGTTCTACAGAGTTGAGGAACGCATCCAATCTCCTATCCCTCTCTGAATAAGAGCTTATCTAGCTTACAAGATTTTCTCCTAGTTTTGTTTTGCAGGTTGCAGAGAGTATCTCCTAGAGCATGTCAACAACTTCTATATGGATTCAAAAGTTCCTCTACTATCTCCTTTAAACTATGTTGATTGGAATCCAAAGATGAGTGCATACTTGAAGAGGCAATGTCTCTTTGATGTCTCCATTGGTGCATTGAGCGAACCTGAGTCTTATGAAGAGAAGATTGATTGGCTAAATAATTGTGATAGAGCTTATGGAATTATGTGTTTGGGAATGTCTCCAAATATACATCATCTCATAGATTCTGCCGAGTATCCATTTGAGCTTTGGAAGAATTTGGACAAAGATTTTAGTTTGCAGGAAATAAAAGATGAAGCATGGAGCGAACCCAACATCTCCTCTTGTTCTCTATCTCAATATTTATTGGCCTCTACATTCTCTGATGAAAAAGTTTCTCATACAGTTCATCTTGCTGCTACTCTCCTTGATTTGAATGCTTCCTCCTTCAATGAAGAAGCAAATATTGAAGAGCCATATTTTTCTGTGTCTCTTGAAGGTGATTTTTCTTCTTGTGATACTAATGATGAAAAAGATGTAACATATGGAGATGCTATTGATATTGATGATGATCCTATCACCCATTCATTGTTCTCTAAATCTCCTACCTTAGATTCTGAGATCTATGTGCCAGATTCTTCACACTCTGTGCATACATCTCTCATTGATGGTGCGCAACCCAGTGACTTCTAGGATGTTTGCTTAGCCACATCAAGTCTTATGTGTGTCATACCACTTACCTTACTTGATCTCATGTGCTTCAGCATATCCTCCTTTGTTCTTGGCATAAATACTCAGAACCTCCTTGAAGATTGTGAACATCTCATTCCTTTCTCCTTTCATACAGAGGATTCATTACCAGTGTATTCCCATGAGTCTACTGATATGCTTATATGTGATCCTTTGTATTCTAATTTAGAAGCATATTTGCAGGTTGATACACATATCATATCACCATCCATACCATCTAACATACCTTTGAATAATCCTAATACTATACAAATCCCAAGTTCACTAGTTGATTCCTCATTACTCTCTTATGCAGTGATATTTATCTTACATGGTTTGAAGTCTTTCCTATCTTTCTATGGCTGGTTATCCATGACCTTAGTCATATTTGGACTGATATTAAACATGTTTGGATTTGTTCTAAGCACTTATGGTTCAGATCTTATGCCCATCCATCATTCAGATTTTTACACCTATCAGTTTTCCCCAGTTGCTTGTAGTTTTCCTAGTCTATCCCTATATCCTCATGGAGACCTTGAATCCTTTGTCCTTGTTGTTCCATATGCTAATATTTCTGATACATCATAGTTTTATCAGCCTCATATCAGATCTAGAAAGGTGCTACATCAGATTGGAATATTGACATGTGATTCACATCACAATTTTGCAGCTATTTAGAGAATTGGGTGTGAAATAAACTCTCTTAATTTTTGTACTCTTTGGAAAAAAAGTTAGCATAGATCTCTTTTCCATTTCAGAGTATGTTTGCAGATCAGAGTTTGGCAGCAGTAAGAAGCATTCAAATAATGCTCCTACTTCATCATATGATGAGATACAAGGAGTCTCTCCTCTTCCTTCTTACAAGTTCTACACTCCAGCGCATGATCATGGAGTTCATGATTTCTTCAACAAGTCTTCCATCCAGAAGGAGTTCACTCAGCTCATTCAAGTGAAGATAAGGATATGTTGAAGACATATTATTTCAAAATTTTTTGCCTCGTACTTTCTTGAGGGAGGATTTTCCCCAGGTGGTTTTGCCTCTTTCCTCACTTTTCTGGACATAATAATTGTTAAAGGGTGACCATAGCCTTGTTGCTGGGCCTTATATGCATCTATCTTTTTTGACATACCATCATAAAGTCAGACTTATAGGGGGGTGTTGGAATATATTAAACCCACTCATAACTTACGGTAAAATAATTAATCGTTATTTGATTAATTATTCACCCATTAGCTTAATTAGTTGGCATCCACTTGCACCTTAAAGTCAATACATGCCATCTATATCCTAGGAATGTTTTATTTCTAATTTTGGGTTGATCTTGACCACCTTTTGACCATCCAGAATTAGTATACAACACTTTACAACAGATTCTATTTTATTCTGCTTTTCTTGCTTTTCTGTGGATAAGGTAAAGCTAGTCGAACTAGGAAACTAGGTGCTTTTGTTGCCAACCCATCCTTCATGACTTTTCCTCCATTTTCTAGGATTAACATGTTTTTTTCCATCTCCTTGAAAACTCACTCATGCTTTTTCCAATTTGTGAGGTCCTTGACAGATTTGGGAAGTGCTATAGCCACCTATGGGGGTTTGCTATATTTTGGTAAGTCAGCGTTTTTTAGCCTTATGAGTTGTTTCCATACAACTCGATTTTCCTATGAGGGATGTACTATTTATGTACACTATTATTAATCATTATTCAATGGAAGGATACACAACAATATTCATCTCTTCATTCATGTGATTCAGTCTCTTTTCTTCTCTTTATTTTTCCTGTGTATGGTTGTGAGAATTCTTAGTAGCAAGATCTATTTCCTGTGCTTCTTCTTAGCATCATTGCTCATAGCATTGCTCTATTATTTCTACAAATGGTGTGGCTAGAAGAATGAACAAAACCTTAATAAATATGTTACACTCAAAGATTTTTTTCAAGAATGTAAAAATTGATGTTTTGGGGCGATGCAGTATTGTGTGTAACCTATTTGAGAAATAGAAGACCTTCTCACACTCTTGAAGACAAGAATCCACGTGAAATGTGGTATGGTCACATGCCATCAATGAGGCATCTCAGGGTCTTTGGTTGTAACACATGTTATGCCTTGATACCAAAGGAGCAAAGAGACAAACTTGGTGCTAGAAGTCAAAAGTGCATTTTCTTAGGGTATTCAGACACCTCCAAGGCATATCATCTTTATGATGAGGTAAATAAGAAGTTTGTTATTTATAGAGATGTAATTTTTCTTGAAACTAATAAAAATGACAAGCCTATTGATAGACAACTTGATCGTCTAGAGAAATTCGCCCACCTAAAGACATATTATGAAGTTGATAATGAAATTCCACATCTTGAAGGGGGGGATCCCTATCTTGGATCATTCTTTGGAATTTCCTTTTGAAGCACCAACACCCCCTCATGAAGAAACTCATGAAGAAGATGTTCCAGCCACTTCACCTAAACGAGAGATTCAATTGGACAATGTGATTGAGAGGATTGGAAGATTGAACCTTGAAGAAAATGAAGCACCACTGGCTAATCAACCCGGGCCATCAAGGAAAGTTCTGAAATTGGCCATAAAGGCACTTGAAAGTGTCCATTTAGATGAAGTTGGAAAGACGAGAATAAGAAGCTCAACCACACAAGAAGATGGAGAAGACATGGATAACTTAGGTGATGACATAGATGTCTCATTTGACTGTGAATTGAATTTATCTGCTAACTTTGATTTAACTTCCTTTGAAAAGGATACTACTCATGATGAGTGGAAGGAATCCATGAAGAATGAGTAGGATGCACTCGTGAAGAATGGAACCTGGAAGATGGTTGACCCTTTAGTTGGAACCAAACCAATTGACAGCAAGTGGGCATACAAGAACAAATACAAATCGGATGGCTCACTTGACAAGCATAAAGCAAGTCTCGTGGTGAAAGGCTATGCACATAAAGAAGGAATCGACTATGAAGATACTTTCTCCCCCACAACAAAATGGGCTACCATCTGCACATTATTATCTTTGGCTGCACAAAATGGGTGGAAATTCCACCAGATGGATGTAGAAACAACTGTCTTGAATGAAGACTTGAAAGTAAATGTCTTCATGTCTTAGCCAGAAGGTTTTGTTGTGAAGGGACAAGAAAAAAAAGGCATGTAAGCTCGTCAAGTCCTTGTATGGCTCGAAACAAGCACCTTGAACATGATATGAAAAGCTAACCAAGCATCTTCTAAAGTTAAATTTCAAACACTATAATCTTGATGACACAACATTGTCTCTAAAGAAAGTTGGACGATATGTTGTGTTTCTTGTGGTGTATGTTGATGACCTTTTGATGATAGGGAACAATGAAGTTACAATGCATCCATAAAGAAAGATTTGAAGAAGGGCTTTGAAATGATAGATCTGGGACACCTTCACTACTACTTGGGATTTGAAGTCACTCAACATCCCAAGTACATATTAATCTCCCAGAAGAAGTATATTGGAGAATTGTTGAATTGATTTTGCATGACATAATGCAATCCTCTCTCAACTCCAATGGAACAAAAGTTGAAGCTCACATCAACTGAAGGAAAAAAAATCAAGGATGCGACCGAGTACTGACAACTTGTAGGAATCCTTATCTACCTTATTACCACTAGACTAGATATCTCATATGTTGTTGGCATCCTTTCAAGGTTCATGCACAAACCTTGTGAAGGACATTGGTCTGCAGCTAAAAGAGAGTCTAAGGTGCTTGAAAGGAACTCAAGATTTTGAACTCAAGTACTGTAAGGTGGATGACTTCAAACTTATAGGGTACTCTGATTCTAACTTCGATGGCGATAATGAGACATGAGTATATACTTTTGGATACATAATGAGTCTTGGATCAACAATTGTCTCCTAGAGATCACACAAATAGTCAGCTCCAACAGATTCGACAACATAAGCAAAATATGTGGCTACTGTGAAGCAACGAAAGAAATAGTGTGGCTCAGGGTGATACTTGAATATTTGCAGGAGAAACAAGAGAACTCCACTCCATTATTGATTGACAACACTTCTGCAATCAAGTTGGCCAAGAATCATAGATTCCATGATCGAACCAAGCACACCAACACAAAGTACCATTTGATTCAACATCATGTAGAGGCCAAGACAATTCATCTATGACATTGTTCCACGAACGATCAAATTGTATATATCTTCACCAAAGCGTTTGGACGAGAGAAATTTGAAAGGTTTAGAAACATGCTCAGACTTACAAATACCTAATCAAATTAAGGGGGGAATGTTGAGACCTAATTCTTAGGATTATGGTCCAAATTGTAAATAATGTAAATATAGTTAGTTTAATAAGGGGAAGTTGAGGAGTCATTTGGACTCCAACAGGACTCCAATAGATCTCTTAGAATCAGAAGTCCAAGAGACATTTGCCCAATGTATAGATAAAGATGTTAACTCATGAATAAAAGCAATCCGAGAGTTATTTCTAGATTTTTAAATAGAAAGAACAATGAAAGAACAAATGGTTGATATTTTCATTGTCATTCAGAAACTGCATATATTCGAACCATTCCAACCTCTTTTGAGGAGGTTGTCCCATGTTAACAAGCAATTTTCCATTACTAACTAGGAAAAAACATTTTAGCTTCAAAGTCATTGTCTATTTCCATAGTTTACTAGCCACTAGTTTTCCATACCAACAACTTGATCTCGTGAAATAATTTAATAAGCCTTTTTAGCTATAACTTGTCAAAAATAATTGTTACATGACCAAACCAATAAGTCTTCGTCATCATTCAGTCTAATCCATGTGCACTGTTAAGTGCCATAATGTACTCTCTCAATTCTTCAGCCAAGAGACCTTTCATACCCCATATTATTCTTCAGCCATGAGACCTCTCATACCCCATATTACCTCGATGAATAGGGGGAAAATAAGTTAATAGGAAAATAACATTTTAAATTTGCTCGATAGGCAATAAATAAAATTTCATTTTAAATTAAAAAGTAGAAAAATTGAAGTGTAGAACTCTCAATAAAAAATTGTGAACATGGATTAAATTAAATAAAAAGTTTGTAACTAATTATGAATATGGATTAAATTATATAAAAAAATTGCAGCTAACTTCCCAATTCAAGTTCTTACAACAACAATGCAGAAAGACTCGAACTACATCTCCCCAGATCAATGTGATCAACATGTACCACAGGCAGGGCCGACTCAGAGAGGCGTCGCATATTTTGCAGACAATGGTCAGCCCTGCAGACGTTTCTGTGTATATTTCTTTGTTGCAGGCCTCCATTAAAGGCAAAAACCTGTCGCACGGTAAACTAATCCACGCTCACATCATTCAAACTGGATCCTTACCCCACAGATTCCTGTGGAACACCCTCGTCAACCTTTATGCCAAGTGCGGCAGTCTAATGGACGCTCGCAGGTTTTTCGACCAAATGCCCTCACGAGATGCCTTCTCATGGACTGTGGTAATTGCAGGCTATGTCAGACATGGCTTTGCTGAGGACGCTTTAACTCTGTTTTACCAAATGCAGCAGACTAACATTCAACCTGATCAGTTCACGTTTGCAAGTATTCTTCCAGCTTGTGCCAAATTGGGGGCTTTGGAGCAGGGCATGGCAATCCACGATGAAATAATGAGAACTGGGTTTCAGTTTGATGTGTTTGTTGGAAGTGCCCTTGTAGATTTGTATGCAAAATGCGGGAGAATTGAGAAAGCACGCGATGTGTTTGATAGAATGCCTCAACGAGACGCGGTCTCATGGAATGCCATGATTGCAGGGTATGTGCAGAATGGATATGTAGACAAGGCTATGCAGTTTTTTAGGAAAATGCCCGAACGAAATGTGGTTTCATGGAATACCATGATTGCAGCTTATTCCAAGGATGGACCTTTTGAGGCGTCCTTGACGCTGTATTATGAAATGCAACAAGCAGGTATCCAACCCAACGATTTCACTTTTGCCAGCGTTCTCCCAGCCTGTGCAGAATTGGGAACTTTGAAACAGGGTGTGGAAATCCACGAGGAAATAGTTAGATGTGGATATCAGTCTCATGTCTTTGTGGCTAATGCTCTGATTGACATGTATGCAAAATGCAGTTATATGGAGAAGGCACACGATGTGTTTGATAAAATGCCGCAACGAGATTTAGTGTCATGGAATGCTATGATTAGAGGCTATGCGCAGAATGGACATGTTGATGAGGCCCTGAAAATATTTCAGAAAATGCCTGAACAAAACATGGCTTCGTGGAATACAATGATTTCGGCTTATGTTAGGGACGGACTCTGTCAGGAGGCCTTGACACTGTTTTATCAAATGCGAAGAAAGGGCATCCAACCCAATGCATCTACCTTTGCTGGTGTTCTGCCAGCATGTGCCAGATTGGAAGCTCTGGAACAGGGTATGGAAATCCATGAAGAAATAATAAGATGTGAATATCAGTTTGATATCTTTGTGGGGAATGCCCTTTTAGACATGTACGCAAAATGTGGGTGTGTAGAGAAGGCATGGCACTTGTTTAAGGAAATGCATTGTCGAGATGTGGTCTCATGGAATGCAATGATTGCAGGATATGCACATAATGGACATTTTGATGAGGCTCTGGAGGTTTTTCAGGAAATGCAACTGGCAGGTGTGAAGCCAGACACAAACACCTTTACTAGTGTCATGTCAGCTTGCTCTGGCTTGTCAGCTCTGGAGCAAGGGATGGAAATCCATCAAGAAATAATTAAAAGTGGTTTTCAGTCTGATGTCTCTGTTGGAAGTGCTCTCGTGGACATGTATGTAAAATGTGGGAGCTTAGAAAAGGCACATGATGTATTCAAACAAATGCCACATCGAAATGCTATATCCTGGACCGCGATGATTTCTGGGTATTCACTGAATGGGCATGGCATGGAGGCTCTGAAGTTTTTTCGAGAAATGGAACTGACAGGAGTAGAGCCCGACTCAAAGGCCTTTGTCAGTGTCCTCCCAGCATGTGCCAGCTTGGGAGCTCTGGTCCTAGGTATGGAAATCCATGAACACATTATTAGAAGTGGACTTCAGGATGATGTGTTTGCAGCCAGTGCACTTGTAGATATGTATGCAAAATGTGGGGACATAGAGAAATCACGTCATTTGTTTGACAAGATGAAAGAGCGAAATGTTGTCTCTTGGACGACTATGATTGCAGGGTATGCCATTCACGGCCACGGCAAGGAGGCAATTGAACTCTTTGAACAAATGCAGCATTCTGGCTTGAAACCCAACCATGTGACCTTAGTTTGCATTCTTTCTGCTTGTTGCCATGCAGGTCTAGTTGACAAGGGCTGGCAATTTTTTGAGTTTATGAGTGAACGTTATCAAATCACACCTACAATGGATCACTACAGTTGCATGGTTGACCTTCTTGCACGTGCTGGACACTTGGATGAAGCATACGAGTTCATCAACAGAATGCCATTAAAACCTGATGCTACAGTGTGGGCATGTTTGCTTGGTGCCTGTAGAATACATAACAATGTCAAGTTGGGAAACCATGTTGCAGAGCACCTTTTTAAGTCCGATCTTAGAGATGCTGCACCGTATGTTCTACTCTCAAACATCTGTGCAACAGCTGGAAGATGGGATGGTATTGAAAGGGTGCGGAAAATGATGAAAGACAGGAAGGTTAAAAAGACACCTGGATGCAGTTGGATTGAAGTCAATAAACAAGTTCATAACTTCTTTGCAGAAGACCGATTACTTGTCTAATGCAAAAAATAATTCAACATTGAAGACATTCTCCAGGTAATTGAAAGCTGCGGGGTGTGTGCCATGTTATGCTAGGACACACTAAATGGTGTGGAGAAGCAGAAACAAAGTCATTTGTTGCCATAGAAGTGGCTCATTGTTTTTGGGCTTATCAATGTGGCTCATGAGAGTGTGATGACTGCTACCCTGCCATCAAGTTCATCCCCAAGATTGATGCAGAATAAGTTGTTGAGGGATGCCAACCTTCATCATTATTTCAAGGTGAGAGGGTTTTGAAAATGCGAAGATGATCAATGACAGGACAGTTGAAATGATACATGGATGCAGTTGGAATATAGGTCATATGATCAACCAGATCAAGGGCAAGGTAGATCAATGATAAACTAGTACATGTTTTCTTTGCACAATATAGGTCATGACTCATACTTATAAATGCCAAAAACTATGCAAAGTTGGAGTGATTGCCTGGGCAGTTGAAAGCAATGGAATATGTGCCTGGAGACAATATTGAACAAAGTGTGTAAGGAGCACATGGAAATTCATTGCCACCAAGTGTATCACCGGGACAGTTTGCAAAAAAAGGTGTGAGAGATGGCAACCTTTATCGTCATTTGAAGATTGGAGGGAGAGTGCTCTTGAGGGTATAATGAATGATGCCAATTAAAGCAAGCGGGAACCATAGGCTTATTCAATAATGGATTTTCTGTATTATCATCCTGCTATTATGAGCAGGGGAATACGCATTATTTTGTGTGTGATAGACCATAATGTTTTGTATTGCAAGTATTTGTATTTTAGCTTGGAAGGGAGAATGATTGTGTGGAGTGATGCAGTATGCCAAAGCCATGAATGGTATATAACATCTGCATATGACATCTCGTGGGATGACAATATGGATAGGAAATAAAATGCCTAAGATCTCCCTTTGGACATTGGAGATGATGCTCGCGTTTTGTGCTTTTGTAAATGCAAAAGAAGAAAATTGACAAACCCTTTCTTTCTGGTTTATTTCATCTGACATCAATGTTGACAGCAGACAAAAATGATCAACCTATACTTGAAACTCTTTGGTTTCCCTATTGCACTGTTGAAACATATCAGGTCAGTAAAAATGAGAAGTTCGATTTCAATTCCCTGTGACGATAGATTTGCAGATTGTGTACTCTCCAGGAGGTTGAGGCCAAGGAGCATTTTATTTTCCGGTGCTCCATTTACTAAGCAAGATATTGTTTCCTTTTCAGGGATGTTGGAGGGAGCCTATCTACTTGACCAGATTGGGTCTCCTTTGGTAGACGATAGTTCTCCAATGCCAGACTCTACGGGGACCCTCTAGGCTGTCTGCTTGATTTCTTCCTTATTTTGGCCTCTCTATGATGGCACTGGTACAACACATCTCCAGGCTTTTTTGTAGATGATGGAGATACTATCAATATGGTCAGGAGAGGCACTGGTTCAACCAACACCTTTAGAGCCAACCATTGACGCAGGGTAAAAACGACTCCACACACAACAGGTCTTGAGCTTTCCACTAAGCCCGTATTATAATCTTAATTTTTCCACCAATGGTTTGTTGACCTTGATTGTTGGAGATTACATAGCAGTTTGCTACCATCCAGCATGATGCCTTTGATCCCCCTTGGTCTTGGCCATTCTCCAAATGACATTCTTAGACTTGCTTCAGTGACTTTCTACAAATTGATAGTCTGATCGATGCTCCTGATACTACTTCTGAACATCATAAAGGTAAGCATGGATCACTAAACTTAATTGCTTGACCAGAAGTATAAACGCTACACAAATTTGAAACACTAGGCGATTGTCATTGTCATTTCTTGACAAGTAGTGCATTTTACAAGGAATTTATTCTTCTAAATTCAAATAGAGAAGAGGAAACCGTGGCCCAACATATCCAACATTGAATTTGAAGGATGGCTACGTTCATATTTACCTCCTACATATGTGTTACTTGGGAAATCAATTTTCCTGAATCATGCAGAATGACAAGCCTTATGTTTGGCTTTGAGACAATTAGATAGGAGTTACAACTAGGTTTTATTCTATCATCAAAGAGGTAACGGATATCTGGGCCGAAGTAAATTTTCATATTAGCAGGTTGTCCATTGTCCTTGAATTGATAGCAAGACTCTTAGACATCACTTCATTAAATGCAGAAAGCCATTAGTGCATGATTTGTGATCTCTTATCATCTTTAGAACTCCAGTTAATCGTGGCCAAGCGAGGTTGAGAGGTCAACCATGTTTATAAGCCCATGATTAGGTTATGTTCTGTAGTTGGAATGTCAATGTCATAACTAGGTTATGACGTAATTATAAAATAATAGTAATTTTGCTTTTGAAATTGCCCAAAAGGAAAATCAGGTTCTAGATAATATTGTTTTCTTCAGTTGTAAGCAAATCACAAAATCCACTAATGAGAAAAAATGTGATTTTTTGGCAAGTCGTGATCCTTTTATCTTATGTAGGGGTATTGGTAATGTTAATGTTTTAGTTAGTTTTGTTAGAAATATTTTGGTTGATTGGCAACTTATTCAAATACTAGTTTGTTTTGTTAATAATATTTTGGTTGATTGACAACTTATTCAATTATTAGTGGACAAGTTAATTATTGCTTGTCTTAGCCATAACTAGGTAATTTGTCTTTTAAATTTGGTATCTTAGGTTAGCCATGATACAACCAATGAAAAAAGACTTGTTGAGTCTTCTAAGTACTCGGTGAGTTGACTTGGCTTGGTGATAAAACAGCTAAGAAGTTTCCTTTGACATTTTCGCTTCCTACATCTCTTGACATTTCACCGCTTCGTTTGAAGAAAGTCTGTATGGAAAGTGAAGGATTTTGTTCTGTTGAGCTAGCTTTCTGCAAAGATTAGTTTGGAAGGTTCTAGAGTGTAGAGTACAACATTGTATTAAACCTTTTTTCAAATTTTGGGAGTTTGGGTTTAATTTCCCATTATGTTCATTCCAACAATGTTTGTCTCTTTCCTCTTTTGAGGCTTTTCTAGGCACTTCTTTTGTCGAGAGTTCACTTTTAGAGCTATTCAGATTTTAGTTCTCAAGTACCTACAAAGAATTTGGGTTTGTTATGATATATTGTTTGTGGACTTCTTTTCTTTGAAGCCTTGGAGGATTTGTTCTTTAATTTTTTCCATTCCAAGGAAACTGCTACTCATTTATCTTTAGCCAAGACACTTAAGCCTCCTTTGTAATATTTAAGGATGAGCCCCAATTTTCTCTATTTTAGCAAGCGCATGTGTGTGCTTGGAAGTAGATTTTGTAGTTGAAATGAATATTTTCATAATCCAAAGGTTGCTCCCAAGAAAAAGCCAAGAGCTCCAAATTAATCGAAGTAGGAATTTGTCATCTCAAATTTAATTCCACACACTATCTTGCATATAATAGATTGGTGCAATCTGTTTCGATCTTTGAAGACACTCGGTAGTTTTGTACAGTATTCCCATGCCAAAGAGTTTGATCCATACTGGAAGTGATGAAGTTGTTTCTTCAAATGGGTCGAAACCATCCAGAGTTTCATAGAAAACATGCCCGTCCCATCATTTGGTATTCCCTTCAAACACTTAGTCCTTGTCTTTAATAAGTATTGTCTTGGGAGAAGCTGAATGGCACGACAAAAGGTCTTCCAGATTTGTTGGACCCGTTTGGCATCGTACAGTCAAATGCATATAAATCTTTAGATTAAGGCTAACCTTAGAAAATTCCTGATATGATTTACAGGTGGCTTTGGCTTGTCCTTATTGGACATCGGAGAAAGTTTCCTACCTCTTTTCTTCAACATGGTCGCCATGGATTCCATTTATGAGGTGTTAGGTGTTGCTCCTTTAGTAGCCATTTCTAACAATTGCTTATCAGTCATACGCTAAGCTGTGACTAAAAACTTGTATGTCCATCTAGAGCCGTGCTCACATCTAATCTTTTCCCACCATTAAGAATCCCCCAACGAGCCTTAATGCTACTAAAACATTGCCAATTCGTTGGGCGTAGAGAGTTGACTACCTAGGATCCATGGTTGTTACTTGTCAAGATAGCCATCCATGCTCAATGAGCACAAAAATATGGGAATGTAGGTTCCATTAATAACAATGGAAGAATATGGGCCTATTGGTAAGGAAATGGGAATCAATTCTTTGATAGAGGGGGTTGTCTACAATTTGCCAACACCCCTGAATGTGGAAGACAACAAAAACACAAAATAAAAATGAAAGGATATTTATAAATCTTGTAATTCACTAATCCTTATTTATATAGCTATGGTAAAATGTTTTAAATATTAACCAATTTTCATAGACTATTAAGGTTATTGTGAGAAAGAGTTTATTAGGATATGGTATAGTGGCAACTTAGAGAGGTTGTTGTGACAATGAGTTAAATTTTGATGGGCATACTACTACATTACATGCGGTTTTCCAAATGTGGTTAAAATTAAATTGAATATTGTTGATGTAGCCTTCAAACATATTATTGTATAGCGCTCACATAGTACCAACATAGAGCCTTAATGTTACTAAAACATTGCATTTTTCGCGATCATCTAGATAAGAGAAATCCCATCTTGGGAGAAGTTTTCCTAGCTCTGCAACCAATCTCTCACTCTCAACTGTGGTTTCCTACATCATAATAATATTTGGCTTGTGTCTTTCCACCTGATCTAAATTATTTAGAGAACAAATGAAGGTAGCAATATAAAATGGAAACACACACAAATATTTTGTAGAAAGTACAGTATAACCCAAATTCTATTAATGTATGGAATGGAAAAACATTGTAAACTGCAAAGCAATACAAACTAACTCAGATGGTTGTAGCTTATCTCTAAAGAGAGATGTGTCAGTTACACTCATTTGCAAGAGTTGATTATAAAGAGATTGAAAATGGCCTTTTATCATAAGCATGGAGAGACAATAATCTTAACATCCAAAAACCTAACCCTAGGAGATGAAGCACCAAAAGGATTTATGGGCCTCGAGATGGCTAACTGATATGTCAACTTCCCGAGGGCGCACCTTTTGCATACAATCTCTGTTTAGGGTGCTCAATATCTCGTTGGAAAGAACTAACTGAGAATTACAACCTATGATTGGGGCTAGGGCATGTCATGGCAACCCTTGGCCCCTCAGGATTGGCCAAAATCCATTGTTTAGGGTTTCAAAACGTCCTCGGAAGTTTGGGACCAAAAAAACTATAGAAAACTACCAAGAAGATGGATAACTATTGTAATTCAGTGAAACAAGAGGGTGGCAACCAATATCCACCTTGATAAGACCTCTTGCCTTAGGGAGCAATGGTACCCATTGTATTAAGTTTCTCCATTAGATGATGGAACTTTTGTTGAATTTGACTCTTGCTGAGCCACTTTCCTTGGTGAAAAAGCTGCTCTACTTTGATGACCCGATGCAGTTGGATGTTTTGCTGGCGAGCGCCCTTCATCTCAGTGTCCATGATTTGGTCGACTGTATCCTTCTTAATGTAGTCAGGATTAAGTTCTGTAGGGGCCAAGTGCTTGACTGTAACCTCTGAGGTGTCTAAGAGAGGTGGGAAATATAGTTGAAGTAGCTCCACATTAAATACATGGTGCAATTCGAGGAAAGGGGGAATACTTAACTCTAAAGAATTCTCACCCGCAGTCTTGGTGATGGTTTGTAAGGCCCATTTTGAAGTGGGCGGAGATTTCGATGGGGCCCTGTGAGGTGGTCTTTATGTAAATGTAACCATACCTTATTGCTAACTTGAAACATATGTGGAACTTGATGCTGGTCATGTCGTTTTTTATACTTGACATTGGCTTTATGCAAGATATCATGAACTTGGAATTGGATGTGTTGGATTTGCTCAATAAATTTGGATGCCCAATCAGACTTAGTTTGAGCATGGAAGGACTCTTCCCATGTATATGCAATGGACAATGCTACATCAATTTGTGCTAATGGTTGGAGCCCCAATCATACCTAAAAAAGGGTTGTGGATAATACAATTGTTAAGGGATCTGTTGTAGCTATGTTGAACATAAGGAAGATTCTCATCCCAAATGTAGGGATGTTTGGAGTTGTATATTCCTAGGATATGCACAATCATCCTGTTGACCACCTCTATTTTCCTATAAGTTTGGGGGTGCAAGGTAGTTGATTTGGTCAACTCGGTGTCCATCATTGACCATAGCCTGGACCGAAATGTACTTAGGAACCTACTATTTTGAATTGAAATAATGGTCTGTGGGAGGCCAAAATGAATCCAAACACGCTCGAAGAAGAGCTTAGCAGTGACCTCTTCTGTGATGCTCTTCTTACAGAGTGTTAAAATTGCCATCTTAGAAAACTGATCAACAACCACAAATACATAGTCATTTCCATGCTTGGTTGTAGGCAAGCTAAACATGTAGTCCATGTAGATAGACTCCAGGGCATGTCTAGGGTAGGTAATGCGGCATACAATCGTTGCTTCTTGATTGCAGGTTTGGCAAATGCATAGGAAATGCATGATCAAATGTACCTATATACAAACGTCTTTCGGAGCTTCGACTTGTAGAAATGCTTATGCAACACTGCTATTTTCTTCTCTACATTGAAGTACCCCGCCACTTGATTGTAATGTGCCTCCCAAAACAATTTCTCATGCTCACTTGAAGAAACACGAAGGTGGTCGAGATGACATAAAATTTCATCCTGGAAATGAAAGTTTGGGACGGATCTTCCTGCTTGTAATGTTTGATAGGAAAATAGCAAAGTCAGGGTCACTATTGTAAAATTTGGGCCACTTGGATGTCTCATTTCCACAAGAGTTTAGCATAGTAGTCAACGCAACAACTGGAGGTTGGCTGAGGCAATATGCAATGTGATTGGTGTACCCTTCTTATACTTAATGTTCAAGTGGAATTGTTGCAGGTATGTGGACCACTTCTAATGGCGATCATTCTGTAACTTTCCTTGTGTCCGCATGAATTGTAGGGGCTTATGATCAATGTGGATGATGGTTTACTTTCCTAGATTGTAATGTTTCCATTAATGATCGACCTACACCATGGAGTTCATCTCCTTGTGATAGGTCGGATACCTATGGACAAATTTAGAGTGTCTCACTATGACAGGTAACCAGATGTCCATGCTGAGTGAGGATCACACATATAACATAGTTAGAGGCATTTGTTTTAATATCAAAAGGTTGTTGCAGGTTTGGTAGAGTGAGGACTGGAGCCGAGCATAGGCGCCATTTCATATCCTCAAAGGATTCATGTTGTGATGCACCCGAAGCAAACTTTGCTTTGGATCCACCCTTGGTCACTTGGCTTAAGGGCCAAACAATATGAGAAAACCCCAACAAAAATCTACAGTAAAAGTTGGCAAGGTCCAAGAAGCTGCATAGCTCCGTTAGAGTTGTTCGAGCTAGCCAATCGTGAATTCCTTTGATCTTTGCTAGGTCCACATGCATCCCTGTTTATCCATGATGTATCTTAGGCACTTAATTCTCTCCATGTAGAATGACCTTTTCTCCAAATTGACGTATAACTTGTGTTGGTGTAAGGTACTAAGGATCTGATGAATGTACTGCAAGTGTTCAACCTAAGCTTTGGCGAGAATGAGGATGTTGTATAGATATATGACAACAAAAGAGCTTGTAAATGGGCACAAGATATCATCCATCATCCTCATGAATGTTGATGGGGCATTAGTCAAGCAAAAATGCATGACCAACCACTCAAAAAGGCTCTTTTTAGACTCGAAAGTTGTGTTCCATACATCGGCTTGCTTGATTAGGACTTGGTGGTAACATGACTTCAAATCAATAATACTAAAGAACTTGTTACCCTTGAGATGATCAAGAAGATAATCAATCCAAGGGATTGGGTATTGATTCTTTATGGTGATTTTGTTCAATGCTTTGCAATCAATTAAAAGTCGCCATGTTCCATCCTTCTTTTGTACCAACACAATTAGGCTCCCACAAGGTGAGAAGCTCACTCAAATGTGGTCTTTCTGGATGAGCTCTTGAATCTTACACTTTATTTCCTCATTGTCTAGAAGAGAGCGTCTATATACTAGGCCATTAGATAAAGGAGCACTAGGTATCAAATTAATTGTGAACGTTTAACCTGACAATGTAGAGGCATCCCTTTAGGTGAGACAAATATATCTTTGTATTCTTTGACAATATTTACCACCTACTTCTACTGCTGAGAGAGACCTTGTGTTGATGCAGTGGTGGTTGCAGTGACCTTCCATCCACATCTTGATTGAACCATGAAGAGGACGAACTTTCCAGTTTGAGAGATGACCTTCCAACATTGCTTTGTGGAGATCAATGAAGCTGTAGTACTCAAGACTATCTCGGGTATCTTGTAGAGTCGGCCTTTCAAAGTAACAATGACATTATGGAGCCTAGACTCATAAACAACATGATGTTTCCAGATATAGGGTTGTCCTAAAAGAACATCACAAACATCAACTGGGGTAACATCACATAGTACCTCATCTTTGAAGGGCTTGATGGCATAGGATAGGTGGTGTTGTTGACTAACATGGATGCCTCGTCCTTGGCTCAACCAACTGATGGTGTATGGTTGGGGGTGTGGCGTCGTTGACAACTTAAATATCTTGATGACCTTGTCTGATATCAGGTTCTTCTAGCTACCACTATTAACAAACAATGAAATGTAGCAGATTCCCCTTCACCCATAGTTGCGAATGGAAAAGGCGCTCCTCTTCCTCTAACTCCTTTGACTCTTATGGTTGGATCTTTGCAGTTGCGACGGTGGAACTAGGTTTCACATCAATATTGATCCACATTCTCTTCTCTTGCTCTAAATTAGAGTCCGAGCCAGAGTCTGGCTTTGAGGATTTCATCTCAACCAACAATGATTGTTTTGAGCGACATTCATCAATGTTGTGCCAAGGGGTTTTTGGAGCTCACACGACTTACCAATGTCCTTCGTTGATTTCTTGTTACCCTTATTTACCTGCGACTTGGTCTGGTTGTCATGATTTTTTCTATCCTTACTCTATCCTTTGTTTTTATGAATTAGGGCCTCTACTGGGATTCTGCTACAGTTGATTTGCAAACCCAAATTCTTGCTTAATCTTTTGCTTAAACTTTTGCTCGATCTTGATAGCATATTGATAAGTATCTAACAATGAGGATATGTTCAGGAAATCTATTTCTTTTTGGATGTACTTATGCAGGCCATTATGATACTTTAAGACCAAGTGTCATTCAGAGTCTCTGATACCCAACTTTGAGTCCATGGTATGGAATATATTACTGAACTCTAGCATCGTCTGGTCTCTCTCCTAGTGCAAAGTTGTCCATCTTATGTATTGGTCATCATAGTTTACGACAGGGTATAATTCTTTCTTCACGACATTGACAAAAGACACCCAAGTGAGTTCTGTCATGTATATTTCAAACTCATTTTCGGGGTGCCTCTCAGAGTAACCTTCTTACCAATGTTTGAGATGGGGGAGGGACTTAAGAATTGCGAAGGTGATCTTTTCATTGTCAATTTTTTTTGAATAGAGAAGTAACCCTCTAACAGATCAAACAATTTATTGAAAGTATCTGCATGTATTTGACCTTCCAATAAGGGAATGGCAAACTTAACTTGTACCTTGAAGGGGGTTGCACCTCCAAAATGCATGGTCATTCAAGGTTTCTCTACTATTGTTGGTAGTCATCAAAGTATTTGGATGAAATTATCCATAATCTCATTTCTCTGTCACATGAGGGATTCATCAAGTGATAACTTAATAGGAACCCTTGCTCTATCACCTCTCTTTTCTTCTCTTCCCATGTGAGGCTGATAAGAGGGGTTGTCTTCAAGCTCAAGTAGTTTGAGACCCAATTATTGATATCCGGATATGGTTGGAGACATGCACTAGGAATCAACAAAAGTAGATTGATCTGATACCACTGATCTAGATTATTTGGAGAACGAATTGAAGACACCAATATAAAATAGAAACACACACAAATATTTTGCAGAAAGCACAATAGTACAACAAAACCTAAATTCTATAAATGAATGGAATAGAAAAATATTGTAAACTACAAAGCAATGCAAACTAGTTCAGATCACGATAGCTTATCTTTGAAGATAGATGTGTTGGCTATGCTCATTCACAAGAGTTGATTACAAAAATATCGAAAATGAACTATTATCATAAGCATAAAGAGGCAAAAACCTTAACATCCAAAAACATAACTCTAGGAGATGAAGCACCAAATGATTTGTGGGCCCTGAGGTGGCTATCTAATATGTCAACATCCTGGGGGCACAACTTTTGTATACGATCTATGTTTATGGCACTTGATAGCTTGTTGGAAAGAACTAACTGAGAATTAAAACCTTTGACTAGGGCGAGGGCATGCCATGGCAACCCTCACTCCCATTTGTTGGCCAAAAAACATAATTTAGGGTCTCAAATTGACCTTGAAAGTTTGAAACCCAAAAAAAAACCTAGAAAATTACTAAGAAGATGGAGAAACATTATAACTTGGTGGAACAACTGGATGGCCTCTAGTATCTACCAAGATAATTCCTTGCCCCTTAGGGAGCAATGGTCCCCATTGCATCAAGTTCCACCATCAGATGTTGAAACTTTTGTTGAATCTGACTCCTAGTGAGCCACTTTCCCAAGTGATCTGAGTTGCCCTTCCTTGACGACACGATACAATTAGATATTTTGCTGGCAAGTTCCCTTCATCTCAGTGTCCATGATTTGGTCAACTATAGCCTTCTTAATGTAGTTAGGATTGAGTTCCATAGGGGCCAAATGCTTGACTATCTCTGAGTTGTCCAAGAGAGGTGGAAAATATGGTCGAAGCAACTTCATATTAACTTCGTGGTGCAATTTGAGGAAATTGGGAATACTCAACTCAAAACCATTTTCACCCATAACTTTGGTGATGATGTAAGGCCCATATCAAAGTGGGAAGAGCTTTCGATGGGGCTCTCTGAGGCATTGTTTCTGTAAACGCAACTAGAACTTATCGCCAACCTGAAACTTATGTGGAACTCGATGCTGGTCACGTGATTGCTTAAACTTGGCATTGAATTTTTGCAAGATAACCTGGTGTTGGATGTTTTGGATCCACTCAACAAATTTGGATGCCTGATCAGACTCTGTTTGAGCATGGGAGGACTCTTCCTATGTATATGCAATGGGTAGTGCTACATTAATTGAGGCTAATTGTTGGAACCTCAAGCATACCTAAAACGAGATGTGGCTAATAGAGTTGTGAATTTCTCTGTTGTAGCTATGTTGAACATTAGGAAGGCTCTCATCAAAGTGTGGGGATGTTTGGAGTTTTACATTGTCTAGATATGCACAATCATCTTGTTGACCACCTTTGTTTGTCCATAGGTTTGGCGGTGGAAGGAAGTTGATTTGGTTAACCTGGTGTCTATCATTGACCATAGGACAAACCAAAAAGTACTCGGGAATCTACTATCTCAGTATGAAATAACAGTTAGTGGGAGGCCAAACTAAATAACTTGGCACACTTACGCTGATTAAGAATATCATCTATCTGAGGGATTGCGTATCAATTCTTGACGGTGGTTTTGTTTAGGTCTCTGTAATCGACACATAGTCGCCATGTCCCATCCTTCTTTTATACCAACACAATTAGGCTCCCAAAAAGAAAAGAGCTTGGTCGAATGTGGCTCTCTAGATGAGCTATTGAATCTGACACTTTATTTATTCATCCTCCAGAAGAGAGCATTTATATACTAGGCCATTAGGTAAAGAAGCACCAATTACCAAATCAATTGACTGTTTAATCTAACAGTGTAGAGGCATCGCTTTCGAGGAGATAGAGACATCTTTGTATTCTTCCACCTTGCCCACTCGCTTTTGTTGTTTCGAGAGACCTTGTGTTGAGGATGTGGCAGTTGCAGTGACCTTCCATCCACCTTTTGATCGAACCATGAAGAAGACGATTTTTCTAGTCCAAGAGATGACCTTCTGACATTGCTTTGCGGAGATTAAAGAAATTACAATAGTCAAGACTCCCTTAGGTATCATGTAGAGTTGGTCATCCAAAGTAACAATGACACTACGGGGCATAGATTCATAAACAAAAATATGTTTCCACATATATGGTTGTCTGAAAAGAACATCACACACTTCAAGTAGGGCAACATCACATAATACCTCATCTTTGAAGAGCTTGATGGCGTAGGATATGTGACATTGTTGAATACCATGGATGTCTTCTCTTGACTCAACCAACCAATGGTGTATGGTTGTGGGTGTGGCATTGTTGACAACTTCAATCTCTTGATGACCTCGTCCGATATCAAGTTCTTCTGGATATCAATAATCAACAATGAAATGTTGCAGATTCTCTTTTTCCCATAGTTGTGAATGGAAGAGGCGCTCCCCTTCCTTTGGCTCCTACGACTCTTCTGGTTGAATCTTTGTGATTACAATGTTGGCACTATGTTCCGCGTCATTGATCCACTTTCCTTTATCTTGTTTTGAATAAGAGTATGAGATCGAGTTCGACTTTGAGTATCTCATCTCAACCAATAATGATTGTTTTGAGCGATATCTATCAGCGTTGTGCCAATGGTGTTTTTGGAACTCACACCACTTGCTGGTGTCCTTCGATTTTCCATTACCCTTTTCTACCTTATGCTTGGCTTGGTTGTCATGATTTTGGCCATCCTTTCTCTATCCTTTGTTCTGTGAGTTAGAGCCACCTTTATCATGCTTATACTGTAGTTGTTTTGCAAACCCAAACTCTTGTTCTTTTGCATAAACTTTTGCTTGATTTTGACGACATACAAATAAGAAGTTTCTAGTGGGAAGATGCCTAAGAAATCCATCTTTGTTTGGATATACCTATGCATGCCACTATGATAATTTAGGGCCAAGTTCCATTCGAACTCTTTGATACTCAGCTTTGAGTGCAAGGTATGGAATATATTGGTGAACTTCGACAAAGTCTAATCTCTTTCCTCGCGCAAATTTGTCCATCTCATGTACTAGTCACCATAGTTTCTGATAGGGTAGAATTCCTCTTTGACAACATTGACAAAAGCTTCCAAATTGGGTTCTATCTTGTGTATTTCAGAGTCATCTTTGACATGCCTCTTGCATTATTTGTCCCACCAATCTTTGACATGGGGGAAGGACTTAAGGAGTGCAGATGTGATATTTTCGTTGTAGGAAAGTTTTTGAATAGAGAAGTAACACTCTAATAGATTTAACCATTTCTCCAATTTATCTGCTTTATCTATCCTTTAAATAAGAGAATGTTAAAGTTAACTTGTACCTTGAAGGGAGTCCCACCTCCAAAATGTTTTCTTGTTCAAGGTGTCTCCACCATTATCAATAGTTGTTAAAGGATACGGGTGAAATTATCCATTATCTCATTCCTCTGTTGCACAAGGGCTTCCTCAAGCAACAACTTAATACGATCTCCTGCTCTGTAATCACTAAGTTTCTTCTCCAACCATGTAAAGTTGCTTAGGTTAACGAGAGGGGTTGTCCTCAAGCTCAATTAATTTGAGAATGAACTCTCGATATCCAAATCTCATTGGGGATACACACTAAGAAACAATAAGAGCATATTGCTTTGATACCACTAATCTAGTTTTTTTAAAGATCGAAATGAAGGATACAATAAAAAATGGAACCACACAAATATTTTGTAGCAAGCATAGTAGCACTGTAAAATCCAAATTTTTAATAAAGAATGGAATGGAAAATCAATATAAACAACAACACAATACAAACTAGTTTAGATGGTGGTAGCTTATCTATAAAGACAGTTGTGTCAGCTAAAATCATTCATAAGAGATGATTACAAAGAAACCGATTTTTTTTTATCATAAGCATAAAGAGGCAAAAACCCTAACATCCGAAAACCTAACACTAGGAGATAAAGCTCCAAAAGGATTTGCGGGCCTCGATCTTGCTAGCTGATACACCAACTTCCCAGGGGTGTAACTTTTGCATACGATCTCTATTTAGGGTGCTCAATAGCTCATTGAAAAAACTAATTGATAATTACAACCTTTCTCTAGGGATAAGGCATGCCACAACAACCCATGGCCCTCTGATTGGCCAAAAAACTTCGTTCAGGGCCTCAAAACAACCCCAAAAGTCGGGGATAAAGAAAATAGTAGAAAATTTCTAAGAACATGGATAACCATTGTAACTTGTTGGAACAGGTGGGTGGCCACCAATATCTACCTAGGTCATTCATCCCCCCTAGGCAGAAAGGGTTCCCATTGCATGAAGTTCCTCTATTAGATGAGGAAACATTCGCTGAATCTGACTCTTGGTGAGCCACTTTTCCAAGTGAAGAAGCTTCCTTGCTTTTACGACTTGATACGCTTGGATGTTTTACTAGTGAGTTCCCTTCATCTCAGTGTCCATGATTCAATCATATGTATCCTTCTCAATGCAACTAGGATTAAGTTATGTAGGGTTCAAGTGCTCATCTACCTCCGAGGTGTCCAAGAGAGGTGGAAAATATTATCGAAGCAGAGCCACATTAAATACAAGGTGCAATCTAAGGAAAGGGGGAATACTTAACTCAAAAGTATTCTCACCCACAGCTTTAGTGACGGTGTAAGGCCCATAACGAATTGTGTAGAGCCTCTGATGGGGCCTTGTGAGGCACTCCTTCTGTAAATGTAACCATACCATATCACTAACTTGAAACATATGTGGAGCTCGATGTTGGTCATATTGCTACATATACTTGACATTGGATTTCTGTAAGATATCATGATTGGTGCTGGATGTGCTCAACTAATTTGTATGCCTGATCAGACTCAATTTGAGCATGGAAAGACTCTTCCAGTGTATATGCAATGTGCAGTGCTACATCAATTGGGGTTAATGGCTTGAACCCCATGCATATGTAAAAAGGGACATGCTTAATACAATTGTGAAGGGCTCTATTGTAGCTGTGGTGAACATAAGGAAGACTCTCATCCCAAGTGTAAGGATGTTTGGAGTTGTATATTCTTAGGATATGCAATCATCTTGTTGACCACCTTTTTTTTCCCATTGGTTTGGGGGTGGAAGCCAAATGATTTGATAAGTTTGGTGTCCACCATCAACCATAGGATGTACCAGAAGCTACTAAAGAACCTACGATATCGATTTGAAATAATGGTTTGTGGGAGGCCAAAATGAACCCAAACACACTTAAAGAAGAGTTTAGCAATAGCCTCTATTCTGATGCTCTTCTTAGAAGAAATTAAAATTTCCATCTTAGAGAATTAATCTCCAACCACAACTACAACACAAGTGTGACAGTAGTTGTCGTGCATGGTTGGAGGCAAGCCATACATGTAGTCCATGGAGATAGACTCCTAGGGCCTATCTGGGGTAGAAAATGGGGTGTACAATTCTTGCTTCTTGATGGTAGGTTTGACAATGACACAGGTATTGCTCAATCAAATGTACCTACCAACGTATTTTTAGAGCTTCTGCCAATATAATTACTTTTGCAATATTACGACTATCTTCTATATGCTAAAGTGCCTTGCTAATCGACTGTAATGTTCCTCCCAAATTAACTTCTAATGCTCGATTGTAGGAACACATAGGTGGTATAGATGGCATAAAAGTTCATCTTGGAGATGAAATTTTGAGACCAATGTTCCTGCTTGTAATGTCTGATAGTCAATATCAAAATCAGGGTCACTATCTTATAATTTGGGCCACCTAGATGTCTCATGTCCACAAGAGTTGAGCATGATAGTCAACACAACAACGAAGGTCGACTGAGGAAGTATGCAATGTGATTGGTGCTTCCCTTATTATACTTAATGTTTAGGTGGACCTTGTTATCACATATACATCTATAGCTGGGATACCATGGTGCAACATGCAAACTTATCTCTTATTCTATTTCGAGCTATTTTCCACATGGGGTTTAGCATGGATCATTACAACTTTAACCATTCCAGAGCCTTCTTCAACAGATTTTCCTTTCTAGGACTAAGATCCATTGGTCCATTGAGATGCTTTCAGTGATGACCTAGTTCATTTCAACAGAGTAGCAGATCATATATGGTACACACATTTATAGAGGGGCCCTATCAGTTGGAGACAGGTATATATGGTTAGATCAGGTATATGCTTATATAGTTTGATTTTGCTCTATGATGTATATCAAACACCTATGCTTGTCTTGTTAGGATGATTATGGTGACCTATGCTTATATATGTACTAATGCTTGAACTTGTGCTATGAATAATTAAAGTACTTGATGTGAAGACTGTTGCTCATGCCATATTGGTACAAAGAGTAATCCTTGGTACTTTGTTGGCTCCATGTGTCACCCGTCCCCATACATCCAGTTCATCCATTTTTAATTTTATCCCATGACTTAAACTAATTGAAGCTTGTGATATTGAAGATATTTTCCTCATCTTGACCCCTGTGCATGATAGACTCCATATTGTTATGTGTCTTTGGCTATGAAGTATGTGGCTTAGCCAATGTGCCTGGGTTCACCAGGAAGTTCTCCTTTAGTTTTCAAAACAAGTGCTCCACCAAACAGTGTCGCTAAACACTAAAGCATCAGAACACATAAACGCTATATCTAAATGATGCAAAAGTATAAATATTTAAAAATTAGTCAGTGACCAAGGAGTTGAACACTCATTATTTGTATAATGTAAGGCTCATCTGCCCTCCACAGGGGAAGCAGGGAGAGGCCAACCCGTTGGGGCTATGGACTGCTCGCTAGCAGCGGAGCTAGGACTTAGTCATTTACTGGAGCCCAGAAGGATTTCCAAGGCACCTGCTCTTGTAGGTTGGGTACTATCTTATGTGGAATATGAAGTTATTGAAAAAATGTCAATGATCAAAGAATGAGCACTCACTCTTTGTATAGTGTTCGACTCATTTTCCCCCACAGGGCAACAGGGTGAGACTAGCCTGCAATGGTTATGTCTTTGTCAGTACTAGAGCCCAGAAGGCTTCCAAGGCACCTGCCTTTGAAGGTTGACCTGTATTGCAAATCGGTGCAAAGGAAAACTTGCTAGAGTCCGAGGGAAACAAGCCCAAGTACTTTATCCACTTGTGAGACACCACAATCCCCTATTGCTATCTGCCATGTATATGTCATTTTGGTTGCGTGTATTGGTTATCATTCAGAGAGATCACATAGTCAAGTCAGTTAAAAGTCATTTCCCTTTGCCTTAGCCTTGTTTTCCATCCTCACCCAACATTTGCACATTGTTTACACTTTGTAAGAATGGCATGAATGAGCAGACTTCTAGAAGGTTCTGAGATTTTTCAGAAGCATAGGTATATCTTACTTACTATTATCATTTTTGTCGCCATGATTATGAATAACGTGATTTAAGATTAGTTTTGATATACACCATTGGAGCATTTCTTACCCTGGATGCTTACAGATCATATAGGTACAATATCTCACCTTTAGTTTGGGTACTTTGACCTGGTCAACCTAGTTGACGAAGTCAAGCTCGGTTCCCAAGGGAGTGACTCAAAAAACAACATGGCCTATATTTGTTCTAGACACGCCCAAGACCAATACTACGATTTTAGTTTTGAGAGTTTAGCCCTAGATCTCTTAATCAATGATTATTATCACTTTATTATTGGCCAAATGATCAAATTTTATTATAGATGGTAGTGATTTTGGTTCTCCTAGAGCATTGCAGTGTTCTAGGGGGTATGAGTAGTCACTTATACCATTCTTCTATGTCTTTGGATCATCTAGTGCAGTCAGTTTTCCCCAGTTCTCACCGTGGACAGAGTTATGGTGGTTTTATCATTTCCCAGAGGATGTACCAACAAAAATGAACTAGGAATTTCATTGAAAAAAATGATTTGGCCTCTTGGGTTAAGGAAATGGCTTGAAATTTTGACAGGTTATGTGCTTTGGCTCTCCAGACAGTCCTTCAACAGTTTCTAGTCAGCTTTTGGTCTAGACTATTTTATTTTTGGCTCAGTCAGTGAGGAAGCTCCCCAAGGGGTGCCCCCTCAACTTGGCTAATGATGTATTACACTGTTATATCATATGTTATGAAGTTGTAATGGTTCCTAGGGTGAACTAAGCCCGTAGTGACCCCCTTTGATGTATTATCATGTTACACCTTATGTTATATTGTGACTTTCAGTGTAGGAGGGCGTCCTTGAGCAAAGTGCACCCCCCCTTTTGATGTGGTCACTTGGATCCATGTGATGATTGATGTACTTGTTGATCTCCACTGTTGATGATGTCTAAATCTCAACCGTCGGATGAAAGTTAGTTGAAATGTGGACATACTCTCAAACTATTTAAGAGAGGTGACCCCCCATTGTAAAGCATGAGCTCTCGCACCAGAATATTGAATAAAGAGATTTGTCTAGGATTACACTTTGAGTATTGTTTATGAGTTGATGATTGGCATTGTTGTCTTTCTGTACTGAGTTTGTTTCAGGATTGATCTGTATTTTTCTTGTACCCATTCATATGCAGGCTGAAGGAGTCGCGCTAGAGGAGGGCGCACTTGTGGGGAAGCTCACTCTGCTTCGACTCCTGGGTATTATGTTCAGGGAGTGATTCTTTCTTGATGATTTTTCATTTCCTGTATTATACTGTGGATCCTGTTCCTTTGTCTTACCAATTGATTTTCTCTGGTTTGACAAGTTGAAGGGAGCGTTAGGGTCACTGACATAAGCTGAACTCCATCAAGCTCTTACTATGAACACTCATTTGATCAAGGAAGCAACATTATTCACCATATCAGAGGTCATCTACAAAATCCAGGTACGTTTCTCAGGTAATTTATTCTTCATTTGATTTTCTCATGCTTTTCCCATCACTACTTTCATTTGAAAAAACCTCTGTAGAAGTAGGAAAATTCATCGGACCAATTTGCATTGGGAATTTGCAAATGTGGCAACCTGGGTTTTGTTTTCCATCCCTCAAAACTTTCTCTCCCTCCTAGGCGTTGGTTACAGGATCATTTTTCTCATCTCCAGGCACTAATCTTAGGCAGAGAAAAAACACCCCTGTTTGAATTATTAGTCAGTTTCCTTTTGTTTTTGTTTTGGTTTTACTTGGATCTTTTTCAATCGTCGAATATTTCATCCAATGTAGTTTGTAGGAAGCCTTAATTATGAATATCAACCTTGTCCTAGGAATTTTTACTTATATGCTTAAATCCCCCCAGGGTCTGGGCTTGATCATTTGAACTGACACACTAAATCCTAGATCTGATCTGAATCTTCACAAGCCACCTGATTCTTTAACTTGAGTAACGTTACCAACATAATTAATCACCTCTACTCAAGTACCCTTAATTTGTGTCTATCCTTCGAATCTAGGGTTTTAAGCACTCACCTTATGTATTCTCCGCCAAGAGTCTGATCTGGTGATTTGCTTTAGATCTTTCCTTTCATGATAGATCTAGGTCTCCCCCATTGTCACTTGGGCTTCTCTAGTGGCATAAAGTGAAGGAAGTCTTAACCGACATGACAACCATCCATCTTGTGGGGGTTAAGATTTCCATAGGTCACGACTTTGGTTTCCTGTCCTCTCTTCCATCCTCTATTGGATTTCTATACCAGGGAAACTACAAGATCCGTGATAATCGACGTGTTGTAAGTACGTGGAACACTTTTGACGATGGTTTTTTTTGTAACTTTCCTGACATCTACATGAACTACATGGGTTCGTGATTAGTGTGGTGATGGGTTCATTCCCTAGGATGTAATGTTTTCATTGACGAAGGATCTACACAATGGGGTACATATCCTTGTCATAGGAGGGATACATGCAAACTCAATTAAAGAGTGTCTCACTATGATAGACCATTGGATGTCCATGCTGAGTGAAGACTGCATTGATAAAATAGTCATAGGCATCTGTCTCAATCTCAAGAGGTTGTTGCTAGTCCAGTAGAGTGAGGATCGACATCGAGCAGGGGTGTTTTTTTAGATCCTCAAAGGATTCACTGTTAAATAAATGTAACTGCAGAAGATATTCTATTTTCTATTATTATTATGATTTCCCCTTCCGAAGATGTTCCTTCGATTAGGGATGTTATTGTTGTAATTGGTTATGTAAAGTCTTGAGGTAAAACCTATGTTGTAGGTCGGGTCAGTAGTACCCACACAAGTATAATTTTGAGTGTCAAAAGGCAAGTCCACCCTGATTGGGAGGAGAATTCGACCCTTTTGGGTTATTAGGATTGTCCAGTGATCAATATAAATAGGGGAGGCACCTCCCTCATTTGGACACACTCGAGACTCAAGCAAGTTCGCTAGAGAGAGAAGGAGCAGTCCATTTGAGGAGGAGAAGTAGGCTAGTCTTATTCTTGGAGTCTTACAAGTCTTATTCTTGGGGTTTTACACTATACTTGGTTGAAGTATATATCGAGGAAGTTTTGTTGGGTTTTCTCCCCCACGAGGGTTTCCCAAGATAAATCTCTGTGTTTGTTTGTGTGGCTGTGCTTGTCTTTCTTTCAATGATCCTTTTGCATATGGTTATGATGTTATGATGCTAAATGTTTTAAGATCTTTTATAACCATTAAAATCTTAACATGGTATCAAAGCCACCCCGAAAGAAGACTTTGTGCAGCCGAAACACTGCTACAACTGCAACTACTAAAGATTAGGGTTTCATGCTTGAAAACCTTAGAAGCCAAAATATGGTCATATTGAAACTTTTACAGACCGAATACTAAATATTGATGTACCTCGTATGCAAATTTCAACCTCAAATTTGCTATACTTTAGGATATATGATCCCTCCCAATCAGGGTTCCAACCTCTTCCATAATTCATTCTTAAGTAAGTGACTTGAGGGGAATTGCTATATCTATGGCTATGAAGTTCCATTTCTAATTTCTTAAGATGTTTCATATCAGGAACATAATGTAGTTTCTGTGGTGCGAGTTTCAGACCTTGAAGTTGAAATAGTGATACGTGGCGGTCTGC
This sequence comes from Pseudotsuga menziesii, assembly GCA_001517045.1. Classification (NCBI taxonomy): domain Eukaryota; kingdom Viridiplantae; phylum Streptophyta; class Pinopsida; order Pinales; family Pinaceae; genus Pseudotsuga; species Pseudotsuga menziesii. The sequence goes on along the minus strand of LPNX010949148.1, from coordinate 360,269 downwards.
ACATGTTCGCTATACTGAACCAGTCCACAAACATGTCACCTTGGGAAACTTAGCAAACGTTCCACTTGGTGAATCCAATATTTCTCTAACCTGTGGTGTTGGAAAGAAGACAAGTTAGGCTATCCCAGGATGAATGTTTAGACCCTGAGGAGTAGTGTTATCTCCCAAAATAAATTTATTTTGACAATATGAAGAATTGAATTCATGTAATGAAAGATCTGAGTATGACTGACAACTTGAAAGCCTCTGTTTTTGATTTGGTTGAATATTTTAAAAATTATAGCTTTCGGTGGCTTAGGCGAGGCTTATTATAGCTCATTAGCCACTGAAAAGCTACGTTTCGGCGGCTAAATGGTTGAACACGGGGTAAAAGTGAACCACCGAAAGCAGTCCAAGCAAGCAGAGTTAAAATAACACTTTCAGTGGCTTAGGAGAGACTCCAGAAGACTCATTAGCCACCGAAAAGGGTTGCTTTCGGCAGCTTAGAGAGAGGAACAGGAAGGATTTTAACCGCCGAAAGCAGGCAGCGAGCAACATTGGAAAAAGTACATGCGGTGGCTTAGGCGAGGCTCGGAACAGCTCATTAGCCACCGAAAAGGGTTGCTTTCGGCAACTTAGAGAAAAATTCAACGCATATGCTAACCACCAAAAGTAGGAAGATGAGCATCGGGTGAAAAGTACTTTCGGTGGTTTAGGAAAAAGCTAGGGTATTTCATTAGCCACCGAAAGGACGGGTTTTCGGTAGTTAAACAGATTTTCCGGCGAGGCCATTATCCCCCGAAAGCAGGATTTCACCACGGCGATGGGGTAAAGGTTTCGACGGCTTAAGCGGGAAAGATACCACTTTGTTAGCCACCAAAATCCAACTTTTCGGTGGCTATCTGACAAACTCCCGGAGGCTATTAACCACCGAAAAGACAAAGTGAGAAAATGGTTAGAAAAAAGTCACATCCGACCTCGTCAGCAAGATAAACGATCAGTAGAAGGCGTGACAAACCACCGAAAGGATCTGGGCTTGCATAACCACATGTGTAAATGAGGTAAAAAGGTCGTTAGGAAACTTGCAAAGGACTGATATGACCAGAAACCCTTAGTCTCCTTCCACATGTCCAAAATAGCATCAAAAAGCCCACCGAATACTCTGGGTGATGTAGGTTATGATTACTTGGGAAAGGGGATCGAGAGGATCAGCTGCTGCCATCAATTTATGATCTCAGCCTCCATTATGACAGAATAAACCCTCATAATTAGTGCCAAGAGACTCCATCAAATTTCATCTTCGAGATTATCATTCTTCTCCACTAGAAAAACTAGCTATGAAATAGCAACCTGCTAAGCATATTGTATACAGAACTGAGAACTATTTTGTAGGTACCCAGGAGAGGCACTCATCAAGATGAAGAAAAGTGGACCTGCCCTCAAGCAGGAGCTAGGTGATATCAGTTATTTAGAAGCACATCCAGAGGTCTACAGACTCTTCCAAGAGGTTGGCTGCTACAAGTTCTGTGAAAAGATACAAGGCTTCCATCAGCAGGTGGCTGAAGCATTTTCCCTCTCATTCGATGGTTCAAAAGCAGTCATAGGCAAAGAAGAGTTTCACATAGATGAAACCCTAATCACTGAGGTGACAAAACTCCCTGGCACAGGGGAAAAATGGTTCAAGATCACCTTACCAAAAGATGTGGAATTCAAGTCTTACCTTAAACCTGAGCATAGAGGAACGGTGTGGAAGAAGAGTGTGCCATCATCATGGCTGGAAGAGAAGTGGCAACAATTGCTGAAGGCCATTGTGGTCTACCTAACTTGTGAAGGGAGATATAACAGAGCCATGATCTACCATTTCAAGTTGATGAATCACTTCATAGGTAAAAGCCCTCTCAATTTGCCCTTTTACTTACACAGAAGTCTGGGAAAGATGGCACATCAAGTGAAATTCCGACCATCCAATATTGCTGGCAGGATGTCCCACCATGGCCTTATCTAGCTATTGGTCCAGGAGTTGTTGAATAGAAGGAATATGGCATGGCCTTATTTTTTGTTTTGGAATGGATTTGAGACAGGCCTTCAGCCAGAAGAGAAAGGGAAGTCTCTTTCCAAGAAGTCCAACACACCAAGGAGAGGGAGAAGAAGGAGGAGGGCCATTTCCCCAGCAGCAGCAGCAGAACAGCCTCCCTCCTCTTCCAAGACCAAGAAGGTAAAAATGAACTTGGACTTTAGTGAGAAGGGCCAGGAGGTTGAAGCACACCAGGAGAATATCCTAAATCTACCCTATTCAGATTCTGAAGAAGGGCAAGAAGAAGATGCAGCCCTAGCTCTGCAAATTATACCAGTGTCTGAAGCACTACCATCCCCCACACCATAGGAGCAATAGGAACCAACAGAGAAGGCTTCCTCCAGCAAGCCTAAAACTCAAAAGATCAATCAGCTACTGAGGCAAATTTATGAGATGGAGGTTTTGGAAAGAGAACTAAAGAGAAATAATGAAACATTGACAAGCAGGAACAAGCTACTGCATAAGTCTTACCTGGAGCAGAGAGAAAGATACATTTTCTTGAAAAGGCTGAATACAAGGTACCTTAAGGACAATACTAGATTATATAGGATGGTTAGGATCCAAAGGATGCAGCTGAAAGAGGCCAAAGCAAACCCTAGTAGCCACCCCACCTTAGAAACCCTAGCTGAAGCAACCGTTAGTCTCCAGCCTCCTGAAACTAGCCAAGGCGCTGTTAACACTCCTAGCACGAAGCCTACAGAAGAGGAAAGCTGAGCAAACAAGCCTAAAAAGACATTTTTGAGAAAAACCTAATAATTTTTGTAAAACAAGGCTTTCAGTGGCTTAGGCAGACGCTGGGGCAGTTCGTTAGCCATCGAAAGCGCCACTTTCGGCAGCTAACGGTTTTGATAGACTGGCCTCTTAACCACCGAAAGCAGACAGAGGCTTAAAAGCAAGTTTTGGCATACGGGACCGGTTTTGGGAAACTACAGATGGCTCAAGGATGTAATCTAAAGATGAAAGACGCCGAGGGAAGCATAAAAAAAGGGTTTGTTTAAGCTCTACTATGATATAACAACACAAAAGGCCACCAACCCTAGCTGTCAAGAGAAATCAATGGATTAACTGGCAGAGGGCCAGTAGCAGTAATCATCAGCAGTTACTCCAGTTATCTAAAAGTTCATTCAGTGGACTAATTCTTCAGTGAAGTTAAGACAAGTAGTTAATTAGGGTTTTAAACCCTAATTTGCAAAAACTATTACTTTTGTTTATTTTTGTAAAAAACAAATTCAAGTTTTTAGGATCTGTATATTTTGTAAGAGTCTATAAAGCCTAAGACTGATTTTATGAAAAAGGTTCGACTTTGGGGATTTATAAACCTATACTATTTTCAGCTTCTCATTTTGCTCATTCTTGAATATAAGCTCTTTTGTTATAATTTGTTCAGCCTTCATCTCTGTCTTTACTGTACTTATTCCTGAATGTGTATTTAGGTTAATTTCAAGTTGATTAATAACTGATAACTGTCATCCTATTGGTGTGTTAATGTGATTTGAATTATAAGTACCATCCTTATCATGATTTAGCCATTGATATGCATCTGCTTTGTATGTAAATCTGCCAGCCTGATGAGTTCTCCATCCCTGCACCTTATTGTCAACTTCTGAACAATTGTAACTAAAAGCCTTGTAATTGAGTGAGTTTCATGCATGTCTTGAGAGTGGAAGGTCATATAGGTCACCTAACTTGATCCATATCAGAAAACCCTAAAAACATTGTAACTTACCAGGCATCCTCGAGCTACAACCTAGAGGAGTTTCCTGTAGTGATAACAAGTAGGAATTTCAAAGATACATCATAATCAATATCATGAAATTCTACATAAGAAATTGGAGAAACTAGGGATCCTATTCTGTACACTTCCCTCCATCGATCACTTGAAAAAGGACGACCATATAACTTACCCTAGGAGGGTGCATATTTCTATGTAAAGAGTTTCTAATTCTGTGGATTTTCAATTTTTGATGTAGCTCTACTACTGGGAAAACTAGGGCATAAGATATTTTCCAATTCTGTCCACAGTTTTGGGAAAATGAGTATGCTGCTCAACTCACCTTGAGGAGGTACATCTTTCTATACAATAAGATATGAAAGTCACCTAAGTTGAAAAATTAAGGTTTCTCTGTCAAACCCGAGGTCCTACAGAAGCAGTCTTTTAGAAAAGCATTGAAGCAAGTATCCAATTGAAGCACTCTCATTGGTAAGTTCTATTCTCTCTATTTCCATTTGAGGTTCTCACTTTATCACGATGATAAACAATACCAAGCTTGAGGTCAAGCTTGAAGAACCTGAGAACTTTTAGGCATGGAAGTATAGAGTGCTCCTCATTCAGAAGAGAATGACTTGGAATACTACGCCAACAAGAGAAGTTGCAGATCTAGAGGGAGATGAGGACAAAGCTAAGCATAAGAAGAACTTAGTCAAAGCCCAAAGGATTATTTCCATCTCCATTGAAGACCATTTGATCTCATATGTATCCTCCTTGGTGACTTCCAAGGAAATGTCCAATGTATTGACCAGCTTATATGAAGAAAATAATATCAACACCAAGATGACCTTGAGGACTTATTTTAAGGGTATGAAGATGCAGGCGTCAAAAAGCATTCAATCTTAGTTCACAAGGTTCTCCTAGATCAAGGAGCAACTAGAAGATATTGGAGACAATGTCGAAGAAATAAAAGTGGTAATGACTACATTGAATGGTCTCCCAAGATCATGGGAATCATCCATTCAAGGAATTTGTTCTATAAGGAAGCTCACCTATGGGAGGAATGCACATAAGAAGAATCTCAATCACTAGCAAGAGAAGAAAATCTAGGTGACGATGACAATCAATCTTGATAGCTCATGGCACTGAAGATGATGAACCAACCGAGAAGAAAACAAGCGAAGATTCCTCAAGTGATGAGGAATATGTACGTTGATCCAGAAGGATACAACCCATGATGAAGAAGAACCTATTATCCATTTCAACATTGGATAAGTGTTAATGTTTGAGCAAAATTAGGGCTGCTTGAATTTCAAAAATTTTATTAAACAATTTCAACACTTTATGAAACTTTAAATCAGCCACATAAGAAACTTTATATCAACTACATGATCAAATTTTTATCAGCCATTTACGAGTCTTTAAATTAGCCACATATCATTCTTTATATCAGCAATATATGATTCTTCAAGAATAAATCAGCCACATAAAACAATCACCACAAGAGACAATATATACCTTGGGAAAACCCTCCAAACATGGAGGATGAAAAACCCAACAATTCTTTTGAGTATGATAGATAGATTTGCAAAGAATGATTTACAACACATCGACAAATTCCTCAATAAGAGATGTCACCACATCAATAGAGAGGATAGATCCAAAGCAACCTTGCAAAAACAATTGAATGCAAACTGTGTTGAACTTGCCATATGCCTCACATATTAATAAAAAGCCAAAACAACCTAGCATGCAGAAGGGGGCGAATTGGAGGCTCAATAAACACACTAAGATCATACATGGAACATTAACTGAGAGTAGCATGCACTAGAACTCCTCTATTGTAGCCATTAACACCCTCCTTGTTGGAATATTATAAAACCACTCACAATTTAGGATAAAATATTTAATCAAATTTGGTTAATTTCCTGCCCACTAGCCTAGATAGTTGGCATCCACTTTCACTACAAAGTCAACAATTTCCATCTATACCCAAGGAATGCTTTAATTTTGATTGTGGGTTGATCTTGACCACTTTTTTGACTCCCAGAATTAGTAACTGCGCCTTCCTGTAGATTCTTCCTTATTCTGCTTTTATCCATCTTTTCTATGGATAAGGTAAAGCTAGTTAACTAGGAAATTGATATCTTTTGTTTCCAACCCATCCTCCATGATTTTCTCTCCATTTTTCAGGATTAGCATGTTTTTCCATCATTCTTAACAACTCATTCATGCTTTTTCTAATTCGTGAGGTCCTTGACTGATTTGGGAAGTGCTTTAGCCACCTATGGGGGTTTATCATATTTAGTAAGGCTACCTTTATGAGCTTTATGAGTTGTCTCCAAAACAACTCGATTTTACCTTGAGGGATGTAATATTCATGTACACTATTATTCATCATTATTCAATGGAAGGATACACTCCAATATTCATCTCTTCATTCATGTGATTCAGTCTTTTTTCTTCTCTCTAATTTTCCTGTGTATGCTTGTGAGAATTATCTTAGTAGCAAGATCTATTTCCATTGCTTCTTCTTAGCATATTTGCTCATAGCACTGGAGCTATTATTTCTACATGGTATTAGAGTGCAAGGTTGCTCAAACTCTACAGAGTTGAGGAGCGCATCTCGTTTCCTATCCCTCTCTGAAGAAGAGCTTGGTCTAAGCTTACAATATTTTCTCCTAGTTTTGTTTTTGTAGGTTGAAGATAGTTTCTTCTTGAGTGCATCAACTCAACAATATGGATTCTTCCTCAGCTATAATCCCAACTCCCTTCAACTATCACAAATGGAAAGCAAAAATTGGCATTCTATTGCGCAGTAAGGGACTATATAGGGTTACTCTAGCTTTGGAGAATGAGCCCAATGCTGTGATTGAGAAAGCTAAGTGGCGTAATAGGTTGGATGAAGCCTATGGATTGCTTTGCCTCTCTATTTCTCTTAATCTACTCTTTCATCTAGATGGTTTGACCACTCCAAACCAAGTATGGACCAAACTTGAGTCTCTCTTTGGAGTTCAAGATGAGTTAAGAGCGCATCAGTTGGAGATTGAGTTATTCTCAATGAGTCCAAGCATTTTTGATTCTATTGAGGGTTTCTTCACCAAATTCAAGTCACTTGTTCTAATGCTCAAACATTGTGGGATTAAGAAGAAAGATGATCAATTAATCCTTTCGATTCTTTCTAAATTGGGTCTTAAATACTCAGTTTTTGTGTCTAATTTTCATGCTATCAGGCTTGCCATTTCTAAATGGAAAATGCATTCTTTGTGCACTTTCTTTGATTCACTAACAAAGGTGTTAAGTTTTCTTATTTTTTCTTAGATGATATATTAAAACAAATTGTCAATAGTAGATCACTGAAAGAATAACAAGCACAAGAACACAAGAACACAAGAACACACATATTTTTTTCGGGGAAACCACAAGGGAGAAAATCACACAAAACTTCCTCAATATAGAACTCAACCAGAGCAGTGTAAAACCCAGACAACGACTTCTCTCTTCTTTCTAGTGCACTAATATTTTTCTCTCTTGCAAAACAACTTGAGTGACTGAGTACAAATGAAGAGGAGCACCTCCCTATTTATATTCTTTAGTTGACTTGACCTGTAACCTAACAGGGCCAACTTGTCTAACTACCTGGGTCAACTTATCTAGCAAGAGACCAAAAATAACATTTATTATATTGACACTTGGGTACTATTGACCCGACTTACATTCAGAGGTTTACATTGATTCTTTCAATGAATCTAACAAGACCAAACTCATCTCCTGAAGGAGGAACACAATCAATACATCTGGAATATCTTCTGAAGTTACAATACTTTAACACTCCTTCTTAACTAGGAAGGTATTCGACCACTGTAGCAACTGCTACTACATCTGTACATCTGACTGGTGAGTCTCTATATGTCATAGGAAGTTTTGGAACACCATCATACATCTTAATCATTGATCTCAGCTAAATCATCTTTTGCAATTTCAATATGTGAATACTGAATCATCTACTATATGTCCTCGAGCATCTTCTATCGTCTTCTAAGTTATCTTCTGTAGTATCAATATGCAAATACTTAATCATCTGAATCATCTCCTGGATCCTCTTTTGTAGCATCAGTATGTGAATACTGGATCATCTTTTGCTATGTCAGTATATGAGTACTGGATAATCTTTTGGGATATCAACATGTGAGTACTGAATCATCTTCTATGACATCGGTATGAGAATACTGAATCATCTTCTGAATGCTGAACCTTCTTTTGTAACATCAATATGTGGATATTGAATCTTCTATCAGTATGTGAATACTGAAACATCATATGCAACATCAGTATGTAAATACTGAAACATCATCATATGCATTATAAGTATGTGAATACTGAAACATCAATCATCTTGTATCATCAGTATAATTACTGAAACATATGCATCATAAGTACATAAACATTAACATCTGCATCATCAGTATGTAAATACTAAAACATCAACATCCGCATCATCAGTATGTAAATATTGAAACATCAACAACAACCTCATTAGCATGTTAGTGCTAAAAACAAAACATCCATAATGCTAGATCATCATCTACATTACCAACATATAGATGCTGGAACATCAACATCACCATCAGTATAGAAATAGGGAAGCAAACTAATCAACAACCATCAATTTAGCAACACTGAACTATTTCAACAATCAACTCAACAATCGTCAATGTAACAATATTGAAACAATCATCAGTATAATAATACTGAAGCAAACATCTCAACAATCACCAGTGTAACAATACTAAAGCAACTATCTCAACAATCATCAATATAACAATACTGAAATGATCATCTCATCAATCATCAGTATAACAATACTGAAGCAAACATCTCAACAATCATTAGTTTAACAATACTAATGCAATCATCTCAACTATCAACAATATAACAATACTAAAGATACATCTTTCCCTTTAACGTCTCGGAGCAGCATCACGGTGAGTTCTCTGGTAGATCCATCTGTGCATTTTGTCTAACTTACTAACTCTTTCGAGCCAAACAAGCCTAGTTAGACAGATGGATCTCCTTGGGGACCAAACAAGCCTTGTATGGATTACTAACCCTTTCGGGCCAAACAAGCCTAGCTAGACATACTAATATCCCTAGGATCAACAGGCCTCGTCTGACTTACTAACCCTTTCGGGCCAAACAAGCCTAGCCAGACTTACCCTCATCTAGACTGAGCTACTCACCACTGCATCCATCATCTACTGTCCATTAGAGGAAATTTCAACTCAAAATGGGCCTTTTAACTATAATTCAAATTTCCTGTCATCATGTGTTAGCCAATGAAATTGTTTTAAATTTGAAATACCGTATAGGTCTTAAACAATTTTTTAATATAAATTTGGGGATAGGTATCATAGAAAAACTACTTTTTTGTTTGTATTTTCGACATATCTCCCTGTGATTTTACTCAAATTTCGATCGAGAGAGCTCATTGGATGTGAAATTAAATTCCGCATCCAACGAGTACCCACTCAACATACTTTTGACGGACCCCGCTACCCCAAAAACAAGAAATATCTGAAAAAACGTGATGACAAAAAACAAGAAATACCTGAAAAAACGTGATGATGTCATCATCACGTTTTTTTTCCAGGTATTTCTTGTTTTTAGGGTAGCGGGGTTTGTCAAAAGTATGTAGAGTGGGTACTCGTTGGATGTGGAATTTAATTTCGCATCCAACGAGCTCTCTCGATCGAAATTTGAGTAAAATCACAGGGAGATATGTCGAAAATACGAACAAAAAAACTAGTTTTTTTCTTTTCTTCCTCCAAAATTAATAAATATTATTTTATTATTTTTCTTAGGAGGCCCATTTTGAGTTGAAATTTCCTCTATTGCACTCCCTCTTTCGAGAGAGGTCTTTTCGGACTACACCAAGTTGTCTCGAAAGCAGGGTAAATTTTAGGGGCGAAATTTCTCCAATTGGCTATTTTTTGGGTTTTTTCCAAAAAATAAATTCACTATTTGATCATTTTTAGTGTTTAACATCACCTTTATTTACATAAAATATGTTTTTTATCATAATATTCACCAAAATTTACACATTTCAGTGTTAATTTTATGTTTCATATTTAATATTCGCCTACCTATCTATAAACATGTTTTTTTCAATCCAAAACAATCGTCTAGAATACTATACTTAAGTATAATATTAGAATCCTTAAAAAATATCCTGCTCGAAAGTATTCAAACTTTACACGAGCCAGAGGCCTAGTTAACACATTTGCCACTTGTTTCTCTGTAGGAACATACTTGAGTTTTACAGCTCCTTTCTGAACCATATCCCAGATGAAATGATATCTGATTTCAATGTGCTTTGACTTATCATGAAACAAAGAATTTTCTGTCGTCTTAATACAACTCTAATTATCACAAAGGATATCAGTAGCATCTATATCTACATCAAATAGTCCTGCTAACATCTTTCGAAGCCATACTGCTTCGCTACATGCTGGACATGTTGCAATGTATTCAACCTCTGTCGTGCTAAGTGTGATATTGGTATGCTTTCTACTGAACCAAGAGATCATGCCTGATCCCAGACTAAAACAAAATCCTGAGGTGCTTTTTCTATCTTTGGCACTTCCTCCCCAATCTGAATCTGTATATCCATGTAATTTGATCTCGCCACTAGATGCATATCTCAGCCCATAGTCTAAAGTTCCCTTTAGATACCTCATCACATGTTTTTCTCCAATAAGGTGAATGTGTTTAGGATTCACCATATACTAACTTAGAGTGTTTACAACAAAACATATATCTGTTCTTGTATTGGTTAAGTACATTAGAGAACCAATAATCTGTCTGTATAAAGTAGCATCAACTGCTTCTGAAGCATCATCATTTAATAGCTTCAAACTTGTTTTCATCAGAGTAGTCATAGCTTTGCAATCTATCATTCCAAATCTTTTTAGGATTTCTACAACATATTTTCCTTGGTTTGGGAAAATCTCATCTGGATATTGCCATACTTTAAGACCTAGAAAGTAATGCATCATTCCAAGGTCTTTCATCTCAAATTCTGCAGCAAGCTTCTTCTTACATTCGATGATGGGATTATTTTCTCCTGTCAAGAACAAATAATCTACATATAGTAATAAAATCACAATCCCATCATCCTCAATCTTATAGTAGAGGTTGGAGTATGATTTACTTTTGGTAAAGCTTAAGCTCATCAGAAATCCACCAATCCTTCCATACCATGCTCTGAGTGCTTGCTTTAACCCATACAATGCCTTCTTTAGTCTTCATACAAGAGTTTTCTGATAACTAGTCTCGAACCCTTGCGGTTGTTCGATATATACCTCTTCTTCAATCAAGCCATTTAGAAAGGTGGTCTTCACATCCATTTGATGTAGCTTCCACTTCATATTTGATGCCAAGGCAAGGATGGTTCTGATTGAGGTGTACCTAGCTACTGGTGCAAAGGTTTCCTCATAGTTGATTCCCTCTTTCTGAGATAATCCTTGAGCTACAAATCTTGCCTTGTACTTTTCTACACTACCATTTGCTGAGTGTTTAGTTTTGAAGATCCATTTCGAGGATACCACTGATTTGTCTTTCGGTATTAGTACTACTTCCCACACATCATTCTTTATAATGGATTGGTATTCCTCGACCATTGGATCAACCCACTCCTTATATTTTATTGCTTCTTCAAAGCCTTGTTGGTTCTTTATCAACTAGATCACACATCAAAGCCATATAACTAGGGTATGACTTTGGCCTCTTTCTTTCTTGAATGGTTCCTTCTGGAGCACCATGTCTTTTTGCTTCTTTGATTACTTCATGAGCTCGGGCATGTTTTCTCTTTCGAAAAATCATTTCATTGGTTAATTCTTAAGGTAACTGTGGTTCTGTCATATCACGATCTTCAGGCATCTGAACTTTTTCTTCGTTCCTAAATGGCTTAGGACTTTCAACAGCTTTGGGAGTTTCATGCTCCTTTTCATCTTCCTTACCTTTCTTTGACTTCCTGAAGGCTGTATCTCGTCAAATCTGGCATCTCATCTAAGTTCAATTTGACGGTATCTCGGGATAGAGATCTGATAAGCTTTTGATTGCTCACTATATCCTACGAACAATCCCTTCTTTTCTGAAGGATCTAACTTTGTTCTTTTCTCCTTGGGAATGTGTATGTATACAGGACAACCGAATATCTTTAGGTGACTTACTTCAAGTTTTTCTCCCGAAAACATTTCTTTTGGAGTTTTGTTCCCAAGGGCATTGTGGGAGATTCTATTTTGTACATATACTGCTGTTCTGGTTGCTTCTTCCCACAGGTGCATCGGTAGATCTTGATAATGTATCATAGCTTTCACAGCTTCCATGATAGATCTATTCTTTCTTTTCACCATACCATTTTGTTGTGGATTATAGGGAATGGTGAGCTCCCTCTTAATCCCAGCTTCCTTGTAGTAATCATTGAATTCATTTGATGTGAGCTCTCCTCCATTATCAGACCTCAAAATATTTATTTTCTTTTGAGAGAGGTTTTCTACTAGGGCCTTAATTTCTTTAAACCTTTGAAACACTTCATCCTTCTTTTTGAAGAAGTATATCCAAGTATTGCGGGAGTAGTCATTAATAAAAGAAGCATAATAGACATACCCGCTTAATGAAGTGGTTGCATTGGCCCACATATGTCTGAGTGGATAATATATAAGATCCCTTTTGCTTTATTGTCACTTTTTGGATAAGTATTCTTAGTATTCTTTCCTTATGCACATCCTTTCCACACTCCTTCAAGTTCTATCTGAATTTCTGGTAGACTCAGTCACAACCTTGCTTACAATTGGTAGATATTTGTAGTGAATATGAGCAAGCCTTATGTGCCATAGCTCACATGGGTTTATCGAATTGGTTGCTAATGATGAATCTGCATGTTTCAGTTTGTAGAGTCCTCCTTCATCAACTCCAATTTCTATTGCATTATCTATGGTTTTACCTTTTGTCCACATGAAAAATTTTCCATCCACAAAAGCAACTCTGAAGCCTTTCTTGTCTAAGGATGAAATGGAAAGAATATTCTTCTTTAGTCCCGGGACACACATGTCATCTTTCATCTTCATAGGCTTTCCAGAATCCAACTTATAGGATGCTTCTCCTATTCCTTTAATAAGGTATTGTGAATCATCTGCAAGCATTACTTTGTGTGGGGATTCTTTTTGTAGAAGGCATGGGAGAGAGTCCTTGTAACCTATCATGTGCTTGGAGGCACCACTATCAACTAGCCAGGTGTCATTTCCTGGTGAGACTGATCCTGTTAGAGCAGAGATTAGTACATATTCTTCACTGGAGTCTTGATGCTTCTTTGATTCTTCTTCAACTTCTTGATCACTATCTTCAGCAGCATGGGCCTGAAATCTTCTCATCTTTTTTATTCTCTCTGCTTTCATGGGATAGTTGATGGCAGTGTCTCCCAACTTGTGGCAAGTGAAGCATTCAAAATTTGAGAAGTCTCTCTTGGGTCTCTTAAACCCTTGAGTCTTATGAGGATGGTCATGACTCTTCCTTTTGCCTTTGGTATGAGCTGTCAAGGCTTGATCTTCATTGTAATTTAGCTTTTATTCTCTAGCTGCTATCCTTTCTTCTTCTTGGACACATTCTTCCCATAACTTCTAGAATTTGGTTAGTTTCCTTGAGCAGATTCCTCGGATTAAGGATTCCCAATCTCTTGGAAGACCATTTAAGGCTGTCATCACAACTTCTGCTTCTTCAACCATATCATCAATGGCTTCTAACTAATCCTTGATTTGAGCTATTCTTGTAAAGTAAGACTGCATGGTCTCTGACTTTTGAGCTCTTACACTTTTGAGTTGATTTCTCAGGGTCATCGTCCTATTAATGTTTCTTCCTTCAAATAGACCAGATAGAGCATCAAACATTTATTTTGGAGTCTCCCTTCAGGATACTTGAGGAATCAAGTTATCCTTGATGGAGTCAGCTTTGATCCTTTTAGCAATGATCATATCCTTCTTATACTTGGACTTGGCTTCAACTTCTTCTGTTTCTTTCACTTCCTCCTTTACAAATTTGTCTAGATCATTCTCTTGTAGGATGAGCATGATCCTATACTTCCATGCTCTGAAGTTTTCATCACCTTCAAGATTTTCATCTAGCTTGGTATTCTTTGTCATCTTTAATAAATTGAGAACTTCAAATGGAATAAAGAGGAGTAGTACTTACTTGAAGAAAACAACTCTTGACTGACCTCCTTCTGGATGACTTAGGGTTTGATGTAGAAACCCTAATTTTCCAGTTGGGATCATTGATAGATCTAAGTGATGGAGAAGATGCGGCTCCCTAGGGAGAGGAAGACTGTATTTTCTTTTTTCTGATATTGACGACGGGGTCTCAGGAAAATTGAAGCCCTAGTTTGTCCCGACAACAATAACTAGTCCAAAAATGGAATTTCTTGGAATTCAGTTCTGTCTTCATAGAAAGATGCGCTCTTCAGGGGCGAGTTGAGAGATCCCTCTTTTTTGGTTGATTTGTTGAGGGATTTGTTTGGAGTAACAAAACCCTAACTGTGCAGTGCTTCCTTTCAGGGTGGCTCTGATACCATGTTAAGTTTTCTTAATTTGCTCAGATGATATCTTAAAAAAAATTGTCAATAGTAGACCACTGAAATAACAACAAGCATAAGAACACAAGAACACAAGAACACAAAGATTTTCCTCTGGGAAACCACAAGGGAGAAAACCCCGCAAAACTTCCTCAGTATAGAACTCAACTAGAGTAGTGTAAAACCCAGACAACTGCTTCTCTCTTCTTTCTAGCGCACTAATATTTCTCTCTCTTGCAGAACAACTTGAGTGAGTGAGTACAAATGAAGGGACGTGCCTCCCTATTTATATTCTTCAGTTGACTTAACCTCTAACCTAACATGGCTGACTTGTATAACTGCCTGGGCCAACTTGTCTAGAAAGACACCAAAACTAACATTTATTATATTGACACTTGGGTACTATTGACCCGACTTAAATTAAGAGGTTTACATTGATTCTTCAATGACTAACAAGACCAAACTCATCTCCTGAACGAGGAACAAAATCACTACATCTGGAATATATTCCGAAGTTACAATACTTTAACAAAAGGAGCAAGACAAATTGATCCAGATGGGTGCTCTTATATCTTCCAAGAGAAAGGATCATGCTCTCATAGTTCAAGGAAGCAAGAATACCAAATCCAAAGAAAAAAAAATTGTGAAATAGAAGAATCCAAAGTAAGAAATTGAAGATGAAAGTTCAAAGCCTACTGATGAAGATTCAATGAAGAAGGTCAATAAGAAAGGGAGCACATTCAAGTGTTCTTATTGCAACAAAGGATTTCATCCAGAGAAGAAATGTTTCAAGATGAAGATGGACATCATGTCTTAGTTTCTTGAGAATCACAACATTGAAGTTCTAGATGAGATAGAAAATCTTGTTGATTCCTTAGAACACTGTCATAATGCGCAGTTCCAAGGTGATATAAACTATTCCTTGAGTGTCAGAGTAAAATCCTTTTCTCATGTATCAGATATAGATTCATTTTCTGATATATCAAAATCAGAAATATCAGATCCTTTCTTTGATAATCCACCTATCAGTCTCCTAGGTTCATCTCTTAATAATTGTGATTTTTCAATAGATACTGACTTGTATTTAAGCAACTCTTCCTCACTCCATAATAATTCCAATTTGGAAGCATGTTTGTAGGATGATAGACATGTCATGACACAATTCATACCACCATTCATACCATCTACCATACCTTTGAATACTCCTAAGACTATACAAATCCCAAGTTCACTAGTTGATTCCTCATTGGTCTCTTATGCAGTGTTACTTATATTACATGGTTTGAAGTCTTGTCTATCTTTCACTGGTTAGTTTTCCATGAATTTAGTCATATTTGGACTAATATTACAAATGTTTGGATCTATTCTAAATACTTATGGTTCAGATCTCAAGTCCATTCATCATTCATATTTTTACACATCAGTTTTCCCCAGTTGCTCATAGTTTTTCTAGTCTATCCCTATATCCTCATGGAGTCACTGAAGCCTTTGTTGTTCCATTTACTAATGTTTTTGATATATCAGAGTTTTATCAGCCTCATATCGGATCTGGGAAGGTGCTACATCAGATTGGAAGAATGGCATGTGATTCACATCACAATTTTGTAGCTATTCAGGGAATTGAGTGTGTAATAAATTGTCTTAATTTTTGTACTCTTTGGGAAGGAGTATGCACATATATATTTTCCATTTTAGATTTTGTTTGCATATTAGAGTTTTTTAGTAGCAAAAAGCATTCAGATAATGCTCCTACTTCATCAGTTGATGAGATACCATGAGTCTCTCATCTTCTTTCTTGCAGATTCTGCACTCTAGCACATGATCATGGAGTTCATGATTTCTTCATCAAGTCTTTCACTAAGAAGCAGTTCATTAAACTCATTCAAGTGAATATAAATGCCTATTGAAGACATATGTTATGCAACCAAGTCCCAGAAATATCATAAAAATAACAGAAATAGACAATAAGAGAGTAATCCACGCCTTAACAATGAATAACAAAGATTAATATCAATCCTCTTCGAGAGAGAACCCTCCTTACACAATTTACTAAGTACATAAGATAAGTTAAGATACTATGATTAATAAAATGAGAATATATCCTTCCTATATATAGGAGACAAAGGTGTACAATAACAACTAATAGACTCACTAATAAACCCAAGCCGACATAAATAATATGTAATGCACCACAATATAGGGAGTAATGTGCCACACTATATTGTGTAATGTGCCATCATTGAGGGCTTAAAATGCCCCTCCCCTTAAAAAAGTGTTGTCCTCAATGCTGAAGTAGTTCTGGATGTTGCTGTATAAAGGACTCATCTTCCCATGTTGAATCTTTCGCAGGTAAGTTCTTCCATTTAATGAGATACTCTGGAATTGATCGATTTCGAAGCTGTCTAGTTCTTATTTCAGTAATTTATTCAAGCTACAAGATGATTTTTTCCTCCTCATCAAGTTCTGGTAATATCATTTGAACTAATAGCTTGTCACCAATTACCTTCTTTAAACAAGAAACATGGAAAATTGGATGGACTCATGAAGATGCAGGTAGTTCCAATTTGTAGGCCATACTACCAATCTTTTGTAATACCTTGTAGAGACCGTAGTATTTAGGTGATAATATATTATCATTCTTGGTGTTCTTCAGGGACATCTGTTTGTATGGTTGTAGTCTTAAAAACACCCAATCCCCCGCATTAAAGCTTCGTTCACTGCGATGTTGATCTGCTTGTTGTTTCATTCAATTTTGTGCTAGATTCAAGTTATTCTTTAAGAGTTGAAGAACTTGTTGTTGATGCTTCATGTGGTATTCCATTTCTTGAACCTTAGAGGAGTCTCTTAGTGAATATGTGATGGATGGTGGATGATAGCCATAAAGTGCGATAAATGGGGTCATTTTTTATGATGTATGGAAGGAAGTGTTATACCACCATTTTGTCAAGGGTAACCACTTGACCCATTGTGTTTGTTTATCAGTTGCAAAACATCGAAGATACCCTTCCAAACATTTGTTTACTATCTCTGTTTGTCCATCAGATTGAGGGTGATAAGATGAGCTATGAGCTAGTTGAGTACCCAAACAAGAAATAATTTGGTCCAAAAATTTCCAGTGAAAATGGGATCCTTGTCACGTACTATAATATTTGGAGTACCATGTAGTTTTTGTACTGCATCCAGAAAAGAATTGGTGATCGTGTTTGCTTTGAAGGGGTGAGATAATGCACAAAAGTGTGCATATTTAGTAAGTCTATCAATGACCACCATGATGACACTCTTTCCTTTAGACTTGGGTAAACCTGTGATAAAATCCATTGAGACCTCTGTCCACCTTTGGCTTGGAATGGAAAGTGGTTGTAGGAGACCAGGGGTCTTAATTGTTTCCACTTTATATTGTTCGCAAACCAAACATTTTGTCACAAATTTTTGAAGATCAGTTTTAAGACCATCCCCACAAAAAATTTCTTTACCCTATGGTAGGTTTTTAAGAAATCAGAGTGCCCTTCTATCGGAGAGAAGTGGAATTAAAAAAGTACCTTTTGCTTGAGCTGGGAATTCTTAGCAATATATAAGCGATCCTTGTACCATAACAAGTTATCCTTCCACCTAAATGTATTAGAGGCACTGGGATCCTATTACAACTTTTGAATAAATGTCCATATTTTTTCGTCATTTTTCCATTCGTCCATTGCTTCGGCTATCCAATCTGGTTGGATGATCGAAATAGCATAGAGCAATGCTTCAACATCCTCATCTTTCCTGGAGAGTGCATATGCGACAACATTTTGCTTCCCCTTTTTGTAGATGATTTCAAAGTCATATCCAAACATCTTTATTAGCCATTTTTGTTGCTCTTCTGAAGATAACCTTTGTTCCAAGAAGTATTTAAGGCTATCGTGATCAGGTTTAAACTTGAAATGTCTTCCTATAAGGTAGGGGCACCATTGCTTCAAGGAATGTAGTATTGCCAACATTTCCTTTTCATAAATGAGATTTTTAAAGTTCTTTCCTTTGATTGGATGACTTGTGAAGGTAAGAGGGTGTCATTCTTGCATTTGTACAACTCCAATTCCATTTCTTGAAGCATCACATTCCACAATAAAGGTTTTTGTGAAGTCTGGTGTCGCCAAAACAAGAGCTTTACACATGGCCTCTTTGAGTTGTTGAAAAGTTTGAGTTGCCTCTGGAGTCCAAGAAAATGAATCTTTCTTTAGTAACGTTGTTAGATGAGATGCTATTCTTCCATAGTTCCAAACAAACTTGCAGCAGTACCTTTTCATACCTAAGAATCCTAAAATATTCTTCACGGTTTTGGGAATCAACCAGTCCATCATGGATTTAATTTTTTTTAGGGTCTACCTTGACACCTTCATCAGATACAATATGACCCAAATACTCTATCTCCTTTATCCCAAAGAAACATTTCGGGTTTTGCATACAGTTCTTTCTCTTTTAGTAGTTGTAGTACCCTGTCAACATGTTGAACATGTTCTTCCAAAGACTTGCCATAGATTAGTATATCATCAAAGAATACCAAGACAAATTTTATAAGGAAATGATTGAAAATAGAATTCATCAAACCTTGAAATGTGGAAGGTGCATTTGTTAGATCAAATGGCATGACCAAAAATTCATAGTGACCTTCATGATTTTTAAATGCTGTTTTGGGGATGTCTTCATCCTTCATTCGAATCTGATGATTCTCGGAATGCAGATCCAACTTTGTGAAGACAACTCCTTCATGTAATTCGTCTAACAATTCATCAATGATGGGAATGTGTAACTTACTTTTAATGGTGATCTTGTTGAGCTCTCTATAATTAGGACACATACGCCATGATCCATCTGGATTGGGTACCATTATTACTGGTACAGAGTAAGAACTTTGGCTAGCCCTAATTATGCCAACCTCGAACATTTCCACAACCATACGCTCAATTTCACTCTTTTGGCTATAGGGATATCCGTAAGGTCTGATTTTAGGAGGAACACTGCCTGGAATTAAGTGGATGGCACGATCAAAGTCACGAATATATGGAAGACCTTTAAAAACATCTTCAAATACCTTGGAATGATTATTAATGACCTTTTGGAGATATGGGGAGATAGGGAACTTTGAGGTTTGAGCATTTAATGAGCATAATTGTGCAACTACACCTTAATGTCCCTTTTCTAACAACTTTGTCATACCATTAGAACTTATCACCTTGCTTGGTTTTCCTGTGATACCATTGAACTCGTATTCTTTTCCTTCCCATGAAAATTTGATGAAAAGTTTTTGAAAATTAAAATCCATTGTTCCCAATGATTGTAACTATTGGACACCTAAGACAACATCAACACCACCCATTGGGATAACAATCATTGGACGATTCAATACATATTCTCCCATATCCAGATTGATATTATGGCATTTCCCTGAGCAATTTATAGTTCCTCCATTTGCAATCATTACTTGAAACTATGGTGCTGGATATACAAAGCAATTAAGAACTTTGACTAATTTACAGTGAATAAAATTATGAGTACTACTAGAATCAATCAACATTATTACCTTATTCTTTTTGATGTATCCTTCTATCTTGAGAGTTTGAGGAGCGCTAATTCCAGCCAATGCATGACAAGATATCGTGGGAGAAATTTATTCTGAAGTAGCCTCTTCTATTTCTTTTGAAGTCGCCTCTTCTAGAGATGCTTCCTCTTCTTTTGGTTCTTCTTGTTCACAATCTATGTATAATAATTTCTTCTTGATGCACTTATGTCCCTTACTATTCTTGCTATCAAAATTAAAGCATAATCCTTTTGCTCTTCTTTCATCTAGTTGTTGGGGTTTCAACCTTTCTAGTGGTTTAGAAGAAGGAACATTATTTTCTCTATATATGTTGGAGAAGTCCTTTATAGTAATCATTGCCATATTTTTAATTTCAAGCTTCCCATCATTAAATCCTTCTCTAGGGATGATGGTTCAAAGAGACACACCTCATGTTGAATGCTATCTTTAAAGGTTCCAATAAAGAGATCTAACAAATTATCTTCTGAAATATTCTTCACTTTGAGACTTAGCTACTGAAATTGCTTGATGTGCTCTGTCACTGAACCTTTTTTCTTGAGATTTACCAACTGATTGAAGAATGTGTTGCTATTTATATCCCCATAGTGTGTAATCAATTCTTCTATGAATATATACCAAGAGCTAATAGAGTCCTTTTTACAGTCACAAAGCCATTGGTACCATACAAATTGATCGGGTTCTAAACACAAGGATGCAATAGTTACCTTTTGCATAGTGGGAACCTAGTGTAGATCAAAGAATTGCTCCATCTGAAAAGTCCACGTGACTAGATCCTTGCAATCAAAATTTCTCATGTCAATCTTGGGGGTAAAGTAGTTTCTTGGACTTGAATTGAACCCATGATGTTGTAGTGAATCATCAACTTTTGAGGACTCCAACTTCCTACTCTCCAATTGTTTTTCAAGTTTCTCTAGACGTGACTGGAATAAGTCATCTTTTTCCTCCTTATCTTCTTCTTAAGTAGATAAATGAGGAATAAAATTATGTTTTATATCCTTCATCAATTACTTTAAGTCTTGAAGATCTTCTTTACTAACCATCCCTTTGAGATCTTGTTTTCCA
>LPNX010949148.1:257750-337845 GCA_001517045.1 Pseudotsuga menziesii | reverse complement strand
ATATATCACACCCTAGGGCTTACCACAAATAGATTATTCTACTAAAAGCTATTCAAATGAAAAATGACGTACCTTTTTCAAACCATGATTGGAAGACTGTTTTAGGGCCGACTTGTAATTGAGTTAAAATTTGAATTTTGACTTTTTTGGGTCTAAAAATTCGTCTTGTGGTATCTGATCTTTCCTCTTTCCAATGACGCAGGTCTAACCTAACTTGGATGCACCAAAAAAACATTATTGCAAATATCCCAAAGCTTCTTATCTTTTGCTTATCTAGAAGAGTGCACTTGTATTGTATTCCACATGTCCAATATTTTGTTCCTGTAGTTGAAACTTCTACCACAGATACCCTGGTCCGTCTTTTTTCATATGCAACTGGTCTCACTCAATTTGGATCTCGGATGCCTTAGATATGCATTAGAGGAAATTTGGGGTCTAAAATGGGCCTTATAAGAAAACAAACCAACAATAAATTCTTGTGAGTTGGAATTCAAGAACCAAAATAATATCAATAAAATGAGTCAACCATAATGGTTGACTTGACATATTTGTCATAAAAAACTATTTTTTGTTTGTATTTTCAACATATGTCCCCATGTTTTTACTCAAATTTTGAGTGGGAGGGCTCGTTGGATGCGGAATTAAATTCGACATCTAATGAGCCCTCTCGCTCGAAATTTTATTCCGCATCCAACGAGCCCTCCCGCTTGAAATTTGAGTAAAAGCACAGGGATATATGTTGAAAATACAAACAAAAAAGTAGTTTTTTAATTTTTTCCTCCAAAATTAATAAATATTATTTTATTATTTTAACTATTATTTTATTATTTTCCTTAGGAGGCCCATTTTAGACCTCTAATGACCTTTTTCCCAAGAACACCTGTTTTAGACTAGGTTTAAAACTAGTAAAAACCCTTAGGTTTCTCTGCAATTATCTTCGAAACTGTAGTGTATCAAGATCTGAATTTTGGACTGGAGATATTTCGTCCTAATTTAGAAGTGGGTACTTAACATCGATCTCTAAATCCTTGTAGAAAAAAATTTGTAGCGAAAATTCCAAGATGACTCATTTTATAGAAGCCAATCCCGAGGAAAGAGCTCTGATACTTATGGAACCAAGTCCCATAAATATCATAAAAAGAGCAAAAATAGACAATAAGAGAGTAATCCATGCCTTAACAATGAATAACATAGATAAATATCAATTCTCTTCGAGGGAAGAACCTCCTTACACAATGTACTGAGTACACAAGATAAGATAAGACACTATGATGACTAAAATGAGAATATCTCCCTCCTATATATATGAGATAAATGTGTACAATAACAACTAATAGACCCACTAATAGACCCAAGATGACGTAAATAATATGTAATGCACCACAATATAGGGAGTAATGCGACACACTATATGGTGTAATGTGCCACCATTAAGGGATTAACAACATATTATTTCAAATTGTGTTCATTGTCCTTTCTTGAGGTAGGATTTTCCCCATGTGGTTTTGCCCCTTTCCTCACTTTTCTGGACATGAATAATTGTTAAAGGGTGACCATAGCCTTGTTGCTGGGCCTTATATGTACCTATATACAACTATATATCCTCATAAAGTCAGACTTAAAAGGGGGTGTTGGAATATTATAAACCCACTCACAACTTAGGATAAAATATTTAATCAATTTTGATTAATTTCCTACTCACTAGCCTAGATAGTTGGCATCCACTTGCATTACAAAGTCAACACTTTCCATCTATACCCGATGAATGCTTTAATTATGATTCCGGTTTGATCTTGACCACTTTATTGACTCCCAGAATCAGTAACTACGCTTTCCTGTAAATTCTGCCTTATTTTGCTTTTATCCATATTTTCTGTGGATAAGGTAAAGCTAGTTAACTAGGAAACTGATATCTTTTGTTGCCAACCCATCCTCCATGATTTTCTCTCCATTTTCTAGGATTAACATGTTTTTCCATCACTCTTGACAACTCACTCATGATTTTACTAATTCGTGAGGTCCTTGACTAATTTCGGAAGTGCTTTAGCCACCTATGGGGGTTTATCATATTTAGTAAGTCTACCTTTCTGAGTTTTATGAGTTGTCTCCAATACAACTTGATTTTTCCTTGAGGGATTTACTATTTATGTACACTATTATTCATCATTATTCAATGGAAGGATACACTCCAATATTCATCTCTTCCTTCATGTGATTCAATCTCTTTTTTTTTCTCTATTTTTCCTGTGTATGCTTGTGAGAATTATCTTAGTAGCAACATTTATTTCCAGTGCTTCTTCTTAGCATATTTGATTATAACATATTATCATTAATTAAATATTGCATGGTCTATATGTGTATTCATTAATTTTCTATCTTATCATATCATACTCGAAAGAATTGTTCCATACTAATGATGATATGTATCACTCTGGATCATATAGTCATATTCTAAAGTAATTCACTCTAGGGGTAGCTAATCTCTAAAGGAGACTTATAGCACCTAGTGACCATGACTAGTAATACATCACATAGTATATCCTGATTACTTGATACAACACAAGTCTCTAGTCTTGATACAACACAAGACCCTAGTCTCGATACAACACAACACCATCTCCATTTAAGGAGATCCATCTCATATGGCACCGTTGATGAGAATCATTTGACTTGATACAACACAAGTCTGCAGTCTTGATACAACACAAGACTCCAATTTTGATACAACAAAAGATTACAGTACATGCATCCCACCTCAATACATGAGGACATAGATAAGACTTGATACAACATAATGTCTTGACTTGATACCACACAAGTCCTTAACTTGATACAACACAAGTCCCTGACTTGTTACAACACAAGTCTAGAGAATGATTCCCGATGCTATACTTTTGACACTCCCTCTCAGCGAGGGAGACATTTTCTGCTTTACTAGGAATTTCCTGCCATACCAAGCTTATCCAGAAGTATCTCAACATTGTCACTGAAAGCGTCTTGTCCACAATTTGCAATCTCCTCATTAGTAGCTATGTGCTGAAATATTTTCTTTACAGGACCATGAATTCAATGAAGTAAAACTTCATCTCAACGTGTTCTATCATAACACATATAGGGTTTTTTAGAAACCTTGACTATTAACACCTAATAACCGTAGGCTCAAGTATTTCACCCTAGTAGGTAGCTTCCCAAGCTACACTACTCCTTTGCAAGTAATATCATTCACAATATACATAACTTATCTCAAGATAAAAACAATAGTTGGATAGCACAATAGGTCTACCATGTATCAAATACAATAAAGATCCTATAATAATGTACCTCAAAAGGTACTCAGACATATACTTATTAAGCATAAAAATACAACAGGTCTGCTAGGTACATTAAGAGACCAATCAACTACTTACACATAGTAGCACCGTTTGGATCCGTGGGGAATTTATCTGCTTTCACCTATGAAGACACATCAATACTCCCTCTTCAACTGAAGGAGTTTTTTGTACTATACTAAGCTTGTCCCAGATAGAGGCTTAGTAAGAAAGATGTCAATGCTGTTCATCTATGGATATGTACCATGTCTTCAATATAACTGACTAGAAATCTCATAAAGCTTTACTGCTTTTCAACATGTTTTATCTAGAGAAACATATGTGATCTTTCCTTGATCACTATACTAGTCAGATTTCATATATATTTGAATATTTATTCCATTGTTCAAGACATATCTAAGCTCATATACACTTGTACCAAGTAGGTAACACAACACATGCTTTGTTGTACATGTCTATGTATAGACTACAAAGCATAAAATCGATCTTGGGAGCTGTGAGTAATCCAGATACATCTCAATTGACTTTTGAGATCTTCCAAATCTGATTTAAACTTCAGATTTATCTTTATATAGATGGCCATGGACTTTCAGTCCATCATCCTAA
Organism: Pseudotsuga menziesii; assembly: GCA_001517045.1. Taxonomy (NCBI): domain Eukaryota; kingdom Viridiplantae; phylum Streptophyta; class Pinopsida; order Pinales; family Pinaceae; genus Pseudotsuga; species Pseudotsuga menziesii. The sequence goes on along the minus strand of LPNX010949148.1, from coordinate 333,910 downwards.
ACTCTTCAGGATATCTGCTGCACATTTTCCTTGACTGAGGAAAACCTTATCTAGTGACTGCCACACCTCTAATCTCAAGAATTATAACAAGATTCTTGTATACTGTTCTGAGCTTCCTTCTGAATTATTAGCATCACGCAGGTCTCCTTTTTACAGGAGATACATAATCTAGTTTCACTGGCTCTTCAGGGGCTAGCGAATCTAGCTTCTCCCTCTCATTATCTTGATGTGAGAATCATAATATGGGTCCTCCAACACAAATATTTATGCTCATCTATTTCTGAATCTCTTCTTAACATATGAATGTAAATGAGATAAATTATTTATCTTCAAGAGTCTTTACATCTCTCGGAATAGTATTAAGGCATCTATTATGTGTTCTTCCCAAGAGGCACAGGAACCTCTCGAACTGTTCTATTTCAGGATTAGCCATTGGAATAAATCCACATTCATGTCATTGCTTGTATGGAATATGGATTTTCCCTACAAGACAAATTGTTCTAATGTTTAGAATGATTTCATACTCATGAATTTTATTCACATGAAATATTCTCAATAACCTGGTAATGATTTACACAGTTATGTACATATATTAACCAATTGTTTTAGCATAACCCATTCTAATCTTATGTACTGATATGAATCCCTATATTAGTCCTATATCAAACCAAAAATTCATATTTTATGAAAGAAATATACAACCCCATATTCATATCTCATGAGGCAAGCATGTAGCCCTGTATCTGATATATTATGGCCAATCATGTAGTCCTTTGTTCACAGCATATGAAGTGAGAATGCAATGTTATATCTCATGTCTTATGAAGGAATTTTTAAGCCTTATATTGGTCCTATATAAGTATATATGATTCCTACATAAGTCTTATATCAATCCTATATCATATCACATAATATGGACTCATGAGATCGATAACATGCCAATAAAGACAGAAAACAATGTATATGTTCAACACAATTCCAAGTCTAGGATACATATCTATATAACAGTCATGAAACATATATAAAAATAAAATATAAAAAATAAAACTTTAGATCTGATATATAACAATCAAAAGATACAGTACTCATCTTTATTCTTTTGTGTGGGCTCCCTCTTGATTTATGCACCCTTGCAATGATAGTTGGAGTCCTTCTTTATTCATTGCAACTTTAAACATTAATAAAACTTACTGCATGTATTAGATAGTGAGTCTCTACATGGGAATAAGGATTCCATGCAACCAAGAGTGAATGCTCCTCCCCTAAAAGAAATATTCCTTTCGATTATCCTCTTCCTCGGATGGTTTCTTTTGAGAAGGTTCACTTCCTTCTACGATAGTGGATACATGAAGCCTTGCTTCTTTCTTCTTTCTTGCATAACAATCTTTCACAAAGTGGCTCGTCTTTCAAAAATAGAATCATTTAGCCTTCGATTTATCAAAGTCCTTCTTAAAATTCTTCTTCTTTTCATGAAATAATTTCTTGGGATTGAGTGCCTTTCTCCCTTTATTCATTCTTGCTGTGAGGGCAAGATTCTCCTCTTTAGTGCACACACCTTTGCTTTGGATGCACCCTTATTCTTGGATGCAATCATTCCATAGTATTTTGAAGTTGGAATTCTCTTTTCTTCCATTTACCGCTGCTAAGAAAGTCCTCCATGAGGAAGGGAGTCCATCGATGGTGGTTTGGAGTAATTCATCCTCATTTGTCACCACACCGATGCTTACAAGATGATCTCTCACTTACGAAATCTTTGTGAAGAATGATTCTATGGTCTCATCCTTCTCCATCTTTAGGTTTCACAACTTGTTCTTCAAAGACCTCTTTTGAGTGGGAGGCTTCTTCTCGGACAAGTTTGTAAGTGTTTCAAAACTCTCTTTTGTCGTCTTCAATGGTGTGATCGTTAACATGAGATTGTCCTTCACGAAGTCATATATAATCCTCTTTTCCTTTGCTTGATTATTATTGTAATTAATTCTTGCTGCATTAGTGGTAGGATCCTCTACCACAGAAGTCACAAATGAATCAAGATCATGCTCCTCGAGAAGATTCAACACTCTTTCCTTCCATGTGTTGAAGTTAGAAGTACCTTCAAGGAGGTCTTCCAATAGAATGGAGATTGATGTCATGGCTGCAATATTTTTCTCAAGTCTTCAAGATATATAGAGGCTTAGCTTGTTGCACATAAGTAAGCTCTTTCACTCCCTATGCTCTGATACCATGCTAATGTTTGAGCAAAATTGGGGTTGCTTGAACTTTAAAATTTTTATCAAACAATTTCAACACTTTCTGAAACTTTAAATCAACCACATAAGAAACTTTATATCATCTACATAATAAAATTTATATCATATACATAATAAAATTTACACCAGCCATCTATGAATCTTTAAATCAACCACATATCATTCTTTATATCAGCAATATTGGAACTTCAAGAATAAATCAGTCACATAAAACAATCACCACAAGAGACAAGATATACCCTCGGAAAACCCTCCAAACACGGAGGATGAAAAACCCAACAATTCTCTGAGTATGATAGATAGATTTGCAGAGAATGATTTACAACACATCAGCAGATTGCTTAATAAGAGATGTCACCACAACAATAGAGAAGATAAATCCAAAGAAACCCTACAAAAACAACTGAATGCAAACTGTGTTTAACTTTCCATATGCCTCACATATTAATAACAAGCCAAAACAACCTAGCATGCAAAAGGGGGCGAATTGGAGGCTCAATAAACACACTGATATCATACATGGAACATTCACTGAGAGTAGCATGCACTAGAATTCCTCTCATGCAGACATTAGCAGCCTCCTAAACTCCAGTGCTTGACTGACACTTGAGATTCTCTTGCATGCACAAGATATGCGCCCTCCTTCTTTATTTAGCTTTAACTGGATGCTAACTGACATAACTGGATGTGAGCTATATGAACTAAATGTGAAGTGAAGGGAGGTGTACTGAACTGGACTGAATTGAATGTGAAGTGATTGAACTGATTGTGAATTGACTGAACTGAAATCAATCTTCAACTGAATGCATGATCATAAATTTAGGAGAGTAATTGAAAGTATTTGGTACTTCACAATCAATGTCACCCGTGCACAAACACTTTGCATGAATCAAGGATATGTTCCTTCTTTAACGGGTACATTCTTTATTTACAGCTTAGGCTTAGCTGAGGCCTTCATAATTCAAGCTCACTTGAGGCATACATGTGCAATTCGAACTCATTCACTTTCTCTATGCTTTATCTCATTATCATTAATTAAATACTGCATGGTCCATATGTGTACTAATTAATTCACCATCTTATCATATCATACTCAGAATAATTGTTCCATACTAATGATCATATGCATCACCTTGAGTCATATAGTCATATGCTAAAGTAATTCAATCGAGGGGTATCTAACCCCTAAAGGAGACTTATAGCACCTAGTGACCATGACTAGTAATACATCACATAGTATATTCTCTTGACTTGATACAACACAAGTATCCATTCTTGATACAACACAAGACCCCAGTCTTGATACAACACAAGACCATATCCAATTAAGGAGATCCATCTCATAGGTTACTATCTATGAGAATCACTTGACTTGATACAACACAAGTCCAAACTTGATACAACACAAGACTCCAATCTTGATACAACACAAGAATACAGTACAGCCATCCCACCTCAATACATGAGGACATAGATAGGACTTGATACAACAGAATGTCTTGACTTGATACCACACAAGTCCTTAACTTGATACAACACAAGTCCTTGACTTGATACAACACAAGTCTCGAGAATGACTCCTGATGTTGTACATTTAACAATAAGAACATATGCATTTGTAGGGACACACAGATTCAACACCAGTACACAGTCCTATGTAATATGTTGTGTATAAGATTGCTCATCATTTTTGATAATGAGTAAGATAGGAATAGGTCCTCAGAATCAGACAATGAAGTAGAGCTTGTTGCCAAAGGCTCCAATAATTCCTGCAAGGAGATAAAGATCAAGAGGGAGTTTACCTAACACACAAGATAAGTATTTGAATTGTCATTCCTGTATATCTATTGATGAAATTTTCATTGATGCCAACATGGAAATGCAGTGGCCCAACATGATGTCATTGATGCCACCAAGTCCCACCTGCAGTGCTTTAGACCCCTTACAGAGTGGGTTTGTGCCTTAAAGCACCTTGTACCTAGTTGACAAGGTCCCTGTACCCACAAGACTGGATCTTGATGCCACCACCTTGCTGTAGATGTTGAAGACCCTGCTAATGGCGTTGAATACCTTGGATATGGCCTTGAAGCCTTGATGGAGGACATAGAAGCCTAGATGGGTTGGAGAAGCATTAATGACTCATTCTGTGGTCATTCATGCTATGATGGTGTCATGGTACCCTGGATAAGACCAAGCCACCCCAAGGGTGATATCATGTTGGATCTTGACCCTTGAGGGTCTCCCGGTGTGGTTGAGGTGGTTGAAGAAGCCTAAGAAACCTTGAAGAAGTCCTTGGACCCATGCTTAGTGGTTTGATGACCTTACAACCCTTGTTGGGTTCATGGAGCTCTTATATGATGTTCGTGACTTTGTATGGTCCTTGATAGTATTGAATCCATGAACATGTCTTTGGATTGATAAAGAAGGCCTTCAAGAAGCCTCTTGACCCACACACTAGATGGTTTAATGGCCATGAAGAAATGAAGATGACGTGGGCATTTGGGGCCTTGGAACCTTTGGGGATGGCCCTACAGAAAAAAAGAAGATAAAGGCACCCACACACATTGGCTTGATGTTGAACCCCATGATGGCTCCTTGCACATGGCATATGAATCCCTATGCAACCCCATGATGACGACATGGCTTGTAGACACACTCTTATAATGATATGGTGACCTTGAGGTTTGATTGCGAGGTTAACCTTTAATACAAAATAATAAAATAATGAAAATACATATAACAAGCCCTATTGACTCCTAAGGTTGACCATTTGAGGTGGTAACAAGTTTGGATGAAAAACCAAAGTCAAAATAAAAAAAATTTGAATTTAAATTAAATTACCATCATCACCTTGTTGAAGTCGGCTTCAATAAAAATTCAATAATAATACTAATAATAATAATAATAATAATAATAATAATTTACATGTCGGCTCCGTTTTTTTTTGGGAAATTAGTATAAATACCCAGCTGAAAGTTTCATTTTGCAAGTGTGAATTCGGTGGAGTTCCTCTGATATTTTCGTGACTATTGAATTGAGGTTTTTCGCAGCAGCAAAGGAGAAGTGACTGCAATTTTTGTAGACCTGAAATTGCAGAGAAAAGTGGCAGTAACAATTGACTGCGATATTTTGGAGGTAGATGACTAAGGAAATATTCATGCACAGACCATAGATCTTACATTTTTTTTGAAGTAAACACAGTTTCGGATTTGAAGGAGGTGATCATTATCTTGGTTTTTATTCTTATGTTCTCCCTTGCTTGAGAAGGTGTAGGATTCATCCACAGTAAATGTTTTTGCATCAGTTGATTGAGGTTGTGGACTAAGGAAGCCAAATGTTGGACTTGCTTGGTCCAAATTTTTTCATGCTTGACTTATGTTGGATAAGGATCATTGCTTCCTTCTTACAGTTTGAATTAATGGTGAGAAAACGGTTCGAAGTTACATGCTAAAACAATCCAAAATCTTCATGCTTGAAACAATCATGTTTTGAAGAATATACAGTCCCAGACCATTTGGAAATTGACTACTAAATTGATCTAGCACCTGCCTAAATAGTGCTAGATGGTGATGAGGTTTCTCTTTGATATTTTTCTCATGCCTAAAACAATCCAAAATTGATGGAGGTCAAGGATAGCAACAGAGGGTTGCTACAACAGATGATGGTTTAGATTTAAATTTGGACTTGTTTAGAGTGTCAAAATAGTCCCGAATTTTGTGAACAACTCAAATTTGTAACCACTGAGATCCGAACTTTGGAGTGACTCCATATTGTTTGAGGTTTTCTATATTTATTGTGTGAACAATAGTGATACATTTATAGTGAAGTGTGCAAGTGTGTACATACCATGGTATATTAAACTTCCCTGTACACTATGATGATATACATTCTCCTTGATGATACTGTATGATGGTGCATGCATTGATGATGACGATATGATGTAAAGTTGCACCCCTATGCTTGATGATGATGATGACACTATGATGCCCTAGTTACAACTCATCAAGGAAAGCTAATACAGATGAAGGAACAAATCCATAAAGGATAGATGCGAAGAAGCAAGTATGGATGAAGAATACTGAGCAGTTGCAGATAGTAGAGGTTGATCAGAGCAGTGAGGATGGCTTCCATATGGAAAGCCAAGTATAAGGTCTCTAAAAGACCTTAGCACACCTTGAGTTCATGAGGCTAGAGAATGAACTCAAATGAGAAAGGATGGTTACTCTAGGTATACATGTAGGTCCTAGGATCATGCATAGTGACAGGGGGAGCAATGATCAATGATCAATGGTTTCAGATGCATATATATGGTCACTATTTTCCATTGATGCCAAAGGGGGAGAGATGAAGATAGAGGGAGAGATGAAGACAAAAGGGGAGCATGCTCACAGGGGGAGCATGAGTTGTTGTCATCCATGACAAAGGGGGATATTGTTGATGAAATTGTCATTGATGCCAACATGGACTTGCAGTGGTCCAACAAGATGTCATGGATGCCACCAAGTCCCACCTGTAGTGCCTTGGACCCCTTACAGAGTGGGTTTGTGCCTTAAAGCACCTTGTACCTAGTTGATAAGGTCCCTGCACCCACAAGACTGGATCTTGATGCCACCACCTTGTTGAAGATGCTGAAGACCTTTCTAATGGTGTTGAAGACCTTGGATATAGTCCTGAATCCTTGATGGGCGATGGAGAAGCCCTAGATGGGTTGGAGAAGCATTAATTACCCATTATATGGTCATTAATGCTATGATGGTGTCATGGTACCCCAGGAGAAAACCAAGCTACCCCATAGGTGATATCATGCTGGATCTTGACCCTTGAGGGTCTCCTAGTGTGGTTGAAGAAGTCTAAGAAGCCCTGAAGAAGTCCTTGGATCCACAGTTAGTGGTTTGATGAACTTACAACCCTTGCTGGGGTCATGGAGCTCTTATATGATGTTGGTGACCTTGTATGGTCCTTGACAGGATATGGAACCTGTGAACATGTCTTTGGCTTGATAAAGAAGGCCTTGAAGAAGCCTCTTGACCAACACACTAGATGGTTTAATGGCCATGAATAAATGAAGATGATGTGGGCATTTGGGGTCTTGGAACATTTGGGGATGGCTCAAGGGAAAAATGAAGATACATGTACCCACACACATTGGCTTGATGTTGAAGCTCATGATGGCACCTTGCACATGGCATGGGAAGCCCTATGAAACCCCATGATGATGACATGGCTTGTAGACACACTCTTATAATGATATGGTGACCTTGAGGTTTGATTGGGAGATTAACCCATTAGAGGAAATTTCAACTCAAAATGGGAATTAAAATTCCATGTCATCATGTGTTAGCCAATGAAATTGCTTTAAATTTGAAATACCGGATAGGTCTTAAACAATTTTTAATATAAATTTGGGGATAAGTATCATAAAAAAACTACTTTTTTGTTCGTATTTTCGACATATCTCCCTTTTTTTTACTCAAATTTCGATCGAGAGAGCTCGTTGGATGCGAAATTAAATTCTGCATCCAACGAGTACCCACTCGACATACTTTTGATGGACTCTCCTACCCCAAAAAACACCATCATCATATTTTTTCAGGTATTTTTTGTTTTTGGGGTAGCGGGGTCCATTAAAAGTATGCCGAATGGGTACTCGTTGGATGCGGAGTTTAATTTCGCATCCAACGAGCTCTCCCGATCAAAATTTGAGTAAAATCACAGGGAGATATGTCGAAAATACGAACAAAAAAAATAGTTTTTTTCTTTTCTTCCTCCAAAATTAATAAATATTATTTTAACTATTATTTTATTATTTTTCTTTGGAGGCCCATTTTGAGTTGAAATTTCCTCTAATAAGTTTAATACAAAATAATAAAAGAATGAAAATACATATAACAAGCCCTATTGACTCCTAAGGTTTGACCATTTGAGGTGGTAACAAGTTTGGATGACAAATCAAAGTCAAAATAAAAAAAATTTAAATTTAAATTAAATTACCATCCTCATCTTGTTGAAGTCGGCTCCAATAAAAATTAAAAAATAATAATAATAATAAAAATAATTTTCATGTCGGCTCCATTTGTTTTTTTGTGGGAAATTAGTATAAATACCATGTCAAAAGTTTCATTTTGCAAGTGTGAATTCGGTGGAGTTCCTATGAGATTTCCGTGACTGTTGAACTGAGGGTTTTCGAAGCACCAGAGGAGTAGTGACTACAATTTTTGCACACTTGAAATTGCAGAGAAAAGTGGCAGTAGTAGTTGACTGAGATATTTTGGAGGTGGATGACTGAGGCAACATTCATGCACATACCCTAGATATTACCTTCTTTTTTAAAGTAAACACAGTTTCAGATTTGATGGAGGTGATCATTATCTTGGTTTTTATTCTTATGTTCTCCCTTGCTTGACAAGGTGTAGGGTTCCTCCACAGTAAAGGTTTTTGCAGCAGTTGAGTGAGGTAGTGGACCAAGGAAGCTAAATGTTGGACTTGCTTGGTCCAAAGTTTTTCATGCTTGACTTGTGCTGGATAAGGATCATTGCTGCCTTCTTACAATTTGAATTAATGGTGAGCAACTAGTTCGAAGTTAAATGCTAAAACAATCCAAAATATTCATGCTTGAAACAATCCTGTTTTGAAGAGTATATAGTCCGAGCCCATTTGGAAATTGACTGCTGAATTGTTCTAGCACTTGCCTAAACAGTCCTGGATGGTGATGCGGTTTCTCTTCAATCTTTTTCTCATGCCTAAAACAATTCAAAATTGATGGAGGTCAAGGATAGAAGCAAAGGGTTGCTGCAATAGATGATGGTTTATATTTAAATTTAGACTTGTCTAGAGTGTCAAAACAGTCCCGAATTTGCAGCCACTGAGATTCGAGCTTTGGAGTGACTCCATCTTGTTTGAGGTTTTCTATATTTATTGTGTGAACTACGATGATATATTTATAGTGAAGTGTGGAAGTGTGTACATACTATGGTATATTAAACTTCCCTGTACAGTATGATGCCCTAGTTACATATAGTAGTTACATACACTATGATGATATACATTCTCCTTAATGATACTGTATGATGGTGCATGCATTGATGATGGTGATATGATGTAAAGTTGCACTCATATGCTTGATGATGATGATGACACTATGATGCCCTAGTTACATACAATAGTAACAATGATGTTTTCAAAAGTGTATACACAGTTCATGGGCCTACTACATGTGACAGTGCATTTACAAAGAGGTATGTATAGTGACGTGTATGCTATATACTTGTTGACACAACAATGATGGATACATCAATGAATATGCAGTGAAGTGTATATAGTGGTATACTTATAGTAATATAAATACAGCAACAAGTGAATAGATACAACGGTATAGTAATGTTTACTATGATGTTATATATGATGTCGTACATGATGATATGCTGATGCACATATACATTGTGATGGTAATGCATGATTTGACGATGCGTGCTCTCCTATGGTGAACAACTACATGATAATGATGCATTCTACAGTATGATGATCTAATGATGATGATGTATGCTACACATAGCCTTATATTATGATGCAGACCTTGATTAAACCAACCTTGTTGATGATGATGATGCATTCTTGATGCATACTCCTCGATGATCTCAGTCAAGACATGATAATTTGATGGTAGTAGCAGTGCAATGAATAGACCTTGATGCCTCAACAGTGTATTGAGTAGCTGTGATTGATGGTTAATGTGCATAGATACTTGAGCAGAGATTGAGACGATGAACAGTGTTGATGATGAGCAGAGATGATGAGAAGCGTTGATGAGAAGATGAGCATGAGAAGCGATAGTTGAGCAACAGATTGATGACAATTAATTATTGGCATCAAGATTGCAAGTGGTGAATTGCACTTGAGGATTGGACTCCTCAACCATTCTTACTTGGACTAGCTAAGAAAAACAGGTTGGGCCCTATTTCAAAGTTGGTTCTCTTCTTATCAGTTGGTGCTGATTGTAATCGAGAAGATTGTTGTCTTCCATGTACAATAAATAAAGATCAAATTACAAACATTCTTGTGTCTCTTTGATGCGATGTTTATGCTTATGAATTATGGTTGACTTAGAAGATGCATATGATTATGTGATTAATGCTTGATATAGATTGATTGAATAAAAGAAGTTAAAAAGTTTATAAATTGCTCTCACATTGATTCACCTCCCCTCTCAGTGTGGCCATTGTGTCCAACGATATCTAGTTGCTTAAATGACATTGTTTAGTTGTGTACATATCTATGCTCAAGGAAATGTATTATGCATGATAGCATGTTTGCATTGATGAACAATATACTACTAATATGCATGTGATGGGTAAGTGGCCTATGGTGCTATGCAACATTGCATTGCAATTTATCTAGAATGAAACCTCTTTGGTGACATTGGGAGTGGTGCACACTCTTAATAATGTCCTAGTAGAGATGGAAGGCATCTAGAAAATTACTATATGTATATGGGATATGGATGAAAATTATATTGGCTAAAATAATGGCATGACTGTATGACATATATCTTTATGCATAAAAACTTTTCATTGTGAATATGTTTTGAAGATTATGAAATGTTTCTAACCATGCAACTATATCTGACTTGTAGGAAGGATCACAAACAATCACCTACAAGAGAATAATGATGACCCCCAATGGTCTGGTCATTGTACAAAAATCCTGGTTGTATCTTCGTGGGTAGACCCCTACATTGTTGGTGACATCATCGAGGGTGGATCCCAGTATGACTGGTTGTATCACCAAGGGTAGATCCCAACATGGTTGGGGGAATCCTCAGAAGAAGATCCTAGGAAGGCTAGTTGTATCTTCGAATAGGAATATCCCAACGAGATGTGGTCCCACGAACAATAACAATCTCATGTTGAGAGTGGTCCTAGCATTTGCAGGCTGAGGATGGACATGCAGATGATAATACTTACATGTTGAGAGTGGTCCTTCATTCATTTGAGAACGATAGTATCATAGCATTCACATGCTAAGGATGGTCCTGCAGACAAAAACACTCTCATGTTAAGAGTGGTCCTAACATTTACTTGCCCAGGATGGTATACTACAAAAGATACTACTCTCATGTTGAGAGTGGTCATGCATTCATTTGCAGACGTTAGTATCCTAGAATTTACATGCCAAGGATGGTCCTGCAGACGATAGTACTCTCATATGGAGAGTGGCCCTGCATTCATTTTCGGACGAGATCCTGCATTCATTTGCAGATGAAAGTATCCTAGTTGAAGATGGTCCTACGGATGCTAATACTCTCATATGGAGAGTGGCCCTGCATTCATTTGCAGACGGAAATATCCTAGTTGAGGATGGTCCTGCGGATGATAGTACTCTTATATGGAGAGTGGTCCTTCATTTGCGGATGAGATCCTGCATTCATTTACAGATGACAATATCCTAGTTGAGGATGGTCCTACGAAGGATAGTACTCTCATATGGATAATGGTCTTGCATTCATTTGCAGAAAAGATATGGCATTCAGTTTCAGATGATAGTATCCTAGAATTCACATGTTGAGGATGGTCCTCCAGACAATAACACTCTCATGTTGAGAGTGGTCCTAGCATTTACAGGCCGAGGATGGTTCTATGGACGATAGTACTCTCTTAATGAGAGTGGTCCTGCATTCATTTATGGATGAGATCCGGCATTCAATTGTGTACGATGATGTTCCAACATTGTTCATACCGTGGGTGATTTAGCTCACTATTTGTATATTGATGATATTGCAGGTGATTCTCTAGATGATGATCGCTCGATATGATGATGCAACGAGATGTGATGCTTGTGATGATGCAATGAGATGTGATGCTCATGATGATGTGGCGAGATGTGGTGCTCGTGATGATGTGATGAGGTGATTATCATAATGAGGCAATGATATGTCTTGTGATGATGTGATGCTTGTATGATGCAACAAGATGTGATGCTCGTGATGACGTGGCAAGATGTAATGATCGTGATGATGCGACGAGATGTGATGCTCATGATGATGAGAATAGATGTGATGCTCATGATGATGTGAGGAGATGTCATGCTTGTAATGATTCCACGAGATGTGATGCTCATGATGATGCGACGAAATGTAATGCTCATGATGATACTCGAGATGTGATGCTCGTGATGATGTGACAAGATGTAATGATCGTGATGATGCGATGAGATGTGATTATGTGTTGAGATGTAATGATTTGTGATGATGATGTTTATATAGTTGTGAAAATTTCCTATGATGTATAGATGTACCAGTTAGTTGTACATATGTATTGTTGTGTTATAGAATACCTTCCTTGTTAAGAGGGAGTGTTAAATAAATGTAACTGTAGAAGATATTCTATTTTGTATTATTTTATTATTTCCCCTTCCATATATGTTTTTACTCCAATTACGGATGTTATTGTTGTAATTGGTCATGTAAATTCCTAAGGTAAAACCTCTGTTGTAAGTTGTGTCAGTAGTACCCACAAAAATATTATTAAAATGTAATTTTGAGTCTCCCAAGGCAAGTCAGCCCTGATTGGGAGGAGTAGTCAACCATGTTGAGTTATTAATCCTCTCCACTGATAAGTATAAATAGGGGAGGCGCCTCCCTCATTTGGACACATTCATAACTCAAGCAAATTCACTAGAGAGAGAAGGAGCAACCCATCTAAGGAGGAGGAAGCAATCTAATGATTAATCTTGGAGTCTTACAGGTCTTATTCTTGGGGTCTTACAATGTACTTGGTTGAAGTATACATCGAGGAAGTTTTCCCAGGTTTTCTCCCTCACGAGGGTTTCCCAAGATAAATCTCTGTGTTCTTTTGTGTGGATGTGCTTGTATTTCTTTCAGTGATCCTTTTGCATATGGTTATGGTGTTATGATGCTAAATGTTTCAAGATATTGTATAACCACTAATATCTTAAAATTCATGTTATGATGCACCCCACACAAACTTTGCTTTGGATCCACCCTTGGTCACTTGGATTAAGGGTCGAGTGATATGAGAGCACCACAACACAAAATTGCAGTAAAATTTGGCAAGGCCTAAGAAGCTGTGGAGGTCTATTAGAATTGTCGTGGTTGGAAAATCATAAATGACTTGAATATTGTTCAGATATATGGCCACAAAATAACTTATGAATGGGCACAATATATCATCCATCATCCTCATGAATGTTGATAGGGAATTTTTCAAGCCGAAAGGCAAGACCATCCACTCAAAACTGTCTTCTTTAGACTTGAATGTTATCTTCCATACATTGACTTGCTCAATTGGAACTTGGTGGTAAACTGACTTCAAGTCAATTCTAAAAAATAAATTGGCACCCTTAAGTTGATCAAGAAGATAATCAATCTGGGATATTGGGTATCAATTCTTGATGGTGATTTTGTTCAAGGCCATGTAATCAATACCGAGTTTCCATGTCCCATTCTTTTTCTATACCAACACAATTGGTCTCCCATAAGGTGAGGATATCAGTTAAACATGGTCTTTCTAGATGACCTCTTAAATATGACACTTTATTTCCTCATTCTCTAGAAGAGAGCGTCTATATACCAGGCCATTAGGTAAAGGAGCACCATGTATCAAATCAATAGAATGTTTAACTTGGCAGTGTAGAGGCACCCGTTTAAGTGAGACAAATATATCTTTGTATTCTTCCACAATCTTGTCCACTTGCTTCTATTGTTTAAAGAGACCTTGTGTTGAGGTTGTAGTGGTTGCAGTGATTTTCCACCCACTTTCTAACTGAACCATGAAGATGACAATTTTTTCAGCCTTAGAGATAACCTTCATACATCACTTTGCGGAGTTCAAGAAAATTGTAGTAGTCATGGCTACCTAAAGTATCCTGTGGAGTTGGAATTCCAAAGTAATAATGACACTATAAGGCATGGAATCATAAACATCATGTTGTTTCCACATATAGGTTTGTTCTAAAAGAACATCACAAACTTTAAGTGGGGAAACATAAAAAAGTACCTCATCTTTGAAGCACTTGATTGCATAGGATATGTAGCATTGTTCACTAAGGAAGATGTCTCTTCCCTGGATCAAACAACTGATGGTGTATGGTTGGGGGTGTGGCATCATCAACAACTTCAATCTCTTGATGAACTCGTCTGATATTAGGTTCTTCTGGATAACACTATCAACAATAAAATGTAGAAAATTCTCCTTCACCCACCATTGTGAATGAAAAAGGCACTTCTCTTACTCTTACTCCTTCGACTCTTCTGGTTGTATCTTTGCGGTTGCAATGATGGAACTAGCTTCTGCATCAATTATTTGCTTTCCCTTATCTTGGTCTGAATCAGAGTCTGACTCTGAGTATTTCATCTTAGCCATCAATGATTGTTTTGAGCAACTTTCATCGGTGTTGTGCCATGAGATTTTTTGGAACTCTCACCACTTGTTGGTGTCCTTCGATGTTCCATTAAGCTTCTTTACTTGCTGCTTGGATTGATTGTCATGATCTTGATCATCCTTGATTTATCCTTTGTTCTATGAGTTAGGGCCTCTTTTACCAGGTTAGGGCCTCTTTTACCAAGTTTTTGTTGCAGTTGATTTGCAAACCCAAACTCTCGTTTATTCCTTTGCTTAAACTTTTTCTTTCTTTTGACAGTATACTGATAATAAACTCTCCGTGAAAATATTCCTAAGAAATACATATCTATCTAGATGTACATCTGCAGGTCAATATGGTACTTTAGGAACATATTCCGTTCAGAGTATTTGATACTCTGTTTTGAGCACAAGGTATGGAATATATTGGTGAACTCCAATACTATTTGGTCTCTCTCTTGGCACAAAGTTCTCCATCTTGTGTACTGGCCATCATAGTTTCAAATACGGTATAATTCCTCCTTGATGACATTGACAAAATATTCCTAAGTGGGTTCTATCACGTATTTTTCAAACTCATCTTTGCTATGCCTCTCGTAGTAACCATCCCACTAATTTTTGACATGGAGGAGGGACTTAAGGAGTGCGAGGTGATATTTTTGTTGTCATAATTTTTTTGAGCAAAGAAGTAACCTTTAACATATTTAACCATTTCTCCATCAGTTTGTCCTTAAAATAATAGAATATCAAAGTTAACTTGTACTGTGAAGGGAGTCACACCTTCAAAATGAATTATCGTTGAAGGTGTCTCCACCATCTTTGGTAGTCGTCAAAGGATCTAGGTGAAATTTTCCATCATCTTGTTCCTCTGTGATGTGAAGGATTCCTCAAGTAACAATTTAATAGGATATCTTGTTCCATCATTTATCATTTCTTCTCTATCAATGCGAGGATTCCAAGATCGATGAGAGGGATTGTCCTCAAACTTAACTCGTTCGAGACCCAAGTCTTGATATCCATATCTCGTTGGGGATGTGCACTGAGAAGAAACAAGATAAGATTTCTTTGATACCATTCATATAAATTATTTGGAGAAAAAAATGAAGGAAACAATATAAAATGTAAATGCACACATAAATATCTTGCAGAAAGCACAATAGTATAATAAATCCCAAATTCTATTATTAAATGGAAAGGAAAAACACAATAAATTGCAAATCAATGCAAACTAACTCAGACGGTGGTAGCTTATCTCTAAAGAGAGATACGTTGGCTACAGTTATTTCCAAGAGATGATTACAACGAGATCAAAATGAACCCTTTATGATAAGCATAAAAAGGGAAAATTCCTAACATATAAAACACTGATCCTAGGAGATGAAGTGCCAAAAGGATTTGTTGGCATCGAGGTGGCTAGATGATATGTCAACTTTTTGGCCGCACAAATTTTGCATACGATCTCTGTTTAGGGAACTTGATAGGTCATTGCAAAGAACTGATTGAGAATTACAATCTTTAAATGTAGTTAGGGCATGCGACCATGACAAACACTAGCTCCATATTGGCTCAAAAAAATAGTTGAGGGCTTCGCAATGACCTTGGAAGTTTGGAACCCAAAAGAGCTGTAGAAAATTGTCAAGAAGATGGAGAACCATTGTAACTTAGTGGAATAGGTGGGTGGTAACCACTGTCCACCTGGATCAGTCCTCCCCCTTAGGGAACAATGTTCCCCATTATGTCAATTTCCTCCATCAGATGATGAAACTTTTGCTGAACCTTACTCCTGGTGAGAAACTTCCCCATGCGAAGAAGCTTCCCTGCTTTGACGAGCAAATACAATTGGATTTTCTGTTGGTGAGTTCCTTTCATCTTATCCATGATCCAGTCTAATGTATCATTCTCAATGCAGCTAGGATTACATTTTGTAGCGACCAAGTGCTTGACTACCTTTGAAATGTCCAAGAGAAGTGGAAAATATGGTTTAAGTAGCTCCACATTAAATACATGGTGCAATCCGAGGAAAGGGAGAATACTTAACTCAAAAGCATCCTCACCCACATTGTCGGTGATAGTGTAAGGCCCATATCGATGTGGATGGATCTTTTGATGGGGCTTTGTAAGTCACTCTTTCTGTAATTGTAACTAGACCTTATCGCCAACCTAAAACTTATATGGAACCTGATGCTTTTGATGTTGTTTCTTATACTTGGCATTGGATTTATACAAGATATCATGGCTTGGTGTTGGATGTGTTGGATCCGCTCAACATATTTGGATGTCTGATCATAATCAGTTGAGCATGGGAGGGTTCTTCCTATGTATATTCAATGTGCAATGCTACATCAATTGGGGCCAATGGCTAGATCCCTAAGCATACCTGAAAGGATTGAGGCTAATAGGGCTATGAAGATATTTGTTATAGCTATGTTGAACACAAGGAAGGCTCTCATTGTAAGTGTGAGGATGGTTGGAGTTGTACATTCTTAAGATATGAACAATCATACTATTAACTACTTCTATTTTCCAATTGGTTTGGGAGTGGAAGGAAGACAATTTAGTCAGCTTGGTGTCCATCATCGACCATAGGTTGGGACATAAGGTACTTAGGAACCTACTATCTTGATATGAAATAATGGTCTATGGAATGCCAAAATGAACACAAACATGCTCAAAGAAGATATTAACAATGACCTTTTATATAATTCTCTTCTTATAGGGAGTTAAAATTTTCAGCTTGGAGAACCTATCAACAACCACAAATACATAGTCATTTCCATACTTGGTTGAAGGCAAGTCAAATATGTATTCCATGAAGATAGACTCCCATGGCTTGTTTGGGATAGGTAATGGAGTATACTTGATCCTTTCTTGTTGATGGATGGTTCTATAATGGAATTAGGTGGTGCACGATCAAATGTACCTACAAATATCTTGTTGGAGCTTCGGCCAATAGAAATACTTATGCAACACTATGACTACCTTCTTTATGCTGAATTGTGTTTCCACTTGACTATAGCATTCCTAAAAAATAATATTCTCATGCTTGCTTGAGTGAAACTAGTGGTGGTTGAGATGGCATAAAAGTTCATCCTGGAGATGAAATTTTGAGACTGATCTTCTTGCTTGTAATGCATGATAGACAATATCAAAGTTAGCCTTTCTATGTACAATTTAGGCCACCCATATGTCTCATGTCCGCAAGAGTTGAGCACGATATTTAGCACAACAATTGGAGGTCGGATAAGGCAGTCTGCAACGTGATTGTTGTTTCCCTTCTTATACTTTATGTTAAGGTGGCATTGTTACATGTATGCAAACCATGTATAATGGTGGTCATTCTGTAACTTTTCCTACATCTACATGAGCTGTAGGGGCTTGGGATCAATGTCTATGATGGTCTCCTTCTCTTTTTTGTTGTTGTTGTAAATATAAGCTAATGAAATTGAAACTAAGTGTCAAAAAAAAAACTAAGACTTCTTTTTATAATTTTTGAAATTTGATTTGAAAATACTGAAAAGAAAACTACTAAGTGCAACTAAATGCAAAAAGCATAAGATATTTTTCTTCACTTTTTCAAATTCTTCAAAAACTATAATGCATCTAAATGCAAATATTTTAGTGAGTTTGAATCATCACAACATATAAAAATCAAGAAGAAGTATCGAGGACCCACACCAACCAAATTCAACCAACAAGAAGAAAACTTTGATGAAAAACCTGACTTGGAAAAAACTAATGAATAAAATCCACTAGGTTGACTTAAAGAGCAAGTGGCAAACTGACGCTACACAGAGCAGCATAGAGTATAAGGTATCTAAATCCCTGATCATTGAATTAGACACATAGCACCAAAATCATAGACCAAGTAGGAGGGCCAACTTCCAATCACTAGATGAAAGAAAATTCAAACAAAGAAAACTCAAAGGCTTAACAACAAGCAAAAAGTATGGCTTACAGGACTTTGGACTTACAAAATCATGCCAACAACAGTAGACCCCTAAGCAGAAAAAATTACTCAAGACAGGGACAAGCAAACCCTAGCTAAAGTTTATGCCGCTACATGATATACGCGACTGTCTTATAGAGCAACTCGCGTACCATACACAACTGTCTTATAGAGCAACCCATGGATACAAGTTGTTATACACTACTGTACATAACAACAACCCGCGTATACAACATAAATTTTTTCAAAGAAAAAACATTAAAGGTCTCTGGGCATACTATACTGCGAACCAAAGGCAATATAGATAGACCACACT
This sequence comes from Pseudotsuga menziesii, assembly GCA_001517045.1. Taxonomy (NCBI): domain Eukaryota; kingdom Viridiplantae; phylum Streptophyta; class Pinopsida; order Pinales; family Pinaceae; genus Pseudotsuga; species Pseudotsuga menziesii. The sequence goes on along the minus strand of LPNX010949148.1, from coordinate 315,028 downwards.
CAGAATTAGAGCAAATACTGGCAAAGTACCTATAGGACTAACCCACAGCAGGCTGGACTCCCTAGCAGAGTCGCAGTTCAGTTGTTCAGGATAAAGCACCCTTGTAACCTAGGGTTTGGGGTTACCAACTTACTACTAACTTACAGACAATCAAATTTTTACATAGAATGGAAAGAGAATAGGAAGAAAATCTTGACTTACCTGATTAACGACGGTTGATCCAAGCTTGATCTTCTCTTGCTCCAATGCTCTTCAAAGCTTCTAGGGATGCACCTTTTCACCTGCAAAGAGTAAATCCTTCAAGTAATATCTCATGCATATATATATCATAGGTTAGATGAAAATCATATTAATCATATAAACAAGCATATTCATTAACCAATATACACGAAATAAACACAATACAATATTGGAAGAAGAATTCTCTTTATTAACAATCGATGAATAAGATAAGAGTACAACCCAGCTTCTGAGACAAGGAGTCCTCTACAACCAAAGGACTCTGAGTTCTGCTGCTCCAAGATTCTGAAGATATACCACCAGCACAACTTTTCTCTCCAAAATTGATTGATTAGCCCCCACCCCAAGGCTTCTATTTATACTTTGGGAAATAGAGTGGTTTTGAAGGTTGGGATGGTTGAGATGGTTGGGATAGTCATGGATTAGGCCCCAACTAATCTCATCTAATCTCAATTTATATTTTTTAATGTCAAATTAAGGTATACGCGGGTATTAATATAGGCAACTCGCGTATGATATGCGAGTTTCTCAAAGGGAACTTGCGTATGAAAGTATACACATGTTGCAATGCAAATACTTGCGTATGATACACAAGTTGCAATGCACATAGTCATGTATGCAACCCAAAATCCATAATAAAAATATGTAAGGATGGTTTGAGGATAATGCATCAAAGGTTATTCCCATCTATAGTGTTTTGGTCACTTCAATCCAAATTTGTCCTTTTGTGTACCAACATGAGGAATGTCGCTACTCGGATGGAGAAGTGCCATTTTGGTTGATAACAAGGATGTAATTTTTTCATTGACGACATGCTTGCGCAATGGAGACATCTCTTTGTCATCAGTGGGATACCTATGGACACAATTAGAGAGGTTCCCACTATGATAGGTCACTAGATGCCCATGCTGAGTGAGGACTTCATTGATATAAAAGTTAGAGGCATTTGTCTCAATCTCTAAACGTTGTTGTAGGTCTAGTAGAGAGAGGAATGGAGCTGAGCAAGGGTATTATTTTAGATCCTCAAAAGCTTCTCGAGTGTGATTCACCCCAATAAAATTTTTCTTTGGCTCCACCCTTGGCCACTTGGCTTAAAGGACAAGCAATATGAGAGAACCCCAACACCAACCTGTGATAAAAATCAGCAAGGTCCAAGAAGCTGCAGAGCTCTAGTAGAGTTGTCGAGGCTAGCCAATCACAAATGACTTTGGTCTTGGATAGGTCCACTCACACCCCATGTTCATCCACGATGTACCTTGCATACTGAATTCTCTCCATACTAAAAGTTTTTTTTTTTTCAAATTGGCATACAACTTTGTTTAGTGCAAAGTACTAAGGATCTATTGAATGTGCTGCAAGTGTTCCACCCAAGTTCTGCTAAAAATGAGGATGTTGTTTAGATGTATGACCACAAAAGAGCTTATGAATGGGCACAAGATACTATCCATCATCTTCATCAATGTTTTTGGTGAAGTAATCATGCCAAAAAGCATTACCAACCACTCAAAAAAGACTTCTTTAGGATTGAAGGATGTCTTCCATACATAAACATACTTGGGACCTCATGGTAACCTATCTTCAAACCAGTCTTAACAAATAACTTGGAAACCTTAAGCTAATCAAGAAAATCATCAATATGAGGGATTGGGTATCGATTCTTTATGGTGATTTTGTTTAGAGTTTTGTAATCAATAAAAATTCTCCATGCCCCGTCCTTCTTTTGTACTGACATAGATTGGGTCCTATAAGGTGAGGATCTCGGTTGAATGTGACCCTTTTGGATGAGCTCTTGAATTTGACACTTTATTTTATCATTCTCTAAAATAGATTGTCTATATAATGGCCCATTACGTAAAGAAACACCAAGTATCAAACCAATTAAATGTTTAACCCAACAATGTAGAGGCACCCCTTTAGGTGAGTCAAGGATATCCTTGTATTCTTCCACAATCTTTTTCACATGCTTCTATTGTTTATAGAGACCTTGTGTTGCGGCTATGGAAGTTGAAATGACCTTCCATCCACCTTCTGATCAAACCATTGGGACGACAAATTTTCCAGTATTATAGACGATCTTCTGACATTGCTTTGCAAAGATCAAGGAAACTGTAGTAGTTGGAAATACCTTGATTATCTTGTAGAGTTGTCTTGCCAAAATAACATTGATACTATGGGGCTTGGATTCATAAACAACATGATGTTTCCGCATATAGGGTTGTCTTAAAATAACATAAAAAACTTGAAGTGGGGAAACATCACACGGTACTTCATATTGAAGGGATTGATGTTGCATGATAGGAAACATTGTTGAATGACGTGTATGTGTTATCCCTAGATCAACAAATCGATGGTGTATGGTTAGGGGCATGGCATTTTTGACATCTTCACACTATTGATGACCTCATATAATATCAAGTTCTTCTATCTACTTCTTTCAACAATGAAATGTAGCAGATTCCCCTTCCCCACAGTTGTGAACGGAAGAATCCCTTCCCTTCTTTTGGATCCTTTGACTCTTCTAGTTGGATCTTTGTGGATACAATTGTAGCACTAGGTTCCACATCAACGATCCACTTTCCCTTCTCTAAAGTTTGGCTCTAGGGATTTCATTTCATCCAACAATGATTGTTTTGAGTAACATTCACTAATGTTGTGCTAGGGGATTCTATGGAAATCACACCACTTGTCAGTTCCCTTCTTTGATATTCCATTACCCTTCTTACCTGCGACTTGGCCTGATTGTCATGATTTTGGCCATATTTGCTATAGTTGATTTACAAATTCAAACTATCACTTATTCCTTTCTTTAACTATTTCTCAGTCTTGACAACATATCGAAAAATAGATCCTAGTGAGGAGATGCCCAATAAATCTATCCATATCTAGATGTGCATGTGGAGGCCACTAAGGTACTTTAGGAACAACGTCTTTTTGTAGTCTTTGATACCTATATTTTAGCACAATGTATGGAATAAATTGGTGAAATTTGTCATCATCTGACCTCTCTCCTCACGCAAATTTGTCCATTTCATGTAGTAGTCATCATAGTTTTCGACAAGGTAGAATTCCTCGATGACTTTGACAGAAGCCACCCAAGTGGGGTTTGTTTTGTATATTTCAGAATCATATCTGACATCCCTCTCATAGGGGAGTGATTTAAGGAGTGCGAAGGTGATCTTTTCATTGTCAAAAAAAGTATGAACATAGAAGTAACCCTCTAATAGATTTAACCATTTATACAAAACATATGCATCTCTTTGGAAATCAAATAAAGGAATGTCAAAGTTAACATGTACCTTAAACAAAGTCACACCTTTGAAATTGTTGTTCATCGAAGGTGTCTTCACCACCATTGATAGTCCTTGAAGGATCTGGGAGAAATTATCCATCATCCCATTCTCTCTTGCTCGAGGGTTTCCTCAAGAAACAAATTAATAGGATCTCCTGTTCCATCATCTCTCTTTTCTTCTCCCTCCATGTAATATGGGTTGTCCTCAATCTCAACTAATTCGAGACCCAACTCTTGATATCCAGATCTCATTGGAGACATGCACTGAAAAACAACAAGAGTATATTTCTCTGACACCACTAATCTAGATTATTTGGGGAATGAAATGAAAGCACCAATATAAAATGGAAACACATACAAAAATATTTTGCAGAAATCTTAGTAGTACAATAAACCCAAATTCTATTAATGAATGGAATGGAAAACCATCATAAACTGTAAAGCAATACAAACCTAACATAAGCGTAAAGAGTAGAAAAACCTAACATAAGCGTAAAGAGTAAAAAAACCTAACATAAGCGTAAATAGTAAAAAAACCTAACATCCAAAAACCTAACATAACATCAAACCATACAACCAAGTTAAGTGTGAAATGAAACATATGCAATTGTGGGTGCATTTGCAAGATGATTATGCTAACAATGTGTGTTCCAAATCTACACATGTGCAAGGCCCTAATGACCAAGTGAACTTCCACTCAAATAGAAATAGGACTTCCAAGATATATCAATCTAGATGGTCACTAATCCATAAGGGATATCTAGTGAAGGTCCAAAATGATCATTTATAATGGGGGGCACTGAGAGATGAACCAGTGGCCAATGAAATATGATATAGGTACCAACACTTCCCATGATAGTCACCTATAAGGTATATTCCCTAAAGTTTGGCCACTAATTTACCTCTGTTAATTGCGGGGAAGAGGTTGTACCTCGAATGATGAGATGACACCTCCAAATCAAGGTGGTAGGACCCACTTTGGGAGAATAGAAACAACCTCACCTTGGGTTTGACCTTCTCTTGCAAGGTGCCTCATTCCTTGGGTATTCTTGGACACTTGATGGTGGACAATTTTTTAAAGTCCCTTATTTAGACAACTTACTATGTTTCAAATTGAGAAGCAACCAAGGGGCATTATTTCGATGCCTAGCCCCAAGGTCACACCTAGATACTAAATTATTTTGTGACGCATGTGGAGGAATTTAATGAGTTTATTAGGATATTGATGTGTACCATTTATTCTTTAAAAGTAAATAATAATAATGATGATTTTATATATTGGCAATGTACAATTGATTATTGTTTTTTTAGAAGTAAATCTCTCTTTATGGATGCAGATCCCCACTTTAATATAAATCTGGTAATTTATGATACACAAACATCAATAAAATGTCCGTAATAAGCTAAAAACAATATAAAATAGTTCAAATAATAGAATCATACTTGTAAGAAAAAACCAATATAGAATATCCAAAATACATGAGGAAATGACAAATATTATTCTTTCTAGTTCAAAAATAACTTTTAGTTTCAAGAATAATCTCAAACCAAAGGAAAATTTACCTCTAACCAAATTTCTCCTTCTCTCAATTTATTTCAAACCAAATTTCTCGTTCTCCCAATTTATTTCAAAAAAATTATTCTTTACTTTTGTTTGATTGACTTTTCAATGTTGCAGAGAAAGGAAAAATACCTAAATTAGTCATGCGCAAATAGATGTTGCTTAAGAAACTTTACATGGACGTTTGACATGTTACTTAAGCGACATTAAAGACTAACATCACTTAAGCGATGTTTATTGGGACATAGATTTTTTTTTTCCTGATATTTTATGCCCGTTCGACTTCAATTCGACTTTAAAACTTAAATTTCTCATTAAACATTGGTTGAAATTTCAAATTTGAACCCAAAATGTAGTAGTTCATACTACTTTATGGAGGAATCAACAATGGGGTCGACATAAGAAGTTTTTTTTAATATTGAAAGGCTCTTTGTGATCCCTTGTAGAAAGACTCATTTTTGCACAAGGCATAATCCTTTTGAAATAATGCAGTAATTAGCAATGAACTACCATAAGAAATTGTGTTTTCCTTACAAACTTTGGATTTGGTGTGTTAGAATATTATAAACCCACTCCATACTTAGGATAACAATAATTAATCATTTCTGGTTAATTTCCTAAAATCTAAACTAGGTAGTTGGCCTCCACTTGCACCACTTAGTCAATACTTTCCATATATACCTGAGGAGTGTATTTATACTGATTCTGGTTATATTCTACCAACTTTATTGAATTCCCAGGTTAGTAAATAGGCCTTCCTGTCTTTTCTGCCTTTAGACCGCTTTATTCCCGCTTTTCAGTGGATAAGGTAAAGCTAGTCAAACTTAGAAACTAACATCTTTTGTGGCCAACTTATCCTCCATGATTTTCTCTCAAGATTCCATGATTAATAATCTTTTCCATCATTCATCATCACTCACTCATGATTTAGCCAATTCTTGAGCTCCTTAACTCATTTGGAAAGTTCTTTAGTCACCTCTCGAGGTTTATCATATTTAGTAAGCCTTCTTTATGAGCTAGCATGAGTTGTCACCTTAGCAACTTGATTTTACCTCTCAATGATCTATTAATTAATGTACACTATGTTGATCAATAATACATGGAAATATATATGGAATATTCTCCGATCATTCTTCACTTCTCTTATGTTTATTATCATTATTCCTCTCTATTTTTCTTGTGCATGCTTGTGAGAAATATCTTGTAGGTAGATCTACCTACTATATTTACACATAGTATCAAAGATCCATTTTCTACATGGTATCAGAGCTCTCAGGTTTTCAAGTTCTACTTGCTATCAGAGGTTAAGGAGCTCAAGTTATCATCCCTCTATATCAGAGCGCATCAAGCATCCAACCCTTCTCTGAAGAAGAGCTTGAATTGAGATTACAAGTATTTTTCCTAGTTTATATTTGTGCAGGTTGCAGATAGCATCTCCAGGAGAGCAACAACAATTAAGCAAGGATTCCTCTTCAGCTATGATCCTGACTCCCTTCAACTATCATGATCTTACTTGCACAAGAGGATGTTATAATTGTTGTTCATATTCATCATTCATTCGTTTGGATTTTCTCTTTGTTTTCTAGTTGGAGATTGTATCTCATGGTATTTTTATCTTCCATCTCTTCACACTTTCATTCTTGTTTGCATCCTTCAATGTCAAGGGAACAATTCAACATGAGGCACGAGACTTCCTTCCAATAAATAGAACTTGGGAATCATCTACTTTCATACTTGCATTTAGTTAGATTTATTTGCTTACATTGTTTACTTGTGTAATTTCTCTATATACATGCATGTGGAGTTCGAGCATCTTGTTGAGTTTTTTTAAGTGAATATAGCAATTTTAGGAATGCTAAGGAATCCTAAAAATATATGTAATTAATTTCATTTTCTTTTATTCTTCTTGTTCATCACATGAGCATTTTTAATTAAAATCTAACTTAGATAAGGATTCTCATCCAATTAAGAGAAAATCAACCTTGTACCTTTCTCTCTCCTTTGTTTGTCAAGAAATTAAAGAAGAATATAACCCTAATGCTTAGTCATTTATAGTTTCATTTCAGTTTAGTTTATATAAGGGGACACCTACTTCTCTCGGGTATATATAAGGGTTCATCCATTCATCATTATGATCCATATATCAATCCATAATTTTATATAATAGGGCATGTCACTACAAGGTTGAAACAAAAGTATTTCAAGGGGAATGGTTGGAGTGGGTGTTTCAATCAATCTATTCCTTGATCTTGGGTTAGAATCCAACCTTTTTCTCTCTTTTAGGAATGCTAATACTTATACTTAAACTTACTTTATTTACCTAAATATCCTAGTAACAATCCTCTCGTAGCTCACGACTTGTCCTGAAGAAAAAGAGTAAGATTTCCTTTTTTCCTTTTTCATCATCTCTATCTTTCTATACTAGTTAGTCTAGTTAAGAACAAAAGACAAAATGGTTAATATACCATATTTTGATTACTTATTTTCTTGATTTATTTTTAGTTCTTAGTGGGTTTGATCAAGCATATACTATTTGTAAAAAAAAAAATCAATCCTCCAAACAACCATAGGTTCATTAAAAATTGTTAATTCCTAATCTACATAATGCACCTTGCACATGTTTTCTTCCTAGTTTTCTTATTTTTTTCCCAAACCTTAGGTAGAAACTCCATATACATAGATTATTCATCCTATATAGGATAAAGTTCTTTGAGAGGGACTTGGATCCCTAACTTAGAATTTTTCCCTTCTCATTCATTGCCCATATCCTAAGGTTAGTTGGCCCCAAGGTTATCGTACATATTTTAGCTACATTGGGTTTATCAATTTATTCCTTACATCAACCTATAATACCTACCATACTAACCATAAATCACTAGTTTAAATATATGTATTTTATCGTGACTAATTATCCCACATGGGAAACCAAGGGATTAAAGAAAAGTATTTAAAAATAAATGGGGGTTACTTTTATAAAACCATGAATGCACATTTAAAAAAAATGTTTTAAGTGACCCTCTTGTGCCTCTCATATGGACATAAAATGTATGAAAGGGGCCACTCTTAGAATCATTCCATGGATACAAGTATAGAGTAGTTGACTCATCAAATGGATCCACTATTTTTTTTATGTGTTGTGGATTGCTTATCATGAGGTACTTTAGGGACACGAGTATTGAATCCATTAAGGGGCATGACCACCCTAGAATTAAGTAAAATTATACCCAAGTTCATGCAAGGTGTACTTAACATTTTCAATATATTAAGTACAATTGTGGGTAGGGTTAGCTCAAGTGGTTGAGTGATTTGCGCATCATGTAGAGGAATTGTGGTTGGTCCCTTGGGATCACTACCTTTATTTTATGCCTCACCTAACTCCCCTATTGGTTTGTACACATTGTAATCAACATCAATAAGTTTACACTAGGTACTATCAGTGAAATGCAAGGAGGGAAGTGGTTGGGGGTTTCCCTTAATTTTTTCCTTGAAAACTAAAATAATTAGGTGTAGATGAATTTAGAATTATGGGAGAATATTGTTTTAATCATTGATAAATGTTAAATTTTCTATAAAGGACTATTAATAAGTATGAACTAACTTACCAATAAAAGACTAGAGAAATAAGATGAGTGCGTGGTAAATTTTGAAAGTAGAGGTAATTTTTATAGTTCCATGCATACATGTGCTTTCAAACATTTACTACTAAGTGATACCCATTCTTAAATGCTTAGGAAGAACAAAACACAAACAATAGGCTAAAATCACATTTAATCGTCATTTGAAGATCGAGTATTTCATCATGACTGATTGGCCTATATAAATAACTAGGCATGATCATACAAGTTTCCAAAAGCTAACCTATGGATAGAATCTTTATACAATGTTTTACAATGAACTTACCTCTTCGTGACTCAAAATATATCTCTCTTATAACCATGGAATCCATGGAAAATTATAACCTAAAAAATATTTCATGAAGGCGAGTCCAACAATGATGTGGATTGAAACTACTCATGAGCATATTTATACACCAAATCTATGAAAAAACAAATCTTTGATTGCATTGATCAAGAAGTAACAAGATTTTATAGCTTTACAACAGGAAAACTAACTCAACCAACTAGAAACTAGCAACAAAATACAAAATTATAGTAGTTAGGGGTAAGATCCCAATTACTCCATCATAATATTAAAGTAAAACTATATGTCAAAATAATTTTACAATATTAATTAGAGAACCATACAAATAATAATATGAAACAAACCATAGACTAAGTAAAACATATCACTAAGAATCCCTATCATTTCTCCCAATAAGAGAAGCATTGGTCTCCAATGCTTTTAGGAGAGAGGGAAAGGGATGGCATGTTTGACATTGAGAAAACCAACAATTTTGGTGTGAAAGCTAACCTTTCTTAGATATAATATAAGAAGTGGTGGATCCTTGACCAAGTTTTCATTTTCAAAACCTAATTTGCATCAAGCAAACATTGAAAATTTGGAACAATATCTATAAGGGACTGGTCATGATATATATCTCTAATTTGACTCATGATAGGGTTGGGAAAACAAAAAATGACAGCATCATGAATTCCCAAATGAGATGGAAGATAAAGGTGGAAGTCGTTCTAAAAAACTTGTTGGATGATTGAATAGGGAATATATCGAATAGGTTTGACCATACTATATGCTTTGTCTTGAAAGTAAGACTTATCCAAATGTAAGCACACCTTGTCATTGACTTGAAAATGATGTGGTATATGATGATGATCCATGAGTTCTTTCTTATTTTATTGATTCTTTTGAAGAATCTGGATAAATTTTGACTAGAGTGACTATAAGTACCAAACAAAAGTATGTGCCTTATCTTTCTCTTTTTGAGCATGTGATGTAGTTGAAAAAGGAAAAGATAAAGTTAACTCATAGGGATCCAAAGGTTTAAAACCAAGATAGAATTCAAAGGCATAATGACCTATGGATTAGTGAACTTCGTAGTTGCAGGTATTCTCAATGTGGGTAAGACTCAAATCCCTCTTGATTGGAGAGGTACAACGATAGATATGAAAACTTTGGACTAAAGTATCATTAGCTACTTTAGTTTGATCATCAGCTTTGGGATGAAAGGAGGTGGAAAAACTAAGAGGAATTCCTAATATTTTCTAAAGGAAATGCCAAAAATGACCCACAAAATGTGAGTCACAATCAGACACAATGCTAGTGGGAAGAACCAAAGAGCACTAAACAAATTCTAACAAAGATGCCCTTTTGACAAGGAATAAACTTATCCATTTAAATGAATCTATCAACAACCAAAAAATGCAATCTTGGTGATGAATAATCATGTGAGATCAACTAACAAGATCCATTGAAATTCTTTCCAAAGTATGGGTTGGAATAGGTAAACTGAAAGTCAAACTAAGATTCTTGTTCCCTGGCTTGGATGGACAACATGCTACAAAATGCCTCAAGAAATGAAGAACATCTAGGTGCATATGAGGCTAATAGAAGAAGCACTGAATATGATGAAGATTTTTTTTCTTACCAAATTGACCACCATAGAGAGTAGAATGTGCCTCTTTTGGCAAAGAGAAGTAGTTATCACAAGTTACACATAACTTGTCAAACTTATACAATAATTCATTGTTGATACAAAAATCATGAAAATGAGCTAATTTTGATGAGGATATATGTTGAAGACTCTCAAAAGTTGTCACGTCCCATCTCGTCCGAGAGGACGCGACCACGACATTGCCGCTATCATTTAAGCGGGGAAACTAGCCCCATGAACATGATAATAAAAATGCGTTGAAATAAAACATACACAGATGCATAACCGATGCAATTATACAATGGAATCAAATCATCCATTCAAGCATTCGACATGTTCATAATAATTCATAAAATAAGCAAATACAGTTGCAGCAGTTAAAGACACAAGAATACTAATCTTGAAAAAGAGTTTTCCTGCAACCAGCTATGTCACTGCAATGTTCCACCCAACCATAGGAAAGTGTGCTCATCAATCTCTCAGCACCATTTCCACCCCCGAGCTGGGCATGATTCCCACAAGGAATAAGGGAACAACATACTTACACACAACAAAATAAACATCCACAATCAAGCCAACACACAGTTGGATTTCACACACTGCTAAGGCAATAAGCCAACCACATATGGGTTCCTTGGGCTTACTCAGCCAAACCAAAAGCACATCCAAACATAGTCAACCATCTAACAGATGGGTTCCTTGGACTTACTCAGCCAAGCCAACACTAGGATGAACTTCACATCCAAATACAAGTTCTGGGTATGGACAAAAACATCCTGGGAGCCACAATCAGAAATTCCAATTGGGGAAAAACGACATAGGTGAGAAAATTGTTTCAGGAAACGATTAATGGCTTCCCATGGGAAAACATGACCTCTAAAAACCCCCAATTCGTGGATCTATCTTCACACCCACTGAGCATAACCAAAAACGGGTTTGCAACCAAAAACAGATTGGTAAAATGGGGAAAAACACCCTGGGAACCAAAAATGATTTCAACAAGCATTCTTAGGAATTAGGGGAGCAAATACTACCCCAACAAACACAAAAAAATGTGAATCCTTGCTGCACATGCACTCAGCAACACAAAAACGACTTCCCAGGCATGGAGAAAATGGAGAAACTGTAGAAAATGTGAAGGGAGAGAGCACAACAACTGCAGTTGCATGAAGGAGGAAAACACGACCTCTAAAAACCCCCTTGAACGTGAATATCCTCTGCCCCTTCACTGAACAATACCAAAAATGGATTTTCCCAGCTGTGGAATGAGGAAACAACCACAAAAACATGAAGGGAAGAGGCCATGACCTCCAATTGCATGAGAGAGCAAAACCTATGGGTGAATAATGGCACGGGCATGCATTTCCAAGCATTTACTTGCCCAAGAAGTCAACAACACGTTTTGCAAAAATGGGTGGCTTCCCAAATTCGAATTTTTGACTCCAATACTCTTCCCATCCCCATGCATTAACTTTCCCCAACCAACTTCTAGATGACTAGGAACAAAAGAAAAAAAGGGTAGTTGACAACTTTATGGGTTCTCCCTTAGACATTTGTATTTTCCCCATTGGCCCAAAGGTTTGGATATTTCCCCTCCCTATTCCTTGTGAAATCATGCCCCCATCTCTTTAACGTTGCAGTGCATAGCTAGTTGTGATATTTTTATTAATTGCATATTTACATGATGTCTCAAAACATGTTGTGCCTGACTAGCACATAAACCGCCAGCAACGATTTTAATTTCTGAAACATAAAACACTAAATCCATGGTGGGGCCTTTGCCTTGAGCTCCACACCACAATTTATTAACACTATTTACATCATATGCAATTCAATACCATGGGGTCAAAACTAGGGTGTTACATTCTCCTCCCCCTTCAACAACACTATCCTCAGTGCTTTACAAAAATTTAACAAAATGCTACACTGACACCGCCCTTAGTGCTCTGCAAAATTGAACAAAAATGGATGTGCCAACCGCATGGCATCCTATGGATCCATGTAGCCGTATTAGGACTGTAGTGCTTCCTCGACACCTTTACCTATCCAATGGTATGATCTGGAACTCCTCCTTGGTTCCACTTCATGGTTGTCTTGCATACTAACTCCTCCAAGTCCTTGATTACATGCATCGGTACACACCACATAATCCTTTCTGGGTCTTGGAGAATCCTTCTCCTCATCTTGGAACATTTCCAATGTCTTTGGCAACCAACAATACCTATGCTCAAGCCCCAAGCAATGAGTCAATTCCCATGTTAGTATTCAGAATATTTTCCAAAATCATAGATGAATCACATGGACATGTATATCGACATAGAAACTACAACAAGTTGTCAACTGAACCAAATAATTATTTGCATAAGTATCTTCTTTTGGTTCCACAGGCATACGACTGGGATTTATACAACCATGACACTCACAACCCTGCCCCACCCCACACCTGGGTGTCCATTAAAGTGTAGCCAAATTTATGCAAGCCTTGGATCGCCTGCAAATACCTCTCAACCGAGGTCTGACAGCTCCATTCTTGAGCCCAACACCTCCTCTAGGTGCTCACCAAGCTTAGGTGCTTCCTTTGCGAGCACCACAATGAATTTAATTCATAGGTCAGATTCATTCCTATAGGATGCAATCTATAACAAGATTTTCAAAACCATGGCTGCATCATATCCTCATGTATATTTACAGAAAATCAACAACAACAAAAGTTTTATAAGTAAACCAAATACTTATCTGTATAGCATCTCTCAATCGAGATCTGGTCAGCCCCGCTTCATATCCTAACACCTATTTGGGTGCTTCAATGGCAGCTCTGCTTAAGAGCCTAACACCTCTTCCTGTGCTTACCAAGCTCAGGCGCTTCCTTTCCAGGAACCATAACAGATTAATTCGCATGTCAGATTCCTTTTCGTAGGATTCATTTCTTAACAAGATTTTCAAAATATTAGCTGAATCATTATGCACATGTGTAATTACAAAAATCAGCCAGGATTTTCCAAGTAATCCAATACTTATCTGTATAGCATCTCTCAACTGAGATCTACTCAGACCCGCTTCAGAGCCTAACACCTAACACCTCCTTGGGTGCTTAATGACAGCTCTAGCTTAAGGGCCTAGCACCTCCTCCAAGTGCTTACCAATGCTCAAGTGCTTCCTTTCCAGACATCACAATACCTAGGGGTTATTCTCTTCACGGAATGAATTTGTGCGAAAAGAAGTCTAACCAGATGTCTTACAACCTGGGCATCCCTAGTGATGTATACCGGTGCCTAGATAGCAGGGGTGAGAAGCTATGTAGCCAAGTACATCCTTCCAGAGGATCCATGTATACCCAGTACATGTTTTCATCGTCTCACATATGCTACATACAGACGTGCAGTTCATATCAGATGTCATCATAAAATTTTAGTTATAGGTTTTCAAATCTATTCCCAACACATCCCTCCAAGAAGTTATGTATCCAAGTACATCCTTCTGAGGAGCCATGTACATCCAGTACATATTTTCATCACCTCACCTACATTACATACACGCATGCAATTCATATGAGATGTCATCATAAAAAAAAAATCAATCATAGATTTTCAAACCTATTCCCAACACATCCCTCCGAGAAGTCATGTATCCAAGTACATCCTTCTGAGGAGCCATGTACATGCACATCCTTTCAAGGAGTTATGTATCCCAAACACATCCTTCCGAGAAGCTATGTACTCCAAAGGCGTACTTTCATCATCTCACCTGCGTTACATACAAGTATGCAGTTCACATGAGATGTCATCATAAAAATTTTAATCATAGATTTTCAAATCTATTTCATGCATACATGATTTCTCAAATCTCAAATGATCAATAACATTGATAGTCAAATAAATATTTGAGTTCACAATTCTGCTTCCTATAGAAAATCAGATTTTTGCAACCATGAGGTCATCCTCATATTGTTTGGCTCTTTCCAGCGGGAGTACTTATCCCTTACTTAAACATGCTTCCCAAAACCTAGACATCCACATACAACATGTCATCTTGACACAATTTTAAATCAGCCAAGCAGTCACAGTTAGAAACAAGAAACTTCAGACATCAAGCAATGCAAGACAAGCATATCCATTGTTACCATGATTCAAAACCATCATAGGAGATCACAGTCTCCCATAATCAACATAAAAACTTGCAATCTGAAGTTCCAAAATCTGTTCTCAGTCATGAGTTTTTCCCTCATATTGTCTGGCCTTTGCACAAGGAAGATTCCTGCCTCAATTCACCGAGTACTACTTAGACTTCCCTGTCCAAGTCATTCTATCTGTAACCTTCAGGCATCAATGTCCCAAGCACTCCTTGGGAGAACCCTTTACCTATATACATACCCAACTTCGATTGCAGAGTACCCCTCAATGACCTCTTATAGTATCCTGCGAATCCCATACATGATCTCACATCTGTCACATTCCTCAATGTGCATACAATTCATGCTCCCTGAGCACTTTCAATACCATCCATAGATGTGTTTCATGTTTTTCCTCATTCTTATAATGAATAAGAAAGTCATCAAGGATGACAAGAACAACTTGTCTAGATACATGATAAAACACCATTCATGGAACATATGAACGTAGCTGGTATGTTTGTGAGACAAAATGGTACCACTTGATGCCAGACCCTTCTTTTAACAGTCTTTAGCTAGACCGATACTTGATTTTTAGCCCGGTCCCAAATTTAGAAGAACTGCTAATCTATCCGACTCGGTCAATGTCCCAGGCAGCGCTCTTTCCATGAGATGACTTCAAGCCTTCGGTAAACTGGATTTTCATAAAGATCTTGCTCTTATCCCCAACAATTAGCTAACTTTCTAGTTTTCCAATGAAATGCCTGGAGGTCCGCCAGATCTAGATCGATGGTGGACCTCAAATATCATAGGGCGGATTTCATCAAATATCGCGCCCGTCAGGACTTTATTTCTCTGCGCTATTTCACCCAGCGAAATAGCTCACAACCGTTGATCTACTTTGGGATCAACCTCATCCGTTGATCTCGATCTCTTTTATGGCGATTACCTTCACATTTCACGGTCGATTCACCTTTCTTTATGCTTCTCGCTATTCAGTTAGAGAAATTTCTTCTGGCCGTAGATCCTCGGCCCTTCAAATCTCCACCACACGAACTTCCATCGTGAGGATGATTTAATCTTGGCACTGTTGGGTTATCTCAGATGTAACTCCAACCTTGTGAATCCCATATTCAACCATGGAATTGTTCCTAGTCATGATCTCAATTGCCTACATAGGCACAAACTTAGGCCTTGCTTACCATCAATCCTTGCAGTGATCGATCACTGATCTAGAAACTTGAAACAAGGTTATTCTAAACATAATTCATTCATGAAATCCTCAATGGATTATTAATCTAAATCTCATTCGATTGATCAGAGAATCGATCAATCGATATATGTTTCTCTCCCTCTCAGAAACCTTGATTCACATACAGGATTATCATTCATTAATAGAGGATTCAAGTCACGAAATCACACATTCAGAAAAAATTGAATTTACACAGAGATTATGCCAAAATAAGCTTCCTTCATTCACACAATGAATCTGTACATGCAATTTTGTCTCAGAAATTTTGTTTTAATCATAGCAAGACTTAGTCTTCCTGATAGCCTCTTCTAGAGTTCTAGGTTTATCAAACTTAATCCTGCCTTTGTAAACTTGAGGTAGCCTACTCAGAAGACACTTGGTTTTCACTTTATCATTTCTAATGTATCTGGCATACCTCAACAGTTTCAAGAAATGGTTTGCATAGTCCTCCATGGTCAACTATCCCACTTTCAGCTTCATCTCCTTGGGTGTTGTGAACTTGCCTCACATTCCCATCCTGATGTGGATAGTTCCTGCGAAAATGGTTTCCTCCACATTCCTAACATTGGAGTGGTTTCCCCCATAGTTTCATCTCCTTGAATGTTGTTGACTTGACTTTCATTCCCATTCCGATGTAGACAATACTTAATTATATGGTCTCCTCCACATCCCCAACATTGGAGTGGTTTCCTTGGCTTGTCTCCCATCATTTTGGCGTGATTAGTCACAGCTTGTGACGGCTTCCCTTGCTAATTTAAGGAGTGAGAAGGTTTTAAACCTTTCTTCCTTTGGTCAAGCTTCACATTCTTCTTGCGGGAATTTCTCCTACTCCCTTCGGTATTTATTGTCTGATGCCTATAATTTATCTGCCTTTGGAGGTCTGTCAAACTCTGTAGCATATCTGCAGTTAGTTGACTTCACTCTTTTAGAGCCTTGGTCATCCTTTCATTTTCCTTTCTGCAACCTTGCAACTCCATCCTCAGGCTCTTTATGGTAGCTGCAATATTTGGGGGAGTCTCTTGATTCCTCTTCCCATCAAATTCTGTTTCAGCATCCTTGGCCTGAACATCTTCCCCCATAACATCTTCCTCGAGCTCGTAGGGATCTTATGCATCACTCATGATGTAAATATTCTTAGCATTGATCTTCTTGGTCAGACCAAGACCAACTTCTCAACCTACACTATGACTTTGCAAAATGTGTTCAGGAACACCATTGTTAAATTATAAATTTATAACATTCTTAGAAATTTATAATTACTTTCCTGTATTTGGAAAGATAATATATATTGACAACTTGTCAAACACACAAAATTTTCTCTTCATAAACAATGACTGTCTCAGGGGGACGACGGGGTCAAGGGGGCTTGCCCCCTTGTGGCTTCTGCCACTGCAGGGCAGGTCGAGGGCAACACCCTCATTTTTTTTTTGTAAATCTTTCGATTTCGCACAATCTGGTGCATAACTTCACTTCCATTTTTCATCTTTCTGGCACCTGCAATTTTTTCTGAAAAACCTGTTGAATTTCCCTGTTTTGGCCGAACTCAGCTTTTCCACTTGATCGACGAAACTCAGGTTTCCTTCCGATGTGTCGGAAAAATATGCCAAGTTTTCCCGACACGTATCGACAAACTCGCCATTTTCATCCGATCGGTATAACTCACCAACTTTCCCAACGTGTCGACAAACTTCTGATCAACAAAACTTGCCAATCTTTTCGACATATTGAAAAAATTCCAATCTTTCTTCCTATCGGCAAAACTTGCCAAACCTCCCGATGTGTCAGAAATTTTTTGATTTTTCTTCCAATCGGAAAAAACTTGCCAAACCTTCTGACGTGTCAAAAAAAATTTCATGATTTCTTCCGATAGGCAAAAATTGCCAAACCTCCCGACGTGTCGAAAAAATTTCAAGTTTTCTTCTGATCGACAAAAGTTTTCGAACCTTTTGACATGTCGGAAAAATTCACCGAGTTCACTCAACACATCGGTAAAATTCATCTTTTCTTGTCGACGCGGAAATTTCGGCACTTAGAAATTTTTTCCTTCTTTCTTTCATCTGTTGAAACTCAACTTTCCACCCGACATGTATTGGCTGAAACTTATCTTTCCACCTGATATGTATCGGCTGAAACTTAACTTCCCAACCGACATGTATCGCCTAAAACTTAACTTTCCACCTGACATGCCCATACTTAGAAAAAATTTGAAAAATTTTCTGTTTTTCCTCTGTCGTCGACGAAAATCTCCAAGTTTGGCCAACATGTGTCAACGAAACTCATTCCAACCCAGCCGACATATCGACATACTTGCCAATTTTTTTTTCCCTATTTTTCAACACTTAGAAATATTTTTTAGAAATTTTTTCTTTTCCTTCCTCTTCTTGTAGGCTCGACTCAGCCCTTTCACGCTGACATGCATCGACTCAATTCATCCTTTCACACCGGCATGCATCGACTCAACTTTGGCTAACCCAACCAAAATGTGTCGGCTCTACTTAGCCTTTCAAGCCAATATGTGTCACGACGATCTTCATTGGCTCGACTCCGCTAATTCAGCCAACATGTGTCAACTTGACTCAACAAATTGAGCCGACACAAACAACATTCCAACACTAAGAAAAATTTTGGAAATTTTTCTCTATTTGCTTCCTTTTTTCTGCTAAACATCGAGGGTGATCTAACCCCTGTCAACTGCTCTTCATGGACCATTGAGGCTCAATGCTGCAACAATGCTTTGATACCATACTATCACGCCCCCTCCCATCTGAGAGGACGCGACCACGACACTATTGCTATCATTTAAGCAGGGAAACTACCCCCATGAACATGATAATAAAAATGTGTTGAAATAAAACATACACAAATGCATAACCAATGCAATTATACAACAGAATCAAATCATCCATTCAAGCATTCAACATGTTCATAATAATTCATAAAATAAGCAAATACAGTTGCAGAGGTTAAAGACACAAGAATACTTATCTTGAAAAAGAGTTGTCCCGCAACCAGCTATGTCACCGCAACGTTCCACCCAACCACATGCCATTGTTCTCATCAATCTCTCAGCACCATTGCCACCCCCGAGCTGGGCATGATTCCCACAAGGAATAAGGGAACACCAGACTTACACACAACAAGACATACATCCACAATCAAGCCAACACACAGTTGTGTTTCACAGACTAATAAGGAAACAAGCCAACCACATAGGGGTTCCTTAGACTTACTCAGCCAAGCCACAAGCACATCCAAACATAGTCAACCATCTAACAGATGGGTTCCTTGGACTTACTCAGCCAAGCCAACACCAAGATGAACTTCACAGCCAAATACAAGTTCTGGGTATGGACAAAAATGTCCTGGGAGCCAAAATCGGAAATGGAAATTGGGGAAAAATGAACCAGGTGAGAAAATCATTTCAGAAAATGATTAATGACTTCCTTGGGGCAAAAACAACCTCTACAAACCCCCAATTCGTGGATCTATCTTTCCACCCACTGAGCATAACCAAAAACGGATTGGTAAAATGGGGAAAAACACCCTGGGAACTAAAAACGATTTCAGCAAGCGTTCTTGGACATTAAGGGAGCAAATACGACCCCAACAAACACCAAAAACGTGAATCTCTACTGCACATGCACTCAAAAACACAAAAACGACTTCCCAGCCATGGAAAAAAATGGAGCCTACTGCAGAAAATGTGAAGGGAGAGAGCACATCAACTCCAATTGCGTGAGGGAGGCAAACATGACCTCTAAAAACCCCCTAGAATGTGAATCTCCTTTTCCCCTTCACTGAACATTACCAAAAATGGATTTCCCAACTGTAGAATGAGGAAACAACCACAAAATTGTGAAGGGAAGAGGCCAGGAGCTCCAACTGCGTGAGAGAGAAAAACCTATGGGTGAATAATGGCTTGGGCATGCATTTCCAAGCATTTACTTGCCCAAGAATTCAAAAACACGTTTTCCAAAAATGAATGGCTTATGAAATTCGAATTTTTGACTCCCATACTCTTCCCATCCCCATGCATTAACTTTCCCCAACCAACTTCTAGATGACCTGGCACAAAAGACAAAATGGGTAGTTGATAGCTTTATGGGTTCTCCCTTAGACATTTGGCTTTTCCCCATTAGCTCAAAGGTTTGAATATTTCCCCTCCCTATTCCTTGTGAAATCATGCCCCCATCTCTTTAATGTTATGGCACATAGCTAGTTGTGGTATTTTTATTAATTTCATAGTTACATGATGTCTTAAAACATGTTGTGCCTGGCTAGCACATAAACAATTGACGTCGATTTTAATTGCCGAAGCATAAAACAATAAATCCATGGCGGGGCCTTTGCCTTGAGCTCCACACCACGATTTATTAACGCTATTTACATCATATGCAATTCAATACCATGGGGTCAAAACCGAGGTGTTACATAAGTGTTCTAAATATATGAATAATTTGGATACCGTGATTCTCAAATATGAAACCCCAAATGTGAAGAGGTGACAATTGTTAAGGCATGAAAAAATAGAGTCCAACACAAACAATCAACCACTATGTTTTTGTTTCCCTTTTTGCACTTGATAACCGAATTAAATTGTTGAAAATAAAATGCCCATAACATATGTTGAGATTCTTCAATTTTGTTTTGGGATTGAAGACACCACAAGGCTAGTATATGATCAATATGCACAACAGTTTATTTTTTGATAAGATAATGTATGCAGTATTTGATGGCTTGAACTAATGCATACACCTCTTTATTATAGGTGGAGTAGTTTATTTTGGCTTCTAAAACCGTCTCCAAATGATAGGCCACTAGGTTCCTACTTTGCATCAAGATTGTGCCATGTGAATTGCGAAGTACCAATTTGAATATCCAAGGGCTGGGAGAGATCATATAAAACAAGTACAAGTGTTTAATACAACCTTTCATTCAAAGTATGGAAGGAATTAAAGTGATAATTTGTCCATTTCAAAACAACATTGCTCCTTGTCAATTGGTGTCGTGACAAAGAAATTTATGAAAAAATTAAGATGAAATTATGATAGAAACTAACAAGGCTAAGAAAAATCCTTAACTCTATGAGATTAGGAATAGGAGAATTGTACAGAGAAACAACCTTATAACGGTCCACTTAGATTCCATGCACATCAATGATATTGAAACCAAGATACAAGATTATTTTTTGAGCAAAAGAACACGTAAAGATATTAGCATACAATAGATTTTGTTGAAGAATGTGAAGAACCCACTCCAAGTGTTAAATATGTGTCTTCTAATTTTGTGAGAAAATAAGTATATAGTCTAAACAAATCATAACAAACAAACTGATATAATCTCTGAGTGCATCACCCATTAATCTCTTAAAAGTAGTTGGAGCATTAGTGAGCCCAAAGGAATTACATTCCATTCATAAATACCTATTTTAGTTTTAAATGTTGTTTCCCAAGTATCTTCTACTTGAATTCTAACCTAATGATACCCACTTCTAAAATTAATTTTGGTGAAGAATAAAGAACCTTGAAGTTTATTAAGAAAATAATAAATGCAAGGAAGTGGATAGCGATATCTTATGGTGAACTTATTTAATTCCCTAAAATCGGTACAAAGACACCAAGTCTCATATTTCTTAAGTACAAGCAAGATTGGTGATGCACACAGAGATATTATAGATTTAATGAAACCTTTAGTCAATAAATATTGAATTTGAGTTTTTAATTTCATCATTATGAAGCTGTGAAGTGTGATACAAAGGTGCATTGGGAAGAGAAACTCCTAGAAGAAGCCTTAATTGTATAATTGGTTTCTCTTAGCAGACCCAATGTTGTAGGCTCTTGGAATACATTTGAATAGGATTGCAAAATATTATTAAGATCTAAATGTGGTATGGAAATAGTTACTTGCTTTTTATAAGATTGAGGCCTTAAGAATATGAGTTCTAGTGATGTTTCTCGATTAATTTCTTTACATGCTTGCTTGCAAGTGAGGACCAAATTAGTTGTTTTTTTATGTGATTTTGATTATGCTATTTTTATTATCCTTATGCAATGTGTAGGTATTGTTATCTGCATCATAGTATTATCTCTTATCATAGTGATACTGATTTCTAAGTAACAACCCACAATAATACATGCCATTCACATCACATGTGACCTTATCCACAAACTTAGGCCCCAAATAAAATAGGATGGTGCACGAGTGTGTGCTATGTTTAGATGAACCATTTTCCTTCCATTCAAGTGCATACAAATGAATATGTAGGTCCATAGGAAACTACAGTTTGTCGATAGTGGCCTTCATAAACAATTTTTTGAGTCATTGCTGATTATACAATCCACTAAGAAATCATGTGTGACATGGGCATGAATGATGCAAAATTTACATGCCCTCCTTGAACAAGATGATGATGCATCAAAGAAAACTTATTGAGTTGATTTTTCAACTCTTAATAAGTCATATCATCACTAAGAGTCTCAATAGGAGGGTCATTAGCTCATTCTTGAGAGAATGAAAAAAATGGTTTATTTTCTAATATAAAGCATTTAGACTTCTCATCTTCTCTTTCCTTACAATATCGACAAATTTTACCAGTTTTTTGGCATCAAAAGAAAAATAAGAGGGAGAAGAAGAAGAAGCAATATGAGTTGTAGTGGGAGAAGTAGACTTTGTGGATGCATTGTTTCCCTTATTGAAGTAGGAGGGAGAATGTTACTAAGTTCATTAATTATAAAAAATATTTTCTTTAGCTAGTTGTGCTTGATTGTATGTGGAACTAATGGTGGTGATGTCCGTGTATTTCAACTCCTAGTACAACTATTATTGTAGACCACCATTTTGAATTTGAGCAATGAATTTTCATTTGAATCAATGATACCAAAAAGAATCTTGAACTTGTTGAATTGATGGATGTATTCTTGTATTGGCATTTTGAACCCTTAATGAAAATGAAGTTAGTTGACCTACATGTCATGTTTATAACCAAAAGGATAGAAGGTGATACTTAACACTTTTGTAAGAATAATCCGAGGGTTAATGGGGTTTTACTTGTTGCATGTTCATTAACCAATATCTTGGAAAGAGTGGTAAGTTTTAACTTGGAAAATGGTACTTTGTCAACATTAGGGATTATGTTGTACTCAAACCAGGTGTTATGTCCAAAATACAGTCACTCAGAACTTTTGGATTGTGTGATCCATAATAATTGGGGACCTCACATTTCACATGCTGGGATGACTTACTATAGAAGATATTGTTAACTTTCTTGGATAATGAATTAGTGATATTGGTGAGTCCCACTATTCTTTTGATAAGCATTGTTGTTTCCATGAATTGTGTGGTTGTTGAAGCCATGATGGACACTGATACAATTTGTACAAACTTAATTTGTGTGAAACAAAGTTAAAAAAACAAATTCTCTTCTAAGATTACAATACCTTTATAGAGGTTGTCAACCAAATTATCAACAAATGTGCACACAAGATTCCATTGATAAACCACTATTTGGGAGATCTCATTTAGCAATTTAAATTCACCCTTCGTCTTCCTTGCAACATCTAATTTAAACCAATGATTTGGATTAAAACCACTCATGAGCATAGTTCTACACCAAAGGTATGAAAGAACAAATCTTTAATTTCATTTTATTAAGAATTAACAAGATTTTAAAGATTTACATCGAGAAAACCAACTCAACAAACATGGAGAGGATAACTTACCAAATCCTAAAAACTAGCAACAAATTACAATAAAAGAGCTAGTGGTTAAGGGTAAGATTTGAACTACTCCATGAGAATAGTAAACTAAAAATCTATGTCAAACAAAATCCACAAAAATAAGTACACCATACAAATAATGATATGATATTATTATTTCATATGAAACAAACCATAGATAAGGAAAAACATATCACTAAGATTCCCTATCAAACAAAAAAGATGATTATCAAAATTAGCCATAATTTATTTTTGTGATTTGTCACTAAACTGTTGGGACACTTTAGGGACATATGCCTTGAATTATTCATATGACACAAAATGAAAATAATATTCCAAAATCACAATTGTCAATGGAAGTATGTGTATCTCACTATGATTATCTACCTACTTAAGTAAATAGGTGTTGAGGGCAAGTTTTAAAAAAATGATGTGGATCAAATTCTTGTTCGATGTTTCACTACTTAAATAGTATCTTCCAAACTTAACAGGTGACACATTTGTATGGACACAAAATACATGAACTAGTGCATCCTTAGCACTATTCTATGGAGACAATTCCAACGGAGAAGGTGACTCATCAAATTAAGCCACATATAATATTTTATTTTAGTGAGTTGTAACTCAGTTGTTGGAACATTTCAAGGACACAACTTTTAAAAACTTCTAAAATAAAAATATATAAATGAACGATATATAAATGGTGCAACCATCATAAATTTTCATAAATTTTTAATTGACACATTTGTATGAACTTAACATGCGACAAATTTGTATGAACACAGAATACATGAACTAGTCCACCCTTAGTACTATTCTATGGAGACAATTCCAACTGAGAAGGCGACTCATCAAATTGAGCCACAATAATCTTTTATTTTAGTGAGTTGTAACTCAGTTGTTGGAACATTTCAAGGATACTACTTTTAAAAATTTATAAAAGAAAAATATATAAATGAACGATATATAAATGGTGCAACCATCATAATTTTTCACAAATTTTTAATTGAAGCATGCATATTTCACCATAGCTTTAGCCAAGGAGCCTAAGCTGAGTTGCCAAAAAAAAAAAGAAACATGAATATTTTTTTTTTAATATCCCACCATTCATCTAACCTTTTTCAAACTCACCAGTCATGTGTTCATGTGGACAAAAAATCATGAAAAATGTTACCTATCCTTAATATTATTTACTCTTAACATTATTGACAAAATATAAAAATAATACAAACAATTACCAAAATAATCCATATTTTTTATTTGTTTATTTTTTTAAGATCAGAGGTCACTTACAAACTCACTTCAAAAATACATTAAAACCTATCAAGTTGATCAAATCAATTTAAAGTCCACCCCTTTCAACTAATAAAGTATTAAAATGTCACACATTTCATTTTTTCATATATCAACCAATGCCCCTTTCATCATCCAACCACTTATTATAATCTATTCAAAAATACATTAAAACCTATCAAGTTGATCAAATCAATTTAAAGTCCACCCCTTTCAACTAATAAAATATTAAAATGTCACACATTTAATTTTTTCATATATCAACCAATGCCCCTTTCATCATCCAACCACTTTCATCATCCAACCACTTATTATAATCTATTAGTACCCTTGATCAATTAAGTCCTACTTTAAATACCACTTGGAGCAAACTAGTTTTGCCCTCCCTTTCACGATATCCCCAAGGATCATAAGCTACTTATGCCCTTGACCACATGTTTGATTAATACCTTCACCTAATGAGTAAGTTAAATTTTGACTTTTTGTGTTTATAATTCTTCAATGAGAAATCAAGCCATCAAAGAGTCACTTTATTGTGATTACATGGCTAAGTTCGTGCCATAGCAATAGCTAAAGGAACTAATGGTCTCCACATAACTATTTTAACTCATTTACTCATGGAGTGGACCACATTGGGTGGAACTGACTAAAATGTATTGATATGAATGAAACTTCATACATAGATATTTTAACTCATTTACTCATGTTCGGGGCCACATGGGGGTGTAAATGTATTAATATGAATGAAACTTTATATGTATATTAATATGTATCGTAAAAAAGAGTACATAACGAATTACGATAATATTGTGATAATTTATATATTTTAATGGTATTAACATTTTATTTGTGTGTTGATATTAAGTGTTTTTTAAATGAGGTATTTAGTTCAAATCTAAAGGAGGTAAGGTATACATATTTTTGCCGACTTTAATCATCAAATCATTATATGAAAGGGATCCTTTATCCCACAAACAAAAGGTTTTATACTTGATTGTGACTTTAAAATTACATCATCGTCATTAATATAAAAGTAGTCAAACTTAATATTTTTAGTAAGTTATATTTGTTTTGGATGAGTTAAATTTTCGCTTTGATTTGCCATTTTTTTCGATTTTGATTTTCTTAAATTTTTAGAAAAAATTTTGATGACAAAAATTCCATTAAAATATAACTTTTTAAAAAGTCTTACCATATCTTGTAAAGAACTTAAAATACACTTAAATTTGTTCATTTTCAATTTACTCATCATTTCTTTAATAATATAAATATTATTTCACTCACAAGTTGTAAAATAGACGGTGAATGGGTGTATAGCTAAGACACTCATGTATAGTCGCCTGTTTTTGCAAAAAAAAATATAAATATCATACTTTCAAATAAATCCTTATTAGATTTAAAAAAATATATATTTCCAATACATATTCAATAAATACACTTTAACCTAACAATATCAATGTAGTTTATTCAAGATCATTCATACTTTCTAAGAAAGAAATCACAATTTAATTCATAAATAAAATAAATATTTTAACCATACAAAATTGTTTTCCTTTCAATTAATCCAATTGTTTTCCTGTCTTTAATATTATTCATGTTTTTTTTCGCACGAGTGTGGCTTATTGGCGGTTCACTTGTTATGAAGTCACATGTTGTAAATTGGAGGTCACGAGTTCAAATCACACCCGACTTTACCCGTGTCCCATGCTTGCGGGGTTTGTGGGGCACCTAGGGGTATAGTGGTCGCGGGATTGGATCCCTGGACCTCGTGTCATGCGAGTACCTCTCTAGTCTCCAGTTGTCGATTCCCCTAGCAAAATAAAAATAAAAAATATTCATGTTTTTTATACTTGAATTTTCTAACCAAGAAAAAGTAAAATTAAATTTAAAAAACTTGAAATTATATCAATACGATGGCATATCATAATTTGTAGAAGAATAAACTTAATAAGTCCATCCCTTACTATTATGTTAAAATGTGTCCAAATCATAAGACAAAAGTTAAACCCTAACCACATGGGGTAACCAACCAAACTTATATTTTATTTTATTCCATAATATTCTCCATTTTCTTTCTATTTTATTTCATAATATTGATCATTTTTTTGTATTTGCTCTTAATATAAGAGAGTGATTCTCATCCTCAACACTCAAAGACTCACAAAGATGGCAAACCTTTTCTGCTCCCAGAGTTTTAGGAATAGACCAACGCTCATTTTCGATATGGAGCTCATGAGAGTTTGTTCTAACCTTAGCTTTATTATTTTTCTTCCTTGAAATAGTTACTACCGAGAGATACTTATGATATTCCAAATTAGGGTTAATGAGCTCCTTATATTATCTTAATTTTTCTTAACCGCTAAAATTTCCTTGAATCATAGTTTCTCTTTAAACTTAGAAGTAATAATATTTTTGACATTATCAATATTCCGCAAAGTGTCATTTTCATCAATGCCCCAATGGTTTAACTAAGCAATGGTATCTTTACACCAACTCCGCTTGAGGTGTAGTGGGTTTTGACTTGAGTTTAAAGCAATTTTAGGAAGTCTCTCGTTTCCCGTGTTATTTATCTTGTGCTTGTACATCAGGTACCTAGTCATAACCATGCTCTTAATGGGGAAAAGACCCACTTCTATGATGAGAATAGGATAAGACATATTGCTTTTAATTTTGAATTTATAAGTTATAAATTGATTTTGGATTTGCTCAATCTTCCTCCAAGATTGTCTAGAAAGGTTGCACCCCTATACTTCACAACCATACAAGATAACGAGGATGGAAATAGTTTCAAAAAGGAACTTCCTTTTATCCCACATGACCAAGTTAGCTAATTTACAATTATTTTCGAGACCAAACTAAGCTTTCCACCCTTCGTCAATCCTTTCTCAATGCTACAATTCTAATTGAGCTTGTGATGAATATCAATTTCGAGATACTTGAAAGAAGTCACTTCCTCCAGTTTTCTATTATCATAAATAAAATTTGCATAGGTTTCTTTCTTAGATTTTATAATCATAACTTTTGTCTTGTCGATGCTAATAGTGATACCCATATTAGAGCATAAATATTTGAGAATTCTTAATTGTTTATCGAGATCAGAGGGACACCCTGCCATAAGAGTTATATAATTAGAATAAAGCATGAGGATAATAACTCTCCCAACCAAGATCATTTCTGTGCAACTTGCTTCTTCTAAACACCTTTCTAGTTTATCGATATAAATGTCAAAAAAATTAGGGAAGGGGGGATTGTCTTGCTTAACTGGACAATATTACGGTTTATATTCGTTGACCACCCCTCATTATTCTTAAACTTGACAAACACATTTTCGTATAACCTTATCGTATTATCTCTCAACTCAAAGGAACGTTAAGTTCTTCTAACCTATTCCATAAGTTATTTATAAAAACCATATCAAAAACTTTTTAAAATCCAGAAAACAACATTTATAGATTATTTAGATTGAAAATGGGATGGAATTGACATTATAATCACAATTAATTATAACATTTTCTCAATTGGAAATTTAATTCTAGCTTTATAACTTTACATTATAACAAATGAATAAAACATATTAAGATACCATTATTATTATTATAATAAATTAAACCATTTTTAATTAAAAATTTAACTATAATTTTACACCCTCATTTATAGATAATTTAAAGTTGTGATAAAAGCATGATGGAAAAAATGGTATACAAAATTTTATATATTTCATATAAATAGAGTAAAATTAAAATATGTCGAAACCTACATATCATTGTGCTCTTAAAACTTTTCCATAAGTGAAAGTAAATTTAAAGTTGATACTCCTCTTAATTTCTATGCTTGTTGATAAAGTTTTTTTGCAATGGTTTGTAAATTCAAAGTTAATATTCCTCTTAATTTCTATTCTTGTTAGATAAGTTTTTTTTTTAATTGTTTGAAATAGGCATGGATATAATTTATTAATGATTTTATTTAAATTTAAGATATAAAATTAAAAAAAAATTATAATTATGTTACCTTGAAGCCTTTGTTACCTTTTATAAGATGGGCCCTTATCCTTGGCGCCTTATAAAATTGTTTGATTCCATCACCCAATATTTTGTTATTTATCTTCTAATTGCATTTTGATAAGATGGGTCCTTAGTCTTGGTGTCTTATAAAATATTTTGATTTCATTACTCAATATCTTGTTATTTACCCTTTGATTGCATTTACATAGTTAACTTTGATTTTGTGATTTTTTGGGTTCTTAACAACATTGAATTCATATAGGCCAAATAACCCATTTTAAACATCCGTTCACCCAAAATAAATTCCTTAGTAATTTTCAATCTCCCAAATACATCCATATAATTAATATAACTTTCAATTTAAATTTATTATCTTGTCGCTTAACCATGTTCCTACATGTTCAACATATTTCTATGAATTTTATGGCTTACCTCTCCTACATGTCTTCTTCATATCTCTTTCTATACCTTCTCTTACTAACATTCTATAACCCTCATTAAGTTTCCTTAAACCCCACGATATATGTTTTTTTCATTATTGAAGTTCCCTAATTTGTTCTAGTGTAACCTTCTTGTATTCTCCAATATCATATCACCTACCCACTACCCTTAAGTCTAGTTGTAATAGAACCAACTGTTGGAGTATCGGGTACCTCCACATGGTATAACCACCGCACCTCTGGGAATATAAAACAAGTGGTTTAACCACCACTCATGGTGATAGGGCCTTGTGCTGGGTTTCAAATGTTCACCAACATCTGCAGGTTTTGGTGTAATGACAAACCTTTCATGGTATCAGAGCATAGGTCTCAGGTTCAATTCCCCCGAGCTACGCCGGAGGCGGGGTGTTGGAGTATTGGGTACCTCCACATGGTATAACCGCATGTTCAAAATCTTTCTATGAATTTTATGGCTTACCTCTCCTACATGTCTTCTTCATATCCCTTTCTATACCTTCTCTTACTAACATTCTATAACCCTCATTAAGTTTCCTTAAACCCCACGATAAATGTTTTTTTCATTATTGAAGTTCCCTAATTTGGTTTAGTGTAACCTTCTTGTATTCTCCAATATCATATCATCTACCCACTACCCTTAAGTCTAGTTGTAATAGAACCAACTATGTCATATCCTTGGTCAAACTACCTTTATTCCTACAAGGTCCACTCCTCGAATTTTTCGACCATATTGTTTGTCTATATCATAACCTCCTAGTAACTAAAGTACCTTTATTCCTACAAGGTCCACTCCTCAAATTTTTCGACCATATTGTTTGTCTATATCATAACCTCCTAGTAACTAAAGTTGATTCTCTCTTCTTTCCTTTGTCTTTTTTCCTTCCACCCAATTAACTCAATGTTTAGTTCCTTTCTCAATTCCATTGGTTTCCTACAAGATTTATTCCAGTACTATTGGTCACTATTAACCCTACCTAAAATTGCTTTTCCCTAATGATTACCTAGAGGACTTATTTTTGGAAACATACATGTTTTCTTATTTTCCCCTTTAGTTAGGAAGTTAACACCTACAATTAGACCTTTGCATACAATATTCTGTAGTTCATGTTTTTGAATCATGTTTCCATCAATCCATAACATCTAGATGTGTACAAATATATCACTACCTCTCTTAATTTTCTCTTTTATGTTGAATATTTGGATTACAATATGCAATCTAAATAATTTTTAGATAATGTTTTGTACAATTTTTCCTACATTCACTTGGATTTCGATTAGTTTTTTTTGTTTCCATTAGCTTCCCTACTCAAGAAGATGTTATACTTTTTGTTCCTAGTCTTCATTCATTGCTTTATATTTTTTGTTTGTTTGCAGGTTTAGAGATTGTATCTCATGGTCTTTTTAAAATCCTCTCTTCACACTTTCATTCTTCTTCCCATCTTTTAAAATAAAGGGAACAATTTAGCACTATGCATGATACTTCCTTCCCTTTAGGGGAAGGAAGGAATCATCTACTTTAATACTTTTGTTTAATTAGATTTATTTCTTACAATGTTTCCTTGTCTAATATCTTTGTATATATACATGCCAATTTTGAGAATCTTGCCAGAGTTTTTAAAAGTGGATCTAGCAATTTCAAGTATGCCAAGAATCCCTAACCCTTTACATAATTAACTTTATTCTATTTTCTTCTTTGCATGCATTACAATATATTTTTTAATGAAAACCTAACCTAGTTAAGATTTCGCACCCAATTAAAATAAAATTGACCTTGTACATTTCCCTCTCCTTTGTTTTTCAACAAAGTAAAGAGATATCTAACCCTAATGCTTTTTCATTTATAGTATCATTTGGGTTAGGTTTATATAAGGGATCATTCCTTCCTTACTTGGATATATATAAGGGCTCATGCCTTCCTCATTATTTTACATCTATCAATCCATAATGATATATATAAATAAAGCATGTTGATACAATCTTGATACAAAGTATCTCATGGGGAATACTTGGGGTGGGTGTTCCAATCAATTGTTTCCTTGATATTGGATTAGATGATCTAGCCTTTCCCTATCTTTCATGCATGGTAATCCTTGGACTTGAATTACTTTCTTTACCTATATCTCTTAGCAATGATTATGACCTAGCTCAAGACCTAGTTTTGTCCTTTAAGGAAAAGTATAAGATTTCATTTATTTCCTTTATTCATCCATCTCAATTTTTCTATACTAATTAGTTTAGTTAAGAGCTAAATAGAAATGGTTAATATACAATATTTTGTTTAATTCTTTTCCTAGTTAATTTTGTAGTTCATAGTTAGTTTGATAAAACATATAATATTTGTAAGAAA
Source organism: Pseudotsuga menziesii (assembly GCA_001517045.1). NCBI lineage: Eukaryota > Viridiplantae > Streptophyta > Pinopsida > Pinales > Pinaceae > Pseudotsuga > Pseudotsuga menziesii. The sequence goes on along the minus strand of LPNX010949148.1, from coordinate 283,216 downwards.
ACAAACCAACCCTCCAAAAAACCATAGGTTCATTAAAATGGTCGAGTGATAATCTAGTTAATGCACCTTGCCCATCTTTTCTTCCTATTTTTCTTAATTTTTACCAAATCCTAAGTGGAAACTCCATATGCGTAGGTTATTAATAATGTCTAAGATACAATTCTTTGGTAGGGATTTTGATCAACAACTTAGATTCCTCCCTTCTCATTCCCTACCCTTATCTCAAGGTTAGTTGGCCCCCAAGGATATCCTATGTATTTTTTCTATGTTTGATTTACATTTTATTCCTTGGGTTAGTCAATAATATATACCAAACCAAACCATAAATCATCCTTCATATGTATTCCATTGTGACTAATTATTCCACAATGGAAATTAAGGGCCTAGAGAAAAAGTATTCAAACATAAATAGGGGTAATTTTCATAAAACCATGAATGCACATATTTTGAACATTTGTATTAAGTGAACCTCTCATGAATATCTTATGGAAACAAATCTAGAGTAGATGACTCCTCAAATGGATCCATTGATTTTTATTACTTATGTGCAAAAACTTGCTTATTGTGGGGTACTTTAGGCAAAAACTATTGAATCCATTAAAGTCCAGGATGACCACCCTAAAATAATGGAAAATTTTACTAAAGTTCATATAAAGGGTGCTTAATATTTTCAATATATAATTTACTTGTATAATGGTAAATATTTGTAGGTAAGTTTAGGTCAAGTAGTTGAGTTCCTTGAGCACAGTGCATGAGGTATTGGGGTTGATCCATTTGTCTCACTCCCTTTGTTGTTTCCTCGCGTGATGTCCCTATTGGGTTCTAGGCATTGCAATCAACATCGACAAGTTTACACTAGGTATTATATGTGAAATCCAAGGAAGTGCTTGAGGGTTTCTTTACAAGGTTTTCCTTGAAAAGTAAAATAATTGGGGGTATCCAAATTTAGAATCATGGGAGCATATAATTGTAATCAGTGATACAAATTTTTCAATAAAATGGTAAAATTTCTTTAAGATACTACTAGTAATTATGCATTGATTTAATAGGAAAAGACTAGAGAAATAATACGAGGGTGTGGTAAATTTTGAAAATAGGGATAACTTTTATAATTCCTTGAATGCATGTGATTTCAAACCTTTTATACTAAGTGATCCCAAATTTTTGAATTCTTAGGAGGAACAAAACACAAACAATATGATAAAATCACAAACCATCATTTGTTGTACATGTATTTCACCATTGCGAACTGGCCCATGTAAACAACTAGGTTCCCATAGCAAGTTTCCAAAAATGACATATGGATAGAATCATTATACAATGTTTCACTATGAAATCACCTCTGTGTAACTTAAAAATATAACATTCTCATATGGCCATGGAATCCATGGAAAATTCTACATTTGAAAATATTTCACGAAAACAAGTCCAACAAAGGAGATGATTTTCCATATTAAGCCATAGTTTTTTTCATAAATTTTCACTCACATGTTGGGACACTTAAAGGACATGGAAGACCGCAATTCAAAGCGTTATCAATTATGACCAACCAACACACCCACACTAAGTTTTGTCAAATTAAGAATTAAGTCAGGCTAAGATTATGGCTATCTGGGCATAGCTATCCCCCTACTAAGGGTAGGGAGGATTAGGGTCTAAGTGCTCCTCATAATCATGACCCAATGCAATTCTAGGAAATTTTCTCTTGTCCATTTCTGAAGACACCCATCCATGTGTATGATTGGGTTTGTCCTTCCTTCATAAACTTATGGAAAGTCTACAAAATCTTCTACCACTCTTTTCCTTGAATTATTCAAGGTACACAAAATGAAAATAATGTTTCAAAATTGCACTTGTCAATTGAAGCATGTGTATAGTTTCTTACTTAAGTAACTAGGTGTTGATGGCGAGTTTTCAAAAAGGACCCATGGGTCAAATTCTTATTCAATGTTTTACTATGTAATTGGTCTTGTCTAAACTTAATATCTAATGCATTTGTATGGACACAAAACATGTGAAATATTCCACCCTTATCACTATTCTATGGAAACATGTCCAATAAAGTAGGTGACTCATCAAATTGAGCCACATATAATATTTTCTTTCAGTGAGTTGTAGCTCACTTGTTGGGGCACTTAACAAACACTACTTTTGAAAGCTTCCAAGGGCACAATATGCAAACGGCCCAACTAAATCATATTTTTAGTTGAAGCATGTGTATTTCAACATGACTTTCACCTAAATGGCTAGGGTGTGTTTAAAAAAACAAAAAAAAAGGATTTTTTGTCATTTTCTCACCATTAAACTAAACTCACTCACTCATGCTACTCATATGAAAAAATATCATAAAAAATGTTGGTCACCCTTAACACTATTCTCTAGATGTATCTATTGACAACATAATGGATAATTATCAAACTCATCTATAATTATTTTCAAAAATCACAATTCACTAACAAAGACACTTAAAAAATATAGGATAACCTATCAAGTTGATGATATCGATTTTAAAATCCACTCCTTTCAATTAGTGAAGTGTTGAGAATCCATCATATATATTTTTTCATTAAAAATAAGAATATATTAAACAATACCCCTTTCACCATCTAGATGTCACAAGCTACTAGTACCCTTAATCACTTAAATCCTATTTTAAATATGATTTGGCACAAGCTAGTGTTTCCCCACACATCCCTTTCAAGATATTCCCAAAGGATCACAAGCTACTTATGCCCTTGACCACATGTATTCAACTAAAGAATAAGAGCAACTTTCACTTTTATAATTCTTCAATAAGAAAATAAGTCATCCAAGTGTCCCTTTAATGCACTGAAGGAATTAATGGTCTCCACATAGCTATATTAACCCATTTACTCATGTTGAGTGACCACAATGACCACAACGGGTGGAATTGTCTTAAATGCATTGAATCAATAAATTTGCATACCATTTATCATAGGAGTACCCTAATAAATTATGATGATAGAAAAATATACATATTAAAATATTTGTATTTATTTAGAGAAGTGGTGGTTCACAAAGCTGTGGAAATGGAATTTTCTCCAGAAATTCAAATGTTTTATATGGTTATGTATAGAGAAAAATATTCTGACATGGGACCAATTTGATCAATAGAGGGTTGGTTGGACCTAGTGTTTGTTCTCTATAGAAACAACTATGAAACTATAAACCATATCTTTTTTTACTATTCCTTTTTCTGTATTGACTGGATTGAGGTGATTTCAGTATTACAACTCTAGGATGATTGGAAGGAACTAAAATTTGAGGAAAATATTAAAGTGTGGGTTAAAACGCATCACCAACACAAGGATCTCCCCTCATTTGTGTGTTGGCTCATCTAGAAAACTAGGAACTTCTGTATCTTTGAAGATGTTAAGGAGTACTGTTGGTTGAGATAGAGATAGTATGGCATATACTTAATTGTTAGGGACTCGAGGGCCACAATAGTTCTTGTGGAATTATTTTGGGAGGAGAGTTGCCCCACCAAATGTTGTTTCAATCCAAATAGGTTATTTTTCTCCATTGCAACTAGAAAAAATGTTGTTGGGTTCAAGCCGATATTTCAATAGGTAAGTTGATCCTTGCTTTCTATTTAATGTGTAGTTTGTGATTGTTTCTTATTAAATTTCACAAGTTAATTAGCTTAATCATAAACATTTTTAGTAGAAATCGACCTCTACAGAACCCCTTACCACCCAAGCTAAGGTTCACAATGACCATTGGTAGATTAAATTTATAGTTTTTGAAGGTGACATTTTTGGCCCTTTCTAGTTCTCTACACTATTTAAAAAAGTTTGGATAGGGAGGTAAATAAGGTGGAGAATACAATTAGTACATTGAGGAGAGGAAAGCCTCAATATTGCAAACATTCCAGTAAGGTTTCCTCATCCAAGTGACCAACTAAGGAAGAGAAGGAAGCCAAAGAATCTGTGATTCACTACCACTCGAGATTCCCTCCAAAAATCAAGGCCAAGGTTGAAAGGATTGAGAAGAATATTTAGGGAGAATCAATATAGCACATCATTGGAACCTATTGATAGAAAATTAATGAATTGGGTACCAAGTACTATATTCACTCGCAACATAGACCTAATACTTTAATAAGATTGATATCCATTGGCATACTAAATCAATTTCTTCCTAAGTGTCAGAAGAGCAAGGAATTCAACAAAAGTTAATCCTAGACACTTTGAACTTTCAACTCAAAATGAATGGCCCAAGAAGCCTTGAACACACATGTTCAATGACCCTCAATTCAACTTCTATAGGCCTTGCTTGAATCATTATCTTCTCTTATTTTTTCATTGAGGTCATACTGTTCTGAAATAAGGGACACAAATATGAGACCTCCTCCAAACATTTGTCTTGGAATTCAATGAATTATTTGCCTGGCTTGGACCACTTTCCTACCAAAATGTTTAATCATATGAGAAAGACATTAATCTAGTTAATATTTGGCATGCATGTGCAAGTATCTTGAACTTATACCCACTCTAATTACTTATGTTGTTTCCATATGTTGTAAGGAAGTGAGATGAATATGGTAATTGATATGAGCTACCAAAATTGGACCGAACCAAGCTACTTGCTTGGTAGATTTTTTCCAATTACTCATCATTCTTTTCTTTTCTCTCAAAATTTTATCCTTGAAAAAGGGATCGATTGTTCTCTCAAACTCTTAGCAGAGCTTGCTTATTCTTAACTAGATGATTTGTGACAACAATATCTTGAGATTGGTTGGGAACCTATTGTATTTTATCATTGATTTTTTTGATAATGACTATTGTAGGATCTAGACTGTATCGTATCTTGGTCATCTTTTAGTATCCCATGCCTCCTTCATTTTTTTCCTTTCCCTTCTTTATTTGGTAGAATTCTTTCTACAACTATTTTCTATGTGTGGGAGTGGGGATTTATGAATTCAATTTAGGGGTTCCTATATTCCTAGCCACATGTGTGTAAATCTATCCCCAACTAATTTAACCTAGTCATTCAGTGCTTATTTTCTCTATGCAACTCCTTTAATTCTTGAATAACATCATTGAGATAAATCTAAAGATTTTTATTTTTGATTTGCATTTGTGTGAGGTCTCATTATATGAAGGTTATCATGTTCCTAGTTTCATTCCCTTGAATGAAGTGTTGGTGGATCAAATCTTATGTTGTGACCCAGATTATATGAAATGGATGAGAAGCATTGGAATGTAATATATCCATAGGATCCATACTTGCCATAAGTTCTGGAATACCTATTGTGGTTTGTTGTTTGTTGGTTACTTCAGTGATAATGGTATCCATTAGTGAATTGTGCTTAGTGTGTATTTGCTTTTTCAAATTGAAAGAAAGGAATTTGACAATGTCAATTTTTCTTTGCCACTCTTCCATAATCACCAATTGATATTGTCGTTCTTTAGGAAACTAGTAAATGAGATGTAAAGTTATAAATATATCTAAATACGAACCTATAGTTGAACAATGAAGTCTTATAATGCTAATCCTCTAGAGTGGCCTCAATGAATACATTCAAGAGTAAATTATACCAACTTAACTAAATACCCTAAGCATAGGTATTCGCCTATGAAAGGATGCCTAAGTTGCATATGTCTTCCTTTCCTGTTTGAATATGCTGCATCCCATGATTCATATAGCCATTTGGATGGGGATTTAGTTGATTATATTTATAACAACCCCCTTACTTCCTCAACATCTCCCATACCTTGTGTACAAGTATTCCTCTCCTACTTCTTCACTTGTTTGTGTTGTTGAACGACCATGTTAACGATGGGGCCATTCATTGAAAGACCCATTATTCCTTGGACTAGTTTTGGTGTCAACGGGTAGGGTTAGTTGAGCTATATTTTTTCATAATGTAATTTTCTCTAGAAGAAATTGCGGATGCACTTCTTACAAAGAACTGAAGTTCCAAGAGGTGGGAGCCACAACATATAAATAAGTGAGAAAACCTACAATGGTAGGAATTAAGCGATAATTTTTTATGCTACCTCACCATTTCTTGAGGTAACTTTATGCATGAAATAAGTGACATGAAAGTATTGGAACTATTCCACATCAATAAAATCATGCTCAATTATTGGTGTTTATTCTAGTTTACCTTTGAATTATCCTTGTTGTAGAACTTGGGTGTCCATGAGTTCCACAATTATGGATTCCTTCCTTTCTAGTATCTATCGAACACCAACCTTTGTGTGTTGTCTATCACTCTTCACCGAGTATACACCAATGGTATCCCTTGCGTAATTTTTTTTAGTTCTACTAGCCTAGTTTGGATCTAGTACATGTGTCTTACTTAGATCAACAATATTCTTTTCTAGACTCTTTGTAATGCTCTTCTCTAATGATGGAATAACTTTGAAAATAAAAGCATATGGATGATTTAAATGTATCCAATAGTATGCCACTTTTCATATACTTCATTAATTCCTATGTTTTATTGGATCAACTCCTTAAGTTGTACAAGTAAGTAAATACTGAAAAACCCCAAGAAAGATTCTAGGTTTGTGTGGAAAGCACAATTTCTTCTAGTTTCATTCACTTTTATCAAGGTACCATCGTCATTGATGTTGTTGGAGCCACCAATTCCTAAAGGATTGATGTAAGCTGGATGGCCTCTAACTTGACCTTTAGAACTTTCCCTTTAGCCATCCATAGCATCACTTTGGTAGCATTATTGGATAAGGTATTAAATACACACATGTTAGTAGCAATTTGACAACTCACCTGTAGAAATTCTAAAGCCTTGATGGCATAGGGAATTTCATAAACAAGCTAAGGATCTAGGCACAAAATTAACCTCACAAGGAATTGTAGAGAATTAGCATAAGGAGAGAAGAAGAAGAATTAATGAAAACACATTAATGAATGATCAATAAATGATAATCAATATTATTACATAGGTAATACATCCTTATAAAGGAAAATAGAGTTTCTATAAGACAACTCAAGCTAGCTCATAAAGCAGGCTTACTCATTATGATAAACCCCATGGTTGGCTAAAGCACTTTCCTAATCTACCAAGCACCTCACGAATTAGCAATAGCATGTGTGAGTGATGATGAGTGAAGGAAATACTTGCTAATCCTAGAATATGGAGAGAAAATAATGCAGGATGGGTTGGCAACAAAAGCTTCCAGTTTCCTAGTTGACTAGCTTTACATTATCCACAAAAAACAAGATAACGCAGAAAAAGTAGAATAAAGTAGAATCTGCTGTAAAGCGTAGTTACCAATTCTGGATGGCCATAAAGTGGTCAAGATCAACCCAGAATCAGAAATAAATCATTCCTAGGATATATATGGCAAGTGTTGACTCTAAGGTGCAAGTGGATGCCAACTATCTAAGCTAGTGGGTAGGAAATTAATCAAATAATGATTAATTATTTTATGAGTGGGTTTATTATATTCCAACACCCCCCTTTAAGCCTGAATTTATGATGATATCTTTGAACTAATCAGAAATATATATGCATATAGGGCCCAACAACAAAGCTATGGTCAAGCTTTTACAATTTATCTTGTCCAAAGAAATGAGGAAAGAGGCAAAACCTCAAGGGGAAAATCCTCCCTCAAGAAAGGACATGAAAAGCAATACCAAAAAATGCTGAACTACTGGTGTTGCTGCTGCTCCAAACTAAATGTTGATGTCTGGAGGAATCTTCTTCTTGGGAAGAAGATAAATCTGCTCACCTGGATCAAGGACAGCTGCAAGATGGAAACTAGGACCATGTAGAACAATTGAGATCCAATGATGTGAAGGAAATACTTAAGGATATTGAGACTTGTAAAAAGCTCCAAGATGATGAGATGAATTGAAATTCAAACTAGTAGAGATGAAATTAGCTCCATATAGGTGAAATAACTGTCCAAGCGAATGTATAATGTATCCATATTCATTTAAACTGAGAGGATATGTGCAAGTGATCATGTAGGAACATAGAGAAGGCATAGGATCAAAGAGTGCGAATGCATGGGCTCCATGGGTTGATATAGCTTCCAAAGAATCCAAGAGATCACAAATAAGCACAATAGTAGACTCATGGGAATATACTGGTAAATAATCCTCTATGGTAGAAGTATGATAGTGATGTTCAAAATCTTCAAGGAGGCTCTGAGAATGAGTGCTAATAATAAAGGAGGAGGTGTAGAAGTGCATGGGATCAAGTATGGTAAGTGGTAAGACACTAAAAGACCTTGATTTGGCTAAGAAAACATCCTAGAAGTCACTAGGTTGCGCACCATCAATAAGAGAGACATGCAAAAAGTGTGAGAGATCTGGCATATGGATCTCAGAATCCATGATAGAAGACATAGAGAACACTGAATGTGTGAGTGAATCATCAATAGCAATAGCAGCTCCATTAGTCACTTATTTTTCATCAGCAAAATCATAATAAGATGAATCAATATCTTCTACTTCAAGAGACACAGAAAAAGATGGCTCTTCAATATTTTCTTCTTGATTGAAAGAGGAAGCATTCGAATCAAAGAGAGTAGTAGCAACAAGAACTGTATGAGAAAATTCTTCTTCATGATCAACTTCATCAGAGACTGTAGAGGTCGAGACATCTTGAGAGAGAGAAATCATTAAGGAGCTAGAGGCACTGTCCACATAGCTAGAAGGATCCTCATTTTCCTTTCCCAAAACTCTATCCAATGTTGTCCAGAGATCCTTTGGGTACTCAATGGAATCAATAAGGTGGCGCATACTTGGAGAGATAGCTAGACAAATAGCTCCAATTGCTCTCTCACAGTCATTCAACCAGTCACTTGGATGTTCATACGATTCTTCACCAGCTCCAATAGATATATCTCATAGAGACCTTGTCTTTTTAGATATGAAATCATCTTCAATTTCCACTCTGAATAGCTTGTGAATGGAGAAAGGAGAGGAATCGATACTCTTGAATCCATTCGAAGTTGAATTTGCAAAATAAACCTGCAAATATGAAAAGGAGGATTAATTAATGAACTCTCAAAGATCTGATATCATGTAGAGATTTGATATCCTCAGCTCTGATACCATGTATAAATTCTAAAGCCTTGATGGCATAAGGAATTTCATAAACAAGCTAAGGATCTAGGCACACAATTAACCTCACAGAGAATTGTAGAGAATTGGCATAAGGAGAGAAGAACAAGAATTAATGAATGATCAATAAATGATAATTGATATTATTACATAGGTAATACATCCTTATAAAGGAAAATAGAGTTTCTAGAAGAAAACTCAAGCTAGCTCATAAAGTAGGCTTACTAATTATGATAAACCCCATAGTTGGCTAAAGCACTTTCCCAATATACCAAGCACCTCACAAATTAGAAATAGCATGTGTGAGTGATGATGAGTGAAGGAAAGACTTGATAATCCTAGAATATGGAGAGAAAATAATGGAGGATGGGTTGGCAACAAAAGCTGCCAGTTTCCTAGTTGACTAGATTTACCTTATCCATAGAAAAGCAGGATAAAGCAGAAAAAGCAGAATAAAGCAGAATCTGTTGTAAAGTGCAATTACCAATTCTGGATGGCCATAAAGTGGTCAAGATCAAGCCAGAATTAGAAATAAATCATTCCTAGGATATAGATGGCAAGTGTTGACTCTAAGGTGCAAGTGGATGCCAACTATCTAAGCTAGTGGGTAGGAAATTAATCAAATAATGATTAATTATTTTATGATTGGGTTTATTATATTCCAGCATCACCATGTGACAAGTTAGGAACTTAACAAGGATTCATTATTTTGATGAGATGACTTGGTTATTAGCAAAACTACAAAACCCCAGTACTTCTAGGCATGACTAATATATTGGTGTGACCTAATAAAATGACGTGGTCATTAATGAAGTCCACTATTGTGACACAACTAAATTAACTAGATTTCAACAAGGTCATTGATGCAATTCTATAGGTGTGATGCAACTAACTTTACTATATTTCAATAGGGTCATTGATGCAACTCTACTAGTGTGGTGCAACTATCTTTACTATTTTACTCCCCCCCATCCCTCAACCACAAAGGTGACACTTGGGTTTTATTGAAAAAGAAAATAATTTACCTATACTATAGTAAATTACTAACTGAACTAAACCATGGATGGTTTACAAGATTAAGATTTATTGGTCTTGTTACCCTCCAAATACTCTGCAGTGTTCCATACCATATTTCCATGAAGGAGGGGTAATTTTTTCTATGTAAAGGGCATCTTTGGGTTTGATTTATGTAGAGTGTTGGTCTGGTGGGGATTGGGATCCATGTCGTCATCATGGTAGGTCCTCTTGGTTTTCATTACAGGAAGCATTGGATTAGTAGCACATCTAACTACCCCTTTTATGTGGTACATGCTCCTCATCGTGCATGGATTTTATTCCCATGGGTTGGTGTTTGATGATTCTTGAGATGACTCCAATTGGACACATGGAATAGGGGATCCCAACTACACTCATGTTTATCCTTTGTAGAATCTGATTTCACATATAAGGGTTTTCATAACAATCTTAACACATCTCATTATTCCCACTTAAACATATTTTTATTATATATTGACCCTCCTCTTAGATCAAGCAAACCAAGTTGATGATGATGCCATTGTTTGAGGAAGCCATACCACCTAAAAGAGGAAGGTGTTGGGGGAAAAATCAAAATGTTGGGGTTATATGGGGCATGAAACCCTCCTCCCATGCTCAACATTCCATCAAATTTGAAACAATTAATCATATTTTATCATTATTTTATGTTGTATGAGGTTTTTCCCTGAACTTGTGGGTGACAAACTCTAAAAATCTCATTGAAAAATCATTTAAAGTTATTTTGAATACGTTAGGTTGGTCGGCTCGTAAATGAGTTTAACTTGTCCTAAAACACATATAAATTAGGAAACTCCTCCTCATTTTGAATAAAGATCACAGGGTTAAATGAAGCACTATATATGTTTTTCTTTAACTCTACTTAGGCTAAAGTGATTTGCAACTCCTTCTCTTGATGATATCTTGGGTTATATTGGATGGAATGCTATGTTTTTTGGCTTGTTTTTACTTTTTTTTCAAATATATATATCTGTCGGAAGGATTATTGGTAGGATTTAAGGCTTTATTATCATTTCTATACATGTGTGGTAAGTTCTTTGGTATTTCTTTGCTTTATTGTGCCCTTAAGGTGACTAAGGTAAGGTCAAGTACTAAAATTTTATGCACATTCCCATAGTTTTGTTAATTGTTAAGTGGGATTATTACTCATCCTATTAGGATTTTCTCTCATAGAAAGGAGTCTCACTTGAAAAATCATGTTTTCCAAAACTAGGATATTAAATCAGTCTCACTCACGTATCATTAGGAGTTTATTGGTTTCCTCCCTAGTTCATACAATTTACTATTGTCAAGATTCTTGAAAGAGTCATTGATCATGACCCCTTGTGGCCTAAAATAGAAATAAATAGGGTTTTAAAATCCCTACTATTCACTCTATCATATTTTTATCAAAGTTTTGTACTTTTATGCAAAAAATTGTAAAAATTGGAAAATTGGAAAAACCCTAAAAATAGTATTTTTTGAAAATTTTCCAACACACTTAGTTTTATTACTCCATTTTTAGATATGATTTTTTTATTAGTTTTATGTTAATGTTATATTAGTATCAGGTCCCTGGTTATACTAAAAAATACTTAAAAAATTGAAACAAATTGAAAAAAGTTAAATTTGGTTGATTTTTGGCCTACCCGAGAGGACCTTGGGGGGATTTGAATCAAGTTAAATTTGTGATATGATTTTGATTGAGTAAAATAAGTTTCATGTAGATTTATTATGGTATTTTAATCCCCAAATATTCTTGTTATAGGGGATCTCTAGGCCTAATTAGTTCACATACCTCCCCTCTCTCCGACAAGCCTTCAAGCTCTAAAATCTAATTGCTTGTCTGAGAGTTATCACCGATTTTATATATATTTTTTTCATTTCATACAAATGAAAAAATGTATCCATACTAATATCCAAATATTACCTTCCATTCACCAATTCAAGTCCATCCTTGGGGGGGATAGGTGTTCCTCTCTTTGTTAGTCATCAATAGTTGGTTTGGGAGGTATCATCATTTTTGTCCTATAGGATTCATAAATATAAAAAATACAGTTTCTATTAGCTCCCTTATTTATATGGTTAATGGTTCATATATTTCAGTGACTCTATTTAGGCATTGTTTTACTATCTTTTAGGAATATTTGGTGGGGATAGTCTTTATTTCTTAACATTATTTTGTAGGGTTGGTTCTACCATATTTTGAGGATCCTACAATGACCTATAAGAGTAGGTTTTGAAGAGGAAGGGGTATGCATTGAGGTGAAATTAGGTGAAATTACTTTAGGTGTTCCAATCATTATCACCATTCCCACTCATTTTAGATGGGTCCACTTATGACATTTGGGTCCACATAATCAATTTAGGTCCACATATATTGTGACAATGGTTGAATATTAATTTATGAGGTAACAAGCTCAAATAATTTCAAATATAGTAAAAGGTTTAAATTATGGCATGGACTAAGCTTATTGGATGACGGAAGAGCTTCAAGTGAGCACCATTTACACATGCATGTCAAATGGTTTTGTTTAGTTAAATTAGTCATACTGCTCCATAGTCTTGTATTTTAATGTCTTGGAAAGATCCTAGCCAATGCATCGATAGCTTACCTAGATTTTTAATGAATTTGTTGTCATATAGGAGAAATATATTTACTCTCTAGAAGTCTTTGTGTTTGATATGAATGTCATGCTAAGGATTCTACTGTGACTTCTCTATGTCCTAATTATGGTATCCTACAAGATACATGTGACCTTCAATTTCCATTAGTTTTGTGAATTGGTTTTAAATTTATTCTTGATAGAACATATTTGTGGATTGCACAATGAACTAATTGGACAATAAAATTTGCTAGTACCACTTCTTCCCATTTGTAGACCAAGTTGAAGGGCATATGTTTTGTGAGCTTCTTCATTGTTTTCTAGTATGCCCAAAGTATTGTTGATATTCTTTTGTCTCGGTCATCCATGTTTACTACACATACCTTAGCCAAACCATGTTTTGGGATCTTTTTGAAGGCTCATATAGTTTCATTGGCCTAGGGATTCTAATGGTTGCGAGTGTGATGTGGAATCATAAATTCCTTAGTGAGGGTGTTAATAGTGTATCTCATAAAATATCCACTCTGTTAAGTGGGTAAGATCTTGAGGCACTTGAATTGGGATACTATATTCTCAAAGGTAAATCTAGTTGTTGGTTGTGTGCTAAAATCCATACTTTATGTGGCCTCCACCCATCTAGTAAGGTAATAAGTAGTTGTGATAATGTATTGAGCACCTAAATTTCATGCTAGTTGATATATGGGCCCCATGAAATCTACTTCCCATTTATCAAATGTCTATAGTGATACCATGGGATGGAGGGGTAGCTTGTATTTTATTAAGGGTAATGATTATTCTTTTGCATACATCACAAGGCTAAGTGCATTATTTCACATCTTTACTAAATCCTTGCTTTTAGTAGCTTTTTAGTGGTAGCCTTCCTACCAACATACCCACATGTGGCATCACTATGTCATTCCCACAGGATGCTAGCTTGTTCGTGTTCCATTGAATATTGCTCGATAATTCCATTAGTCCCTAGCTTCTACAAGTGTCCTTATATTAGTTGGTAATATGTCACTCTTACCATGAGTTGTTTCCTTGGTCCCATCGAGTGCTCTTCTAGCACTTCTCCAATATTGAGGAAGATGTTGATGCCACTTAAATAATCTAGCATGGCCTCTATTTTGAGAAGGTATGAATAAGATATTTAATAATTTAATGACCTTCCTTCCTCACCTATTTCAATTCTTAATAGGTGATTTGGTCCAACATCTGTTTTTCTTGGATTTACTATGAGTTCAAACTCAAATTATTAGTATAGAAGAAACCACTTGAAATTTATTGTTTCGAGTAATGGTTTGTTTACTAAATACTTCAAAATTTAACGATATATGAAGAACTTAAAATGATATCCTAGAAGGTAATGCTTAAATTTCTATAGAAAATAGACCATTTCTAGTCCTTCTCTTTATGTCTTGGTGTAGTTAAGTTCTACTTGTGATAGTTTTTGGCTAGCAAAGTAGATCGGGTGATTCATATTTCCTTAATGGGTTTCACTACAATAATCCTAGCATGATGCCATAGGCATAAAAATGTACTTGACACTCAAATTTCCAACAAGCGAAAAATATGATAAGTGAACTTACTAAGTTTAATTTAGGGGATCTTTTGATTTTTGACACTCGACATCTGAATAGAAATACTCATTCCTTTTTAGCAGTATTTCCATTAGAATCATGATGAATGCACAATCCTTTATAAATATGCAACATTACCTCATATGGACCAGGGTTAATCAAAGTGTGTGGTTGCTTAGATATTCTATATTTGCAATTGAAACTTATTGGTTGGATTGACTAACATGCCGTCTCTACACACCACATGGCCCAACAGGGTACTAAAAGGAATACATAACATATATTTATCCAATTTCAACAAAATATACAACTCTCTACATTTATCAAATAAAAATCACAACATGGAAACATGATCATTTGAGTAAGTTGTATACTATCCAATCGTCTAGGTATACTTCTAGGAACTTATGAATGTATTCCTTAAAATTCATAACCACTATCCAAGAGAAAAATGATAGTTCATTCTTCAATCCAAAAGGAATGACATTGTATGAATAGGAAGCTCAATCAGTCATAAAATTTGTTTTCTTCTTGTCTAACTCTATACATACCCAAATGACAATGCCTTCTTTCTTGTTCTAAATTACTATTGGATTGATCCAATCCAACTCCCATATAAGGAATATTAATCCAATTTCTAGCATTTTGTTGATCTCTTCTTTATCTGTTCTTTTAACCTAGGATTTAACCTATATGGGTGTTTATTAATGAGTTGTGCATATATCTTTAACATTATCTTAATTTCACCCAATTCTCCTTTTACACCTTTCATTTTGAGGAAAATATAAAGAAATAGATCATTGTATTCATGCAACATTGTTGCAACTTTGTCTATGGTCTCTGTAACACTTGGTTTTGACCCCGTTTGAATTTAAATAATATGATGTAAATAATCATGGTGTGGAGCTCAAGGAAAAATCCCCACCATCGATTTAGTGTTTATGTTTCGGCGATTAAGATTTAGGCAGATGGTGTTTTTATGCTAGCTGAATGTTATAAGTTTGGACATCATGTTAATTTGCAATTTTTAATTAAAATCCTACAGCCAACTATGTCAATGCAACAAAATGAGACAGGGGCATGGTTTTTACTAAGGATAAGGGGGGGGAATAGAAAGAGGAGGCAGAAAAGTCGAAATGGGCAAAGCACCCATTTCTGAAAAATGTTTCTTTAATTTTTTCTTGGGAAAGCAAAACGCCAGGAATGCCTGGCTTTCCATCAGGAGTGGAGTTTCACCTTCCCCTCACAATTTGGGGGTAGGGTGGGGAACATTTTTGGAATCCAATATTCATTCATGCAACAAGAAAGAACCACTCGGAGTCTTGATCCTTCAGGAATTTTCCTGTTGTATGAAATTGTTTTCCTTTTTTTTCGATTTTCCTTTCTGTTAGTCATTTCCTAAATGTGCATGCCCAGAACCGTGTTTTTGTTTTTGAATTGAAGGACCAGTAAAAATTTTTCAATCTTGTGATTGCAGTAGTCGGTCTGGCTCAGGAAATGCCCAGAGTTTCCTAATTGATGTGTTTGTGTATTCCTTGGTTCTATTACGTTTTGTTAATCCCATAACTGAGATTGTTGTGTGTACATCCTCATTTGACATCTGAACTAATTTGCAAAAAGGAAAAGGAGTCTAGACCTGCTTGATAAATCTAGTGTGTGAAGGAACCTCACAGACCAATCTAGAGGGCTGGGTTTCTTCTTTGCATACCCTGAATAACACTGGAAGGGAAGGGATGGCCTGAGGGACTATGTAGCAGAGAAGGGGATGCTTCCTTGTGTTGGGTGTGTAAATGTTTAGAAGTTAGGCTAGATCCGATGTAGGTGTCCATAGCTTTGGGATTAAGCTCACTAGCTTAGTAGTCAACCTTTTCACCTCTTTGGAAGCCTTATAAACCCAACTTGAAGGATGGCTTGGTTGGTAGCCTGATAAACCCATTTGTTGGCTTGGATGTGTCTCATGTGAATTTTGGCTAATTATAAATCATTTCTTGTGTAAGTCTGATAAACCCAACTCTGTTGGCTTGGATGATTTTTATTGTATCCTTGGCTATGGGGAAGTCTTCTAGTGTTCCTTATTCCTTGGGAAAATCATACCCAACTCGGGGGTGGTAGTGTTGCTGAGAGATTGAAGAGCACACTGGCCTATGGTTGGGTGGAACGTTGCAGCAACATAACTGGTTGTGGGACAATATTTTTATAAAGATAAGTATCTCTTGTGTTTCAATCCCTACAACTATGCTTGTTATAAATTAATATGAAATGAGGAATGCTTGAATGAAATGTGTTGTGTTTCAGCTATATATTTCATGAATGATGCATCTATGTGTGTAATAACTTCAATGAATTTTCTAAGTTGTTATGAAGTTATATAGATCAGATTGGTGATGGCCTGGATATTGGAAATCAATTTTATACTTAGAAAGTTTCATGAACAGATCGAATTTCCACAGATTTTCCCTTTTGCAATTCCCTTTCCACAACTTGCAGGATGCCGGATGTGAAAATGTCGTTTGGCGAAATCTGCTTTCCACAATTCCCTTTCCACAACTTGCGGGATGCAGAAATGACTATGGAAAATATTGATTTCTGTAACTTTGATCTCCGCAACGCCCATTCCGCATGTGGGATGCGGAATGCGGATGCGGGATGTGGAATGCGGCATGCGGGGTGTGGGGTGCGAGAGTGGAATTTTGATATGTTTCTGATTCCGCAAGTGAGGCTCTCTGCACCATTGATTTTCTGTGGGATGATTCTTGGCCGTTGATCTGATTCCAGATATGGAACAGACTGTGACCGTTGATTTTCGCTATGATTCTTCTCAGTCGTTCAATCTCTCAATGGTTGGGGAAGATATATATTTTATAGACAGTCTGGATCAGGATGTTAGCAGGAGGAATTATTTATTTTGCAGATCTGAAAACCTAAAAGGAAATTCAGGAATCATCATACAAATGCATAATCAAATATGGGTAACTTAGGTAGCAGAAGAGTTGGGTCGCATTCTCTCCTTCGGGACAGGAGGGGATGTGACAGTGTGGTATCAGATTTGTTGGTTGCAGCGTTGGGCCGGAAAGAAAAGTGGTTACAGTATTGGGCCTCGATGGGACGAGTTGGACAATTACAGAGTTGTTTGTTAATAGTTCCAACGTATTGTTGGCCGCATAACAGAGAAAAAAATGGCCATGGGCAGTGGGTAAGTGATTTTGGTTTTGATTATATCTAACAATCTTGTTATCTAACACATTTTTGCAGAATTACAGTCACCTTCAGAAAGGGTAGTGTGATTTTGAATAGTTGGTTCAACCATGAGGACAGATGATATGAATGATTATGCACGGGACCCCAATGTGCATGAGGAAGATGTTATGGGGTAAAATTTCAGAATTGGAAATGTTGAGACATAGTCTAATGGGAGAAGGTTTCAAGATACTCCCCCAGACTTTGCACCCACCATGAGAAGCCGTAGGGTGGAGATACAGAGCTACAAAGTAGACAACGAAAGACTGATTAAGGCTTAGGAGGAGAAGAATCAGCTAAACGCAGCCATATTTTACAGTTTGACCAACATTCAGAGAAAGATGAACTCTAGGGACCGGACAGTAAAGCCAGAAGGAAGTAAGAACACTGCTAGAATAGGAAAGCGATCTCCTAGTGGGTTTTCTGACTCTAAAAAATCCACTGATGGTTCAAGTTTTTCCTCTCATGAGAACAAAAGGAAGAGATATCCTAGTGGGTCGTCAGAATAAAAAATATCTGCTGAAGATTCGAGCTCTTTATCTCATAGGAGTAGGAGGAAGGGGCATTACCAGAACCGCTCATGAGATGAATTTAGGAAGGAAAAGCTACCTACCTTCAATGGCGAGGTAAACACTGGTCAAGAAGCTGAAGCTTGGCTTCTGGGAATAAGAAAATATTTCCAAGTCCAAGATTACTCTAGAAATATGAAAGCTTGAGTAGCCATTTTCAATCTGACACAGAGAGCGTCTATTTGGTGGGAACACTTTAGGCAAGTAAAGAAGATAAATGAAAGGAATATTGTCTGGAAAAATTTCCATAAAAATTTTAAGCAGAAATACCTCTTTGAATGGTACTATGATGATAAAATAAAAGAATTCCATGAGCTGAGATTGGGATAGGAGACCATGGAGGAATATGTAAAAAATTTCTAGGAAATGCTGAGGTATGTTAGGTATATTAAATATGAGAAGGTAAGAATCCAGCGCTTTTTGAGTGGATTGTCTCAGTCCTACAAAGACCGAATTGAGTTCTATGAACCCAGAACTCTGGAAGAGGCGATAAGAAAAGCTAAGTATTGCTACAAGAAAAGTAAGAGAAAACCTGACTACCAGAAGGCGTGGAAGAACAAGATGAATGAGAAGTTTGATCAGAGGAAGAGAGGTCTCAAACCCTCTAACTTCAAGAATCAGTAGAAGCATCCATCTCAAGTTGAGAAGCAACCAGCTAGAGTGGTGGGAGAAGAGCCAAGAGATCCACAACAGAACAGAGCACCACTCCAATGTTGGAAATGTGGAGGACCCCACATGTGCAGGTACTGTCCAATTGAGAATGAGAATGCAAGGTCAACATATGATATTCAAGAGGCAGAAATAGTGGGACAAGTAGCAAGGGTTGTACCTAGAATTTATGCAACATTGGAAGACCTCCAGGAAGATCACCAGTTAATGGTGGTTGAAGTTGCAGGTAATATTGTTGAGCAATCTATTTCTATTTTGATTGAACCTGGTTCTACTCACAATTACATTGCTCCTAGAGTAGTGGATATTAGTGCTTTCAAGAAAGTAAGGCATAACAAAATGTGGTTAGTCCAGCTAGCCACTGAAACTAAGAGAAAGGTTAGTGAAGTGGTAGTGAAATGTCCATTGGTGATGAATGGATGGGTTACTTGTGTATATCTNTCATTGGAATGGATTGGTTAGAAGCTCACAGGGTAAAGCTTGACTGTTACCATAAGACTTTTGAATGCATGGATGAAGAAGGGAACCCGAGAGTGGTAACAGGAATTCCAAAGGTAATTTCTGTGAGGCAGATTTCAGCAATACAGATAAAGAAGTTTTTTAGGAAAGGTTTCTAGTTATATGCAGCCCATATTGTGGAGCCAGTAGAGAATGAAACTCTCAAGTTGGAAGACTATCACATGTTGCAAGAATTCAAAGATGTTTTTCCTGATGAGATTCCAAGGATTCCTCCAAAGAGAGAAATTGATTTCACGATTGAGCTTGTGCCAAGAGCAACACCAGTGTCCAAAGCACCTTACAGAATGAGTACACCGAAAATGTTAGAGCCGAAGATGCAGCTGCAAGAATTGTTGGAGAAAAAGTAGATTAGGCTGTGTGTGTCTCCTTGGGGAGAACCAGTTCTGTTCGTGAAGAAGAAATATGGTACACTCAGATTGTGTATTGATTACAAATATATGAAGAAAGTCACAGTGAAGAACAAATATCCCTTGCCCATAATTGATGACCTCTTTGATCAAATGAAAGGAGAAAAGGTATTTTCCAAGATTGACTTGAGGTCTGGTTACCATCAAGTGAGAATCAAGGATGAAGACATTCATAAGGTAGCCCTCAGAACAAGGTATGGACATTATGAGTTTGTAGTGGTACCATTTGGTCTCACAAATGCACCAGCAACATTTATGTACCTTATGAACAATGTCTTCCGTAAGTATTTGGACAAATTTTTTCTTGTTTTCCTTGATGACATTCTTGTTTATTATAAGAATGAAGAAGAGGATGAAAAACATTTGAGACTAACATTGCAATTGCTCAGAGAACATTAGATGCATGCAAAGCTGAGCAAGTGTGACTTCTATAAAGATAGAATTCAGTACTTGGGTCACATTATTTCAGAAGAGGGTATATCCATGGACCCTGACAAGATTGAAGCTATCAAGAACTGGCCTACTCCAAAGAATGTGACAGAGGTAAGGTATTTTATGGGGATTGCAGGATACTATGGGAGATTCATTGAAGGATTCTCCAAGTTTGCACATGCTATCACTTCTTTGTAAAGAAAGGGGATAAATTTCAAATGGACCTCAAAGTGAGAAGAAGGTTTCTAGCGGTTGAAGTATCTTCTCACAAGTGCACCGGTCTTAAAAGTTGCATACCCAGAGAAATATTTTGTGGTATGTATGGATGGATGCAGTCAAGGACTTGGAGGAATTCTTATGCAAGACAACCATGTGATATGCTATGAATCCAAAAATCTGAGGGAGCATGAGAGGAATTATGCCACTCATGATCTGGAACTTGCAGCCATAATACATGCTCTCAAGATGTGGAGGCATTACTTGATGGGTAGAAAATTTGAGTTAAGGACATACCACTGTGGTTTGAAATATTTGTTTGATCAGCCTACTCTAAATGCTAGGCAAGCTAGATGGCTAGAATTTTTATGTGAGTTTGATTTTGAAATCAAGCACATAAAAGGAAAAGAGAATAAGGTAGCTGATGCACTCAACAGGAAGGTGCAGGAAATGCATGTGGCATCTCTTAGTATTTTCTAGTCAGATTTGAGACAACAAATTATTAATCATAATGCTGAAGATGAAATGTATGCGCAGGTAAAGGGAAAATTACAACAGCAAAGCCTTGAAAAGAAGTATGAAGGTTATAAGTTAGAAGAGGATGGAATTCTTACTTATAAGAGAAGAATGTATATTCCAAATGTAACAGATTTTAGGAGGATTGTTATGGATGAAATCCATCAAACTCCATATTCTGGTCACCCAGGATATCAAAAGACAATTGCTACCGCAAGGAAGCAGTACTTTTGTCCAGGAATGAAGAAGGACATGGCTGAATATATTTCAAGGTGCATGAAGTGTCAGCAGGTAGAGGTGGAGCATCAACACCCAGCAGGTTTGCTACAGCCTTTGCCGGTTCCAGAATGGAAATGGGAAGTTATTTACATGGATTTTATTACAGGATTTCCAATGACTTGGAGACAACATGATTCCATCATGGTTGTGGTGGACAAGTTAATGAAGGAAACTCATTTTATACTGGTTAAGTCCATGCACAAGATGGATGAAATTGCTAATATTTTCATGAAGGAGATTTTTAAATTGCATGGATTTCCTAAGGCGATAGTCTCTGACAGAGATGTCAAGTTCACCTCTAATTTTTGGAAAGGATTGTTTGCAGACTTGGGTAGAAAGTTGAATTTCAGCACTGCCTACCATCCTTACACTGATGGATAGACCGAGAGAGTTAACCAAGTGTTGGAAGACATGATTCACATGTATGTTATGGCCAAACCATCCAAGTGGGAAGACTATATACACTTGTTAGAGTTTGCTTATAACAATGGAAAATGAGCATTCTTTGGGATGAGTCCAAATGAAGCTTTATATGGAAGGAGGTGCAGAACACCAGTAACTTGGGATAACCCAGTGAACAGAGTTGTGATCGGTTAAGAATTGCTCAAGGAGATGGAGCAGGAAGTTGTAAAAATCAGACAGAGTCTAAAGTCATCCCAAGACAGATAGAAAATCTATGCAGATAAGCATAGGGTGAACAAAGAGTTCAGTATTGGGGATCATGTTTACCTCAGGGTGAAGGCAAAGAAAATTTCCTTGAAGCTTGGGAGTTGTCCCAAGCTGTCTCCTAGATACTGTGGGCTGTTTGAAGTGCTTGAAAGAATAGGATCAACTACATACAGACTTGTATTTCCTGCTAGCATTAGAGCTCATAATTTTTTTCAGGTTTCTTTGCTTAATAAATATGTACATGATCCTAACCATGTAATAAATTGGGATGTGATGCCGGTGGAACCAGAGGGATAGTTCCAAATTGAGCCCATGTGCATCCTCACCAGGAAGGTCACAATGCTCCAAAACTGAGAAATAGGACATGTAAAGGTGCAATGGGAGCTCTACAATGCTGAAGAAGCTACGTGGGAGCTGGAGGATGCCATGCGACTGGCACATCCATTTTTGTTCAATTCTGCATATTGCCGAGGGTAGTACCGGAAAAGAATTTTTGTTCAATGTTTTAAAGCACTTAGGACAATGTTGTTGAAGGGGGAGGGGAATGTAACACCTTAGTTTTGACCCCATTTGCATTTAAATAATATGATGTAAATAATCATGGTGTGGAGCTCAAGGCAAAAGCCCCACCATCGATTTAGTGTTTATGTTTCGACGATTAAGATTTAGGCCAATGGTTTTTTAATGCTAGTTGAATGTTATAAGTTTGGACATCATGTTAATTTGAAATTTTTAATTAAAATCCTACAGCCATCTATGTCAACACAACAAAATGAGATAGGGGCATGATTTTTCCTAAGGATAAGGGGGGGAATAGGAAGAGGAGGCATAAAATTTGAAATGGGCAGAGTACCCATTTCTGAAAAATGTTTCTTTAATTTTTTCTTGGGCAAGCAAAATTCCAGGAACACCTGCCTTTCCCTCAGGAGTGGAGTTTCACCTTCCCCTCACGATTTGGGGGCAGGGTGTGGAACTTTTTTGGAATCCAATCTCCATTCACGCAGTAAGCAAGAACCGCTCGGAGTCTTGATCCTTCAGGAATTTTCTTGTTCTGTGAAATTATTTTCCTTTTTTTCGATTTTCCTGTCTATTAGTCATTTCCTAAATGCGTGTGCCCAGAAATGTGTTTTTGTTTTTATTTTGAAGGACCAACAAAACATTTTCAATCCTATGATTGCAGTAGTCGGTTTGTCTCAAGCAATGCCTAGAGTTTCCTAATTGTTGTGTGTGTGTATTCCTTGGTAATCCCAGAACTGAGATCACTGTGTGTACATCCTCGTTTGACACCTGAACTGATTTGGGGAAAGGAAATGGAGTCTGGACCTGCTTGATAAACCTAGTGTGTGAAGGAACCTCACAGACCAATCTAGAGGGTTGGTTTTCTTCTTTGCATACCCTGAATAACACTGGAAGGGAAGGAATGGCCTAAGAGACTGTGTAGCAGAGAAGGGTATGCTTCCTTGTGTTGGGTGTGTACATGTTTAGAAGTCAGGATAGATCCGGTGTAGGTGTCCATAGCTCTGGGATTGAGCTCACTAGCTTAGCAATCAACCTTTCCACCTCCTTAGAAGCCTGATAAACCCAACTGGAAGGATGACTTGGCTGGTATCCTGATAAACCCATATGTTGGCTTGGATGTGACTCATGTGAATTTTGGATAAGTGTAAATCATTTCCTGTGTAAGTCTAATAAACCCAACTATGTTGGCTTGGCTGAGTTTTATTGTATCCTTGGCTATGGGGAAGTCTGCTAGTGTTCCTTATTCCTTGGGGAAATCATGCCCAGCTCGAGGGTGGCAGTGTTACTGAGAGATTGAAGAGCACATTGGCCTATGGTTGGGTGGAATGTTGCAACGACATAGCTCGTTGTGGGACAAACCTTTGATAAATATAATTATCTCTTGTGTTTCAATCCCAACAACTATACTTGTTATAAATTAATATAAAATGATGAATGCTTGAATGAAATGTGTTCTATTTCAGCTGTATATTTCATGAATGATGCATCTATGTGTGTAATTACTTCAATGAATTTTCTAAGTTGTTATGAAGTTAGATTGGTCAGATTGGTGATGGCCTGGATGTTGGAAATCAATTTTATACTTAGCATTTTTCATGAGCAGATCGAATTTCCACAGATTTTCCCTTCTGCAATTCCCTTTTTGCAACTTGCGGGATGCGGGATATGGAAATGCGCATTGCAGAAGTTGGATTCCGCATTTTCCCTTCCACAATTCCCTTTTTGCAACTTGCGGGATATGAGATGCGAAAATGTGTTTGGCAAAATATTCTTTCCACAATTCCCTTTACGCAACTTGCGGGATGCAAGATGCGGGATGCAGAAATGACTATGGAAAATCTCCCTTTCCACAACTTTGATCTCTGCAACGACCATTCCGTATGCGAGATGCAGAATGCGGCATGCGGGGTGTGGGGTGCGAGAGTGAAATTTTGATATGTTTTCGATTCTGCAAGTCAGGTTCTCCGCACCGTTGATTTTCTGTGGGATGATTCTCAACCGTTGATCTGATTCCGGATGCGAAATAGACTATGACCATTGATTTTCGCTGCGATTCTTCTCATCCATTCGATCTCTGAATGGTTGGGGAAGATATAGATTTTATAGATGGTCTGAATCAGAATGTTAGTAGGAGGAATTATTGCTTTTACAGATCTGAAAACCTAAAAGGAAATTCTGGAATCATCATACAAATGCATAATTAAAGATGGGTAACTCAGGTAGCAGAAGATTTGGGTCGCGTTCTCTCCTCCGTGGCGGTAGGGGACGTGACAGTCTCACCATCCTAGTTATATTTATAGAGGACAACTAGGGATTCTCTTTGATACCAATCTTGACCTATTTTAACCCTAAGAAATTATCATGGGATCTAATGTGTAGGATCCTCTATCATTTCATTTACCTACATCTCTCCCATTTGTTCTTAGAAAGAAAAGTGGCATAACTTATTAGGGTCGTGTTCTTCTTTTGGTTATATTCACATAACATTTTAAGGCTAACAATTCCTCCATACATTTTCACTTCTTCTATTCTCTTACATGTTTGTTTTTGTGGGTCTCACAAAAATACTTGGAATTATTGTCTAACTTGGAAGGAAACAAGAAATTTATGGTTTACAACATAGATTTGTTGTTAGTGGTCTTACCTATGCACAATAATATTGTGTAAGATTGGTTCTTCAACTTATCTCATCTATATGTCTTCCTTTAGGTCTCTTCATGTAAGTACCATGCCTTAGGGATGGTCCCCACAATATGGATGAAATTATGTACCCACAATTGCTTAGGAAAATTTTCCTATGCCCACCTTTGAATAATCCTATTCATGCATTAAACATGGTCTATATTCCCTTCATATGATCCTAGGATTTTCACAAAATCATATGAATCTCTAGGGATAGAAATTACATAATATTTATGTGGGGATGTGAATCATTGACAATGTGATCACTACATCTTCTCCCAATCATATACTCTATCGCTATGAGTATTCCACCACCCAGAGGGAGCAGATATTAATGTTATATCCAATGTTTGGATATTCTATTCTTTAAATAAGTAAAGGAATATATCTCCCATAAATTCTTCCATTTCAGTTGTACCATAAAAAATTGGTAGATCGCTCACTCCCATGATGATCCATGGGTGACTC
>LPNX010949148.1:168562-248305 GCA_001517045.1 Pseudotsuga menziesii | reverse complement strand
TTGCACATGGTGGGACTCATGGACTAGGCAAATAAGACAAAAATAAATGAATTAATGTCTAAGTGGGTAAATACTATGGGTTGATTATTCTAACACATGTATCAATATGGTGTTCAATGATGGTGGGTTCAAGTCCCAAAATTTTAGTGTAGGACCAAGTGAAATTTTTTCATAAATATTCAAAAAAGAGCCTTTATGGGATCCAATAATTCTTGTTATTGATAAACAAGATACTCTAGGGACTTACCTAAATTATCAACTTGGGAACGTAAATACTTTTAAAAACACCCACAATGTATATGCAACCACAATGATTCCCTAGTATAGAGATGGTAATTGGATAGATGGGGGGTTTCTTCTTGATGATGGCATGTGATTTTAATATTATGAAATTACAAAAAAAAAATGCATAAATTACCAATTTTGAATCTATTCAACCAGATCAACTAGTATACATAATTTTGTTAGCAATGAATGCAGAGCAACTAAAATCAAACTTTTAACTGTAGAAATATATCCTAATCTCAACTCATTCAATCAAATAGTTGCATTGCTAAATATTAAGGTATGTAGACTGAAATTGATGACTCACACATTTTTCATAAATCATAAATGCAACATGGAAATAAAACCTCATTAAATGTAATCGACCAATATTTATTTTTACTTTTTTTATGAAATATACATGAATTTAACCAGCTAATAGAAAATCATATAAAAGCTACATGAATGTAATCAAATAATAGAACAAAATATGAAAGCTACATGAAATGTAATCAATTAATAGAATAGATTAATTCATAAAAATTCTAAAGAAACTATGCAACAAATACCAACTAAGATCCACCATGTGTTGTAAAGAAGGACCTTACCCTACAACAAATATGATATGAACTCAAACCACAATCATAAACACATATATAAAAAGAATTAAATAACCAATTTCAATTCTCAAAACAATAAGCAAGTAAGTCCATGAGACTTCTTCAACTTTTGGCTCTTTATTTATACACAAATCCTCCTTAATCAGTGGGTAGTTGCCTCATTTTGTGGTAGTAGAAAATAAATAGTGTCTAATGCACAATCAATAAAAGAGCACGGTCTATAAGCATAATGATTACTGTTGCATTAATTTTAATTACATGATGGCGTCATCTTGTTGGTCATGCTTCACCAACCCTGATCATTTGGGTATTGAAAAGGATTCATATCCCCTTCCTATAGACTAACAAAAAGTTAGTTAGTGAATGTTGCAAAAACACTCATCAACAACTGCTATAGAAAAAATCATCAACAACTACTGTAGAAAAACTCGTTAGCAACTGTTTCAGAAAAAATTGCCAGCAACTCTAGTGAAATACTTTAGTGAATTTGTTAGTAGAATTTTCAACAATTGTGCATGAATTATTTGGACCAAGAATACTCCTCAAATGTCAAAGTCCCAAAAACAAAGGTGAATACACACTACTACTATCCCACAACATATATCATACGTTCCTCCAACATATAATAATTTACAAGAATTCATGCATTCCATTCAAAAACACCATAAAATATGTCAACTACATCAATTTACAAGTTACTAGATAAAAGCCAAATGGATATAATAGGGTAGCATATGTAATGTCTAGGGCACAAGCTGGGATATTTTGGGGTTAAATGTTCATGACAATTTCATAATAAGATGAATGTAATGGTAAATTTATGAGGCTCATCAATTCTTATAGGAGGCAACCTATTCAGTAGTACACGAAGCACCTAAGAGGATATTCTCAGTGACACAAGCATTTGATCAAAATGTCCACCTGAATGGTGGGAGAGATATTGGTCATGCTACCTTCTTCAAAGGAATCCAGAGAACAGATTGATTTCTTAAACCAATCAACATTTACAAGGGGATTGAAGTCTTTCGAATCAATGGATAATTTATTTGAAGATAGTCCAAGAAGATATGGTTCCTTGAGAATGAAATATGCTCTATGGTGTATACCATTCCATGGGAATTTTGGATCTGTAATGGCTTTGATAATTTATTCATTGCTTTGAAAGGATTGGATGGAGATATTAGAGGGACTCGCTTCGACTGATACAACCATAGTAGTATGGGATGATGACAAGGAACTTACACTAGAATATGAAAGGTAGTAGATGGAGATCATCCCCTCAGATGAGGACATAGAAGGGGAACTTCCTTAATGGTGGTGACGTGCGCTTCAAGAGATATTCGACACAAATCAACCAAAATGGATCGAAAATTTTTGGACATAGATACAATGGTGCAAGTAGTGACCATAAAGGACACATAATGCACACATATGGATGGTGTGAAATACCTTGTTGAATTATTTGGTAGCATTGGGGAGAGTGATATGAAGCATGAGAGTGTTTTAATGAGTCTACTCCTCATTGATGGGTGGTGTGACCCAAGATATTACACACAAAAGAAGGCGTAGGGGATCATATTATTGTAGGAGTAGGGGGGTTTACAACCATATATGGATTAAAATGTGGGTTATTTTCTTATATTTTCCCCTTTCTTTATTTTTTGTAGAATGATAGGTGGGAAGTGTGATTTCCTTCATAACCATGGGTGGTGGGGCATTGGAAGTATGAATCGGTTGAATAGGAGTCAAAACAAACCACAGGGTAGGTGGGGGGTTTGGTGGGGTAAGGTACCAAATAAGGAGTCCTAAAATCAACCTTGAAAGGTTAAGGGTATCCATCATGAGAGTTCCTGCAATTCCAGGAGGAGGAAAGAGGAATGAGACTTGACGTATAGCCAATCCCTCCCATGGGTTCCTTGATGATGGGTTAGGGATCAAAGAGGTTTGAGGTTGAGGGATATATTTCTCAACAGAGACTATGCACAATTCCAATATCTCCACCTTTGGTGGTGGAAAAGGAGAGACCATACATAGTTACGAGATCCCCACCTTCACTGGAGGCAGAGGTAGGGTGTAGAAGGACCCCATAAGGGAGGAGTATTTGAATAATATAGGACATACACTCATAAATTATGGAATATAAATAATTCTCAAGTTACTTTCAACCGTAGGTAATACATGATCCAGACAAGATGGCACCTTGGGATCATAATAAGTAAGTTGCTAAACTAGCTTAACTAACTTTTCTTCATGGGGGAAATTCATAATTCTAAAAACTGTGGAGGTGACTTCTTGCATATAATACATGTAGCTACGACCAAGGGGGAGGTTGTAATATAATTGGGAATTAAAACCCTTGTTGTCAATGAAGACAATTTTCTTGGTAATTTGTATGAGGGTTTTCGGTAAGAGACCTTGTGATTAAGAAACATGACCATCATACATGCACAACGTCATAAGGGGCGATGCAATATATAGGGATACTAAATTCTACAAAACTTGAGTATACATGATGCAAGTGGAGGCACCTTTGTCAATAATACAATGGTGAATAACCAAGTTCTTGACATAAACTAGAATTTGAAAAGCTATTAAATAGGGAATTTGAGGTTGCACTTGATCAAGATCACACATCATAAGGTAAGCAATGGAAGGGTTGATCGTACCGAAGGTAGAAAACAAATATTTTCATTATGTAGGACAATTCCTGAGAAATTGTGATGTATACATGGTAGCAGGTGATTGTGCCAAGTCATCCACAATTCTATAATTGGAATAATCTTGGGCACTGGGGTTATTGGTTACATGGAACAAAGGGTTTTTTTGGATCATAAGGATGGATAGGACAAGGGAGGTGAAATGACTCTTTGATTGATGAATATTATTTCCCTTTATCGGTATTGGGGGTACCATTAGTTGGGTTGTATAGATTACATTATTTTTGGAGATTAACATCAACAAACATCGTGAGAATATGTTGGTCAGAATGGTCGTGGGGATGACCAAAAGTAAATAATAGAGATGGGTATGGAACTGTATGTTGTGCTATGAAAAACCATTCGGAAAGCAAGATATTTTGTAGGACCATTGATTATGATTGAGTCGGATGAGGAGGTGGTAGGTTCGATTCCCTTGTGGGACATTAGCCTCTTGATATTAGTTGGCCTCATTCCATAGTTGGTGAGGCTTAGAAAGATGAGAAAATTGATGGGTATAGTTTCTATAAACATCAAACAAAGAACATTGATGGTTAGT
Source organism: Pseudotsuga menziesii (assembly GCA_001517045.1). NCBI lineage: Eukaryota > Viridiplantae > Streptophyta > Pinopsida > Pinales > Pinaceae > Pseudotsuga > Pseudotsuga menziesii. The sequence goes on along the minus strand of LPNX010949148.1, from coordinate 244,166 downwards.
GTGCAAATAATGGTTCTTGCCTTGCTTGGAAGTTTATTTGGATCCTAATTTGTGGGGTTCAAATTACCTCCATTGTTGTTAGGAGGGTTGGGGGATTGGCATCCACCTTCCTAACATTGGTTATTACCTTTATTATTCCCCTTATTATTATTATTGGAGGTGTTTTGTTGTGTTTTTTGGTTATTTGGAATAGGTTGGGAGGGAATTTCTTGTTCAACATACACTTAACCCATGAAGAAAAGGAGGATCGACAAGGTGTGGCTACACTGTAGGAGTTGGAGGCGGGATAGAAAAATGATAGTAAGGGTTCACATATGAGATCCATATATCTAGTAGAACGAATGCCACACATAGTAACACTACATGAGGGTCCATGAAATTGGGGATAAATAAGAGGATATGAATAGTAGGTACTCATTTGTACACATGAGGATGAACAAGAGGGACCACGGGGGTAGTAGGGTGCAGGAATTATTCCTTGATGGCATCACTCAATTTGAATCCCTTAATGATGGAAAATTGCCCCATATAGTGTGGCACATTACCTTCTATATTGTGGGGCATTACATATTATTTATGTCATCTTGGGTCTATTAGGGGGTTTATTAGTTGTTATTGTACACCTTTGTCTCCTATATATAGGAAGGAGATATTCTCATTTTAGTCATCATTATATCTTGTCTTGTCTTGTGTACTCAATGCATTGTGTAAGGAGGTTCATCCCTCGAAGAGGATTTCTATTTATCTATTTTATTCATTATTAAGGCATGGATTACTCTCTTCTTGTCTATTTTTGCTCTTTTTATGCTATTTCTGGGACTTGGTTGCATAACATCTGGTATTAGAGATCTTTCTTTAGTACTGGATTTTGCAAAATGATTCATCTTGGAATTTCCACTACGATGTTTTTTATAAAAGGATTTACAGATATAGGTCAAAAAACCACTTCTAGAACATGCTGAACTATCTCCAGTATGAAATTCAAATCCTGATCCATTACAGTTCATAATATAATTGTAGAGGAATATATGTTTTTTGACTAGTCTAAAACCTAGTCTAACACAAGTGTTCTAGGGAAAAAGGTCATATATGAGGCATACGAGATCCAAATTGAGTGATACTATTTGCATATTAAAGAAGACAAACCATGATATCTATGCTAGAAGTTTTAGCTATAGAAACAAAATATTGGACACGTGTAATACCGTACAATTTCTCTCTTCTAGATAGGAAAAACATAAGAACCTTTGGGATATTTGCAATAAATTTGTTTTGGCTCATCCAAATTAGGTCATACTTACGACATTTGAAAAATGACACATTAAGGAACCACAAGTTGAAGTTCCAAACCTAGAGGAGTCAAAATTCAAATTTTACCTCAGTTACAAGTTGGATATAAAACAATTTTCTAATCACGGTTTGAAAAAGCGTCATTTTGCACTTGAATAGATTTGAGTAGATGGATATATTAGTGGAAAAACTTAGGGTGTGATATATATTTATTTTTTAAAATTCCACCAAAAGTAGGTGGAAATAATCACACTCCACTCAAACCCCGAAAGGGTTCATCTCTGACATACGATGAAATATAAGACATATATTTTAGAGTGTCCAAGTTGGAAGATATGATTAAAGGAAATGTGAAAATGGATGACTTAGTTAAATTGGAAAATAAGATGGCGAGTAAAGAGGATCTCAAAGGGATGGCTAGTAAAGAGGATCTCAAAGTGATGGCTAGTAAAGAGGATATCAAAGGAATGGATAGAAAATAATATCTTGAAGACTTGAAGGAATTGATGAAGGATACAAAACATAGATTTACTCCTCCTGTATCTACTCAATAAGAGGATAAGGAAGAAAAAGAGGACTTATTCCAGTCATGTCTAGATAAAATTGAAAAATAATTGGAGAGTAGGAAGTTGGAGTCCTTAAAAGTTGATGATTCACTACAACATCATGGGTTCAATTAAGGTCTAAGGAACTAATTTATTCCCAATATTTACATGTGAAATTTTGATGGCAAGGATTCAATCACATGGATTTTTCAAATAGAGAAATTCTTTGATCTACACCAGGTGCCCACTTTGCAAAAGGTAACTATTACATCCTTGTATTTAGAACTTGATCACTTTGTATGGTACCGATGGCTTTGTGATCGTAAAAGGACTCTATTATCTCTTGTTATATATTCATAGAAGAATTGATTGCACATTATGGGGATATACATAGAAACACCTTCTTTAGCCAGTTGGTAAATCTCAAGCAAAAAGGTCCAGTTACAAAGCACATTAATCAATTTCAGTAGCTAAGTCTCAGCGTGAAGAATATTTCAGAAGATAATTTGTTAGATATCTTTATTGGAACCTTGAAAGATAATATTCAACATGAGGTGCATCTCTTTGAACCATCATCCCTAGAGAAGGATTTCATGATGACAAGGAAGGTTTAAAGTAAAAATATGGCAATGACTACTAGAAAGTCCTTCTCCAACACATACATAGAAAATAATGTTCTTTCTTCTAAACCACTACAAAGGTTGACACCCCAAAAACTAGATGAAAGAAGAGAAAAAGGATTATGCTTTAATTGTGACAAAAAATATTGTAAGGGACATAAGTGCAGAGAGAAGAAATTATTCTACATAGATTGTGAAGAGGAAGAAACTAAAGAAGAGTAAGCATCTAAAGAAGAAGAAAGTTCAAAAGAAATAGAAGAGGCTACTTCAGAAGAAATTATTCCCACCATATCTTTTCATGCATTGTCTAGAATTAGAACTCCTCAAACTCTCAAGATAGAAGGATATATCAAAAATAAGAAGGTAACAGTGTTGATTGATTCTAGTAGTATTCATAATTTCATTCACTGTAAATTAGACAAAGTTCTTAATTGATTTGTATATCGAGCACTAGAGTTTCAAGTAATGATTGCAGATGGAGGAATTATAAATTTATAAGGGAAATGCCATAATACCAATATTTCTATGGGGGAATATGTATTGAATATTCCAATGATTGCTATCCCAATGGGTGGTCTTGCTGTTGTCTTATATATCCAATGGTTACAATCACTGGAAACAATAGATTTTAATTTTTAAAATATTTTCATGAAATTTTCATGGGAAGGAAAAGAAACGAGTTAAATGGTATCACAAAAAAACCAAGCAAGTTTATAATATCTAATGCCATAACAAAGTTGTTGAAAAAGGGGTATCAAGGTGTAGTTGTGCAATTATGATCATTAGATGTTCAAACCTCAGAGTGAGTCTATCTCACTAGATCTCCAAAATGTCATTGATAAAAATTCCAAGGTATTTGAAGATATTCCCAAAGGTATTGCAACTATTCGAGACTTTGATCATGCTATCCACTTGATTCCAGGAAGTGTTCCTCCTAACATTAGACGTCAGACCTCCTACCTTATAGGGATACATTTCAAGGTTAAAAATGATCATGATATCCTTAAATACTTCTTGGAATAAAGGTTATATTTAGAAGAGCAACAAAAATGGGTGACAAATATGTTGGGATATGACTTTGAAATCATCTACAAAAAGGGGAAGCAAAATGATGTTGTAGATGCACTCTCCAAGAAAGATGAGGATGTTGAAGCATTAATATAGTCTATCTCGATCATACAACCATATTGGATATCCTAAGTAAGGGATGAATGGAAAAATGATGAAGACATATGGGCATTCATTTAAAATTTGCAACAGGATCCCAATGCCTCTAATATATTTAGGTGGAAAGATGACTTGTTATGGTACACGGATCGCTTATATATTGCTAAGATTTACCAACTCAAGCAAAAGGTAATTTTTGAATTACACTCCTCACCGATAGGAGGGAACTTAGTTTTCTTAAAAACCTACCACATGGTAAAGAAAGAATTTTTTTGGGATGGTCTTAAAATTAATGTTCAAAAAAATATGACTGAATGTTTGGTTTTCCAACAAAATAAAGTGGAAACAATTAAGACCCCAAGTCTCCTACAACTGCTTTCCATTCCAAGACAAAGGTTGACACATGTCTTGATGGATTTTATCATAGGTTTACCAAAGTATGAAGGAAAGAGTGTCATCATGGTGGTTGTTGATAGAATTACTAAGTGTGCACACTTCTGTGCACTATCTCACCCCCTCAAAGAAAGCACGACCGCCAATTCTTTTATGGAGACAGTCCAAAAAATACATGGTACTCCAAATATTATAGTAAGTGACATGGATCCCATTTTCACTGGAAAATTTTTAACCAAATTATTTTCTTCTTGGGGTACCTGGCTCATAACTCATCTTATCATACTCAATCTGATGGAAAAACATAGATCGTAAAAAAATGATTGCAAGTGTATCTTTGATGTTTTGCAGATGATAAACAAACACAGTGGATCAAATGGTTACCCTTGGAAGAATGGTGATATAACACTTACTTCCATACATCAACAAAAATGACCCCATTTATGGCACTTTATGGATGTCATCCACCATCCATCACATATTCACTAACAGACTCCTCTAAGGTCTGAAGCAGTGGAAGACCACATGAAGCATCAAAAACACGTTGTTCAACTCTTAAAGGACAACCTAAATCTAGCACAAAATTGAATGAAACAATAAGCAAATCAACACCGCAGTGAACGAATATTTAATGTGGGGGATTGGGTGTTTTTAAGACTATAACCATAAAAATATATTTCCCTGAAGAACACCAAGAAGGATAATGAATTATCGCCTAAATAATACGGTCCCTACAAGGTGCTACAAAATATTGGTAGTATGTCCTACAAATTGGAACTACATGCATCTTCACGAGTCCATCCAGTTTCCCATGTTTCCTATTTAAAGAAGGTAATCAGTGACAAGGTACCCATTCAAATGATATTACCAAAACTTGACTAGGAAGGAAAAATCATCTTGGAGCCTAAAGAAATCACTGAAATAAGAACTAGACAGCTTCAAAATCGATCATTTCTAGAGTATCTCATTAAATGGAAGAACTTACCTGTGGAAGATTCAACATGGGAACATGAGTCCTTTATACAATAGCATCCATAACTACTTCAGCATTGGACAACAATTTTTGAAGGGGAGGGGCATGTTAATCCCTTAATGATGACACATTACCCCATATAGTGTGGTGCATTACCCCCTATATTGTGGTACATTACATATTATTTATGTAGACTTGGGTCTATTAGTTGTTATTGTACAAATTTGTCTCCTATATATAGGAAAGATATATTCTCATTTTAGTCATCATTGTATCTTGTCTTGTCTTGTGTACTCAGTACATTGTGTAAGGAGGTTCCTCCCTCGAAGAGGATTTCTATTTATCTATGTTATTCATTATTAAGGCATGGATTACTCTCTTCTGGTCTATTTCTAATATTTTTATGCTATTTCTAGGACTTGGTTGCATAACACTCAATGCTTGGGGTAATACCATACAAGTAAACACTCATAAGGGGATGGTATGGAGGGTATGGATTTGGATGAAATGGAACAGAACCAATCATGCCACCCATAGAACGGGTTGCTGACGGGGGATATTTTCATGTGGATTCACTTTGAGGAGAATCGAGGATGATCATGTATAGGTAACCAGATTATGCATAAAAAAGGTCATACTGATTATATTTGAGCATTTCCTCTTATTTGGTTTGCAGGAGTTCCTATGAAACTTCCTTAGTGATGGTGGGTAGAGGGTATTTTAGGAACCAATATAAGAAGATACGATCATTGAGATAAATATTACAAAGACTTCTACATTGACACAAATAATGTATTTGGTATGTGGTATGGGTGGATGAGGCTTGAAAACATGAAAATAGTATCTCAATGCCCTAATCATAATGGATTGGTAACTAGAAAAAGGTCAAGAAAGTGTAAGCTAAGGATACAAAGTTAGGATGTACCCCATGGTGTTGCTTGATATACCACTGCGTAGGTACTCGAATAAGGGTTCTCTTGAACAAACATAACCAAATGTAATTGTGAACAACGTTATTGGAGGAACACCAAATATGAAAGAAATAAATATGGATATGAGGGTCCTCTCCTTCCTTCCTCTCAAACTTATGGATGTCCAAAGGGAGTTTGGTAGTAATTGGAGACCATGTAGGATCATGTTGAATGTGATCATTATTTAACCTCACTAGGTCAGGATTGTTGATACTAGCCATGCACGAAAGGTTTGTAGTAGGCAATGAGGTGGAGGATCCAACATTGATATTGGTAGTGCTTGGTGGAAACTGCATTGGTGTTTCCTCCACCATAAATAGATATGTTTCTTGTGCTGAAAACAAAGATATTTTTGGCACTGAAAAAAGGGATGTTACTAGCCATATTACTGGATGAAGTGGGGGAATATGGTGAAATTGGATATGAGGATCCTCAATATAATGACTCCAATGAGTAATCTGGAGAGGATGGGAGTTGTCAGACTACAACATGTAGAGATGAAATAATGGTGCGGCCTAAGAACATGTATAGTAGGGGATGACCTCGAGGTATTTGAGAATACTTGAAAGAATCTATGCTGATAGGATCTAGTAGATCCAATCCAACAATGCAACTCTAAAATGAGGCTAATGTAAAAAGTTCTCTAATCAATCATACCAACTCTGGAAATGGTACTAAATCAAATAACAAGTGCAACGCGGGTTCATCAAATGATTTAATCTAGACAAAAAGTGAAAGATGAAAAGAAACCCCTATAAAAATAAAAGACACACTAACCCTATAAGGATAACTACAAAAATGAAATGTGATAAAATAAATCTTCCTCAAATATTTTTCAAACAATGTGGATCTCAATTCCACTTCCGAAAAAGAAGTAGAAATATGATGAAAGGCCTTCCAAAAATTGGACTCGGATAGGGGTCTAAATCATACCAAGCCAACAAGTGAAGATCAAAAAGAACAATTATAGATAAAGTCATTGGGGGAGAACTCCAATCGATTCCCAACTATATACTCCAGGTTCCCTCCCACTTATGAGAGCCACCTCTGGGTAAGACACTGAATATAATGGGAACTAGGCTACCTCACTCTTAGAAACATACAAGAAATATACTGCAACTTCATCCTAAAGGAAATGATCCAGCTGGAATTTTATACTTGAAAGGGAAAGGTTCTCCAATTATAACTTGGATTATTGTCTTTGAACATACCACCCTAAAAGGATGGGCTTGTTGGTACATTGGAACTAACTGTGTCCAATAATAGTGTATTTTGGTTCCCTAAATATTCAACCACTATGTCTCAGATGTATAATGACTAGGGGAAATTGTTTGGATTCCTATCCTTAAATTCCTAACCTAGATACACAATTAGGGTTGATTAAATGTGTTTAGATTAGGGTTGATTTTAGGCTCCACTTGGGTCATAAAACAATATATTTTTATATTAAGGTTTGTGCACAAGTGGTGTGTACAAATAGTAAATGTAAATGAAAAGGAAATGTAAATGCTCATTTAATGATAACAAGATAAGTAAGACAATTCCAATAATAAAGTACATCTTTCTTGAAATAAATATAGGATTTCTTAATAATGTAATGGATCATGATCAAACAACTAACAATTCAAAGCAAGCATGCAAAGAAGATAGCTAGTAATGGATAGATACATAAAGAAAATAGAGGAGTATCCTAGCCACAACATCTTGTGACAGGAAAATAAACAACAAAAGATAAGAGAGATTCCAAGAGATTAATGGTGGTGTCTAAAGACATTTTTACAAAACTTAAACACAATGAGACATGATCTAAAGTTTGGTGATATTTGATATAACATACTATCTATAAATAAGTTTGGATATGGATCAAACCAACATCCACGAGACCAAATTAATTAAAATCCAAAAAGGAAAAACTTTAGTTAATGGTTAGCTCCCTTCAACGGTCAACTCCCTTCGATCTGACAAGGTGAGGTTACATAGGAACTATTGGCTCCAATAGCCCCCCTCCCCTCCCAATAAAATCAAGTTGGAGGAAAGAACAAATCATGTACCATTCCCCCATTAATTTGATAAGAACAATAAACATTGATCAACCATGATACAACAACATAGAACTACCACCAAACTGATCAAACTCTGATACAATAAATACTCCTTGAATTTTTTTGAAGAACTATCCTTACAATCATAAAATCCATCTAACAAAATTCTAATCTATTTTACAAATAATATCAATCGAGAACTTGACTAGACAACAAGGAAACAATATCTAATTGATAAATAAGAAAAAAACAAAGGCAATCTCTATCAGTAATACAATCTATGTCTAGTCATCAAAATAGGTACTTGTAACAGTACTCAATCCAATCTCCCAATAAATAATGAACAACTTAGTTGAGATCAACAAGTCACGATTGAGTAGACACCAAGACATTGGTTGGGTTTACATATTAGCAATATTCTGTTTAATTCACCCCCACCTTTAACACGGCCAAGGGATAATTCAAAAATCAATAGAAAAACACAACACTATCATTCTAAATTCAATTGAAAAATAATACGGTCGAAACTTCAGTCGAATTTCACAATTTGTTGAGTCTCAATCGACCATGCTCGAGTCAATCAACAAGAATATCTCAGTTGATGTTCATTCTAGTCAAAATCCCAATTACCTAACATCTTTGGTCAATTATTAGTTGACCACTCCTCCAAAATTATTAGAAGTAGGAAATATGAGTATTTTATAGCAGTATAGTCAAAGATACACATATGTATGAAGTCCTTAAGCATTTATTTAAATGATTCCATGACCATTCATCAATCCAACCACAATCTATCTGAGTAGTTAGAACTGGTCCACAATTTTTCCTTTCATGTCTTGTATGCAAAATTCTGAAATAAAACTTGGCATATTCTTTGATTATTCTTCTGAGGATGACAATATGGAACAAATTTATATTCTAGTAGAACAAATAATGTAGGCTAAATTTTTGGTTCATTGATAGGAGTATAACATCGTTGCACATTAGCAATAATGTTGTATGCAACAACTTTCTCAAGTTTTGGCATGTCAAGAACAACCATCTATTTAGCATGTTCAACACAATCAACAACAAGTTTCTCTTCGATCAACTTAGTATGGAAACCCAACACCAAATAATACTTGTATGGATTTAACAAAACCAAGTGTAGGTAGGGAGAAAGCAACAACATCATAGACAAGACTGGTTCTAGGTGACTTCAAATAATGGTAATAGAAGTAGCTATACCCTATCTATTCTTCCCAACTCCACCTATAGTATATCCCATCTTGTTCAACAGATGAGATCCTATACCTATAGTGTGTTTCTCAAAACTAGTAGAAATAGCATCAATAGTCAACAAGTCATGAGATGAAATAAAAACATCATCGAAATATTTCATACAATCAACTAGCTTAGAAACAACTGGGATACAATCAATATTATCAAAGGTATAAGATGAAATATGTGATCCTAGAAACTTGACAACATCAACCGTATTCTCTCAACTTATTGCAATTCACTTATCTCTAGTTCAAGGCTCTGCTTGCACTCCTACAAATCCTTCACAATCTTATCTTTCTCTGTCAGCTATGAAAACAACACATTGTAATATTCTTTTAAAGCTTGGTATTCATCAAACAAATGGTTATTTTCTTCTTGAAGAGGATAAAATTATTCATGAATCTCTTCGACAGAGGCCTGCAAATGGTTAATATCATTATCTAGCTCACTATTGTCTTCCTCCAATCTACAAATATTCTACATAATTTTCTTTATGAGAGAGGGATTTAAGCTCCACCTCTAGGTCATCAATGAGATTGATCTTGTCTCCAAAATCATCCATAAAATTATGGAAAATATTTTCCATGGTGTTCTCCCTACAATAATATTCTTGGATTTCTCATCTACTCTCTATAAAATAATAGTTTAGAAAACAAAAGCTTCATCTTCAAGCAAGGAATGAGCATTCTTCAACTAATTCTTCAATCCTTCATTCTCCGACTACAACAAGGAAATAATATTATGCAAGGAAATAACATCTCATTGAAGTCGATCATGGGATTCCTATAAGGAAATATCCTTCTTATCGTGAATTTCCTACAATTTATATAAATCCAAGGATTCATCTTCATCAAACATACCCATTTTTAATAAGTTTTCAATGGACATTCGAAGCACATCTATCTAAATTTTTACTAGTTGACTTATACCAATTCGAGCATATGTCAATCAACCTCAAATTCAATCAAGCAAAAAATTTCGATGATACAAAAACAGCATAGCACAAGGGATACCTATGTGGTTGATTTGAGGAATATCTTTAAGGTTCAATATTCATAAAAATGTAAGGATTTTGTCATTCAATCCTTATTCAACCAAATTCCAAATAAACTTGTAGTCGATGATTCATAATTCGATTAACCAAAGGAAGTCATCGATGAACAAACCAAGTGCTATTCAATCAAATAAACGCTAGTATATGCTTAGTCCTGTTGTGGCCTATAAAATCACAGGCAACAACAGTAGGGATTCTCCCCAATAAACATTCCCAATTAGCTCGTTATTGTTTGGTATGGGGAATTCGTCCAGTTTACGGTCCGGCTAATGTAGGTCAAGTAACGATTAAAGTGTTTTACCAGTTACGTCCCAGTCCACTGTGTATATTTTTTAGTTTTTTAATGTTTAAGTATGATGTACAAGTACCTAACTAAATTCAGATGATAGAAATAATGAGGAGGGTCACAATGTGATGCGCAAGTTCTTACCTCTCGTCTTACCTCTCTCGCTTCTAAATCACAAACAACAAGAAACTAACTAAGACTCACTAACCTATCCCTAGGGAGAAAAACTATCATTAATGGTGAGGAATGTATCGTATTGCATGCATAAAGAAAATCAAAGATAGCTGTTAACGTTTCTAAACACATAAACATCAATAGAAAGATAAACAACAAGATAGCTTATTGTTAATTAAAACATTCATTACTCATTGTGGAAATTTCACAAAAATAAACAGGAGCACATTCATAACATGAAAGAATTCAATAGGTTAGAACGATCTCACAGTTCATGGAAACAAGCTGAAAAAGAAATAGTTCATATCCAACTAGACCACATCAAACATTTGAAAATCCACAGAACTTTCTCCAGCAGAAACATATAACTATTTATTGTAAAATGAATTAGTTCATCTTACAATACTTCTTCAAGATAGTCTGGAAAAAGGGTCCTTTCTATATAAAAATCTCCTATACTTATATAAAGAAAAAACTCTTGGGCTGCCCCTCATTGTCTCTTGAGCTTCCCTAACCTTTATTTTCCAAAAAATTGTCCTATAGCTTGTGCACAAAATTAATACAATATATTACATTTTAATCAATGTTCCCAAATTTGTTTTTATGAATATGGCACAGCTTGCTCATTGGTGAAATTTTTCCATGCATTAGCATCTGCTGCTATGCTTTCAAACCTAGAAGGATCAAGGAATCGAATGTTAATTTTGTATTTGGCAGATTGGGTCTTCACCCCCTTTATCCTAGTAGGAATCAGGCGCAGCTGGTCCTCTAACAAGTGTATGCTCACGACTGCATGTGCTACTGCATTTGTCAATATTCATTCATCCAAGTCCTTGACCTGCTGGATTTCTTGTTCATCTTCTTTGTATCTGTCTTGTAAATGCCTTAGAAACAACTCATGTTCATGTAGCATCTCCAATCTTTTCTCAGCATAAAATTGACACCAATTATATGTGAAGAGTACTCTCCTGCAAAATTCGGCACAAGTAGCCTTTGTCTTCTTTACTATCTTTTTAAATTCCTCTGCAACATTACTAGCAAATTCCATTAACTCATATTCCTGCTGCAATGTCTGCTGATCTTTAATGGCTAGCTCTGCGGGAGATTCTTTATTGGTTTCTACCCAAACCATTCTTCCCTTTAGACTTTCCAATATGTCTCGAGTCCTATCTAGGAAATATGAAGTGGTATTTACAATTTATTCCAGCTTGGTGTCTATCTGCAAAACTTTTCACCTTTCATCTTCTATTTCTATTTGTATTTGATGGATCCTTCTCCTTAGAATCAGAACATGCTCCTTTAAGGGTCGGATGTCAGCTTTCTGCTCCATATCACCCTTTAGTGATGCAGTAAATGAATTTTTCTGTTCTTCTAAGGCTGCTATCTGCATCTGATATTGCTTCTCCTTTTCTTCTACAACAACCTTTTCTATTTCCAACTCAGTAACCTTGCTCTCCAACTTGTTCTTTTCTTCATTTAAATTTCCACATGATAGTTGAAGATTATCCTTTTCAATTTGTCAACTCTGATGCTCCAACCGTAGTTTTTGTAACTCCACCAAAGTGACATGGGAACTCTTCATTGTGTTTTCTACAGATATTGCTAAAGCATCCTTATCTACTTGCAGAGTTTGGCATTCTGTCCTTGAAACCTTGACTTCTCCTGTCATGTCTTCATATTTTCTCTTTAGCTTCTGGCTTTCATCCCTTTCCTTATTTAAGGTTTCTCTTAGTTGGGCTACACTCTTCCGTGACTGCTCCAGATCAGTCATGAGCCTGTCCACATTGTCTTCAGTTGCTAAGGTTAAAGCTACCCCATCTCTTGCTATCAACCGTGGATCTTTATGTGTACCATGTACCAATGTCTTGTCTGTCACCATCTTACTTGGCTACCCTCCAGTATCTACCTTTTTCTCAGTCCTCTTGAAAATCCTTTTCTTCTCTTTGTCATAGAATATGGTATTGAAATTAGGTACTTCCTCTCCAGCGGTAGCCATGAAAGGAATCAAATCAAATTCAGATATTGAAATCTCTCCTAACACATTGCTAGAAGGGACAACAGGCTCCAATGGATCAAGGTCGTACCGTCCTTGTTCTTGATCTACACGATCTTGAAATTCTTGTACATCAACCTACTCTGTAGGCTGCTTCTCTTTTTGGGATTCTGTTATCCTGGATCCCTCACTTTTTGCTTGTTTCTTCCTTATTTCAGCCTCTTCTTTTCGCTTCCTGTACCAATCTGTTGGCATCTTCTTCTCTTTTCTTTGCTTCCTCTTCTTCTAGCTTCTTAGCTTTTTCTGAAGTCTTACCTTTTCCACCCATAGTTGTTATCTTATGTTTAAACCTTTTCTTGAGGGCTGTTATGTTCTTTGCATTTCGAAATGTCTCCTCATCTTTGTCCCAGAAGTCAGTGTACTCAAAATGGATTCCTGCTTCTTTGCAGTAGTTAGCTACTTTGTTATGGGAATCATTTCTATGAAAATTCATTTCTCCAAAGTGAAAATATTCTATCTCTTTAACAAATTCTGCTGCCTGCTTTACCCTTGAAAACTTATAGCTTCCAAGTAAGAAAGGTACTGCAGGGTATGCTGCCTTCTTATGTTCAAACAAAAAAATTACTACTCCATCTATGTACATCTGTCTGACTGCCTCCTTGTGGAGTACATAATATGTAGCATATTTTGGGAACAGAGAAGGAGCTCTGGAGCCACCATACATCCTAATATACAATCCATCCTCTGTTAAATAATAATCCCCGAACTCAGAGCATATAGGGGCATAATGAAATGCTCACAAAGTTCCCAGCTTGCTCGTTGGTGAACTTTTTCCATGCATTAGCATATGCTACTATGCTTTCAAACCTAGAAGGCTCAAGGAATCGAATGTTAATTTCATATTTGGAAGCTTGGGTCTTCACCCCCTCTATCCTAGCAGGAATCAGGCGCAGCTGGTCCTCTAACAAGTGTATGCTCACGGCTGCATGTGCTATTGCATTTGTCAATATCCATTCATCCAAGTCCTTGACCTGCTGGATTTCTTGTTCATCTTCTTTGTATCTGTCTTGTAAATGGTTTATAAACAACTCATGTTTAGGTAGCATCTCTAATCTTTTCTCAGTAGAAACTTGACATAGATTATATGCGGAGAGTAATCTCCTGCAAAATTCAGCAGAAGCAGTCTTTGTCTTCTTTACTGTCTTTTTAAATTCCTCTGCAACATTACTAACAAATTCCATTAACTCATACTCCTGCTGCAATGTCTGCTGATCTTTAACGGCTAGCTCTATGGGATATTCTTTATTTCTTTATTGGTTTCTACCCAAACCATTCTTCCCTTTATACTTTCCAGTATGTCATGAGTCCTATCCAGGAAATATGAAGTGGTATTTACAATTTCCTCCAGCTTGGTGTCTAGATGCAAAACTTTGCATCTTTCATCTTCTATTTGTATTTGTATTTTATGGATCCTTTCCATAGAATCAGAACATGCTCCTTTAAGGGTCGGATGTCATCTTTCTGCTCCATAGCACCCTTTAGTGATGCGGTCAATGAATCTGTCTGTTCTTCTAAGGATGCTATCTGCATATGATATTGCTTCTCCTTTTCTTCTACAACAGCCTTTTCTATTTCCAGCTCAGTAACCTTGCTCTCCAACTTGTTATTTTCTTCATTTAAATTTCCACATGATAGCTGAATATTATCCTTTTCAGTTTGTAAACTCTGATGCTCCAGCCGTAGTTTTTGTAACTCTGCCAAAGTGACATGGGAACTCTTCATTGTGTTTTCTGCAGATATTGCCAAAGCATCCTTATCTACTTGTAGAGTTTGGCATTCTGTCCTTGAAACATTGACTTCTCCTGTCATGTCTTCATATTTTCTCTTTAGCTTCTGGCTTTCATCCCTTTCCTTCTTTAAGGTTTCTTTTAGCTGGGCCACACTCTTCCATGACTCCTGTAGATCAGTCCTGAGCCTGTCCACATTGTCTTTAGTTGCTAAGGTTAAATCTACCCCAGCTCTTGCTATCAACCATGGATCTTTATGCGTACCATGTACCAATTTCTTGTCCGTCACCATCTTATGTGGCTGTCCTCCAGTATCTACCTTTTTCTCTGTCCTCTTGACAATCCTTTTCTTCTCTTTTTCATAGAACATGGTATTGAAATCAGGTACTTCCTCTTCGGAATTAGGCATGAAAGGAATCAAATCAAATTCATATATTGAAACCTCTCCTAACACACTTCTAGAAGGGATAGCAAGATCCAAGGGATCAAGCTCGGACCATCCTTGTTCTTGATCTACACGATCTTGAACTTCTTGTACATCAACCTACTCTATAGGATGCTTCTCTTTTTGGGATTCTGTTATCCCAAATCCCTCATTTTCTTCTTATTTCTTCCTTATTTCAGCCTCTTCTTTTCTTTTTCTTTCTTCTTCTTCCTTCCTAGCTGCTTCTTCAGCAGGTCATTTCTTTTCTTCTTCTTCAATTCTTAACCAAATTTCTTCTTCCTGTACCAATCTGTTGGCATCTTCTTCTCTTTTCTTGGCCTCCTCTTCTTCTAGCTTCTTATCTTTTTCTGAAGTCTTGCCTTTTCCACCCATAGTTGTTATATTATGTTTAAACCTTTTCTTGAGGGCTGTTATGTTCTTTGCATTTTGAAATGTCTCCTCATCTTTGTCCCAGAAGTCAGTGTACTCAAAATGGATTCCTACTTCTTTATAGTAGTCAGCTACTTTGTTATGGGAATCATTTCTATGAAAATTCATTTCTCCAAAGAGAAAATATTCTATCTCTTTAAAAAATTCTACTGCCTGCTTTACCCTTGAAAACTTATAGCTTCCAAGTAAGAAAGGTAGTGCAGGGTACGTTGCCTTCTTATGTTCAAAGAAAAAATTTCCTACTTCATCTATGTATAGCTGTCTGACTACCTCCTTGTGGAGTACATAATATGTAGCATATTTTGGGAGCAGAGAAGGAGCTCTGGAGCCACCATACATCCTTATATACAATCCATCCTTTGTTAAATAATAATCCCTGAACTCAGAGCATACAGGGGCATAATGAAATGCTCACAAATTTCCCTATAATAACTATAATACTTATGTGCCCAAAACAACTTATAAGCTGTGTATACTGGGGTTCTGTCCTTCTCCCAGTTGAATTTCAAAGCAAGGAAATTCTGGGTGCACAATGTGCTGTCAATTAGACTAGAGCTCATATAAAATTCAGATTTGTTTTGAGATACTGCTCCTAAGGTTGCACTTATACATACAGAAAGGCTATTCGACACTATGGTGGTTCAGTTGAAGATGGTTCCTTATGTAGCAATGAAAAATATAACCGGTATCCAACCTATCTTGAAACTTTTGCCATTTGCTTGACCAAAAATCTCGTTAAGCATCAAAGCAATAAACTTGTAAGGAGCTCGAAGAGTTGAGGTGTCATATTCTCCGGAAGGTCTGGTTCTAAAATTCTTTCCTAGTATCATCATTCTCTTTATAGTTTCTACTAGGTCCAGAGCTACCTCCTTTAACCAACTTTCAATTAGATAAACCTGTGGTGAGGGTAGATGATATGCCATATACACATAGGTAGGACTATATGCAGCATAGCCTTGCTTTGCAGTGTTTTTCTAAGATCATTTTTGTCACATCTACCCTGGGCAGAATCCAATCTATTACTTCTGAGCAGGGAAATAATTCGGGCCTCATAGATACTTTCATCAAAGCTGACTTTTCAATGTTAGCATAGATCATTAGCTCTTCAAACCTAGCATCAGGTACATTCTGGTTTGAGATCATCCTGAATATTCCTCCCCACTTGTAATCTAGTTCAATTGCAGTGGTGGATTTGGTGTCTTCATAAATGAACTCTACCTTGGTTATTATTTCTACCTCAAGCCCTTCTTTAGCCACCTAAGCTTTCTTCTTTTGTCTCTTTGACATGTTGATGTTATAGCAATCAACCTGTTACAGTAAAACAACATGTTTTAGGCTAACTGAGCTCTAGCAAGTGCTTATAGAAATACACAAGAGAATATACTAATTTATTTACCTCTTCGACATGCATGCTATTAAAATAGGTTCAACATAGTCTTTATGAATGAATGATTTAACAAGGAAAACCCTACAAACTGCTTCCTAAATCTGTCTAAGCTCCACTATTTCAAAACTTAATCGATCAAAAAAATTCTTTGTCTCACACAGGTACTTATCAAACTTATTCTACCTCTAGATCTCAATACAATTCTCAACCTCAAAACAGCTAAACCCTGTGCAGCAACTATCTTCGAGAAAAACCTAATTGACCGAAAACCCTCCTGAATCCCACGAGATACTGTAACTAAGGAAAACATGGCTTCCTAATCTCTATCCGACCATCAAATTATCAATAAAAGGGTGGTGCAGACGATGAAACGCCCGTTTGCACCATGCCCTAATAAATCGCGCAAGAATCACAGCCGTATCCATACCGCTTCAACTGCGTATAAACTCAAACCTCCCACAAAATGAAACCTCAAACAACGGGCTAAACCCCCTTTTAATGTAAAATATGCATGAAATCGCCATAAGAAGGCAAAAATTCCTAACCTCCTATGCAGAAAAAACCTAACCTGTGGAAACCTAACCTCCAACGCACTAACGACTCAAAATCAACCAATAACAACCAAAATAACAAAACCATAGGTAACCTACCTGGCAGTAGCGATGCAACTGACTGGATGAGATGAAAAATCCATGGGTGCAAGAGCATAATGAACGAGGTTTTGACAGATGCATGGGCACACTTCTCTGGACTGCTTCAACAGCGTAAATGACAAATCTCAATGCTTATGACGAGTCATATGGCCACCTATATATACCAACGACTGGGCGTAAACTATCAGCGAAAAAATACTACACCAATCAGAAAAATAAATTGGAGGATCACCACAATAGCGGCTGCAAAACAGACTACAAACCCAGGATTACTTACTAGTCTCGGACGTCGGAACCACTAAGTTCTATCCTCAGAAACAAAAGATGATAAACCTCCGCAATGTTGGCTATGGACGGTTCTATCATTACGGGATTTAATTTGGGAACGGGTATCGGAGCTCGACAACGTTAATGTCTACGGAGTCGTCAAAGAAAACATGAAGCTCTCGTATCTCTTTGGGACTAGCCTCCCACAACACCAAGCAAGATAAGTATTATGACTCCGGCTTGTTTCGGTCAATCAACCCGATAGCGAAAAGAACATAACCAGGTATCGAAAATACTATGGTGAAGGAAAACAAGATCGCCAAATAAATCCAGCACTAAAAAGCCACAACTTCGACAAATCAAGTCCGAGAATAAAGCAAACTAACTTCGATGCATCGGCATTGGATTCCAAAGACACTCAATAAGCTAGATGATACTGTTTCTGCAATGTCAGAAGGATAGTTCACTATGCTTCCGATATCGAAAGAATAGTCGACTAATCTTCTGATACAGAAAAGTGAAACGGACCAAGTTTTTTAAAGAAATCTTTGAACTCAAGGAAACTTTGGCAAAAAAAAATACTCCTAGGCCAAATTTAATAAAAACAAAAAAAATGGGGGAACCTAAAATTGAAATTTTTTGGCGAAATAGTTGCGGATGCAACAATTGGCGACTACCTGGTGAACACAGATCTATGAACAATTTCCTTTTTGATCAACAGACTGCTTCGATGGTGCCACTTTACTAGATTTCTTCAAGATATCTGAATTCCCAAATGCAATATTTATTCACTTTAATCATTGATTATAGTCTAAGTTGAGGAAAAGGGGAGCCATTATTTCAAAGTCTGGATAACTCTTTTGAGGCCAGGAGTATGAGTTTCATTTTACCTCTGTCTTTGAGTAGTTTCCAGCTTTAAACACCATAGGATTGTAACATATGGTAAACAGATATATCCATTTGTTCCTCATTCCCATGACATTTTGCACTTTTTTGTGCTTTTGGACTTTTGTCCCCTTTTGAGTCCTCCCATTTTCCTTTCTTTCTGAATTTTAATTCAAGCTCCTCTATCCTTAGTGTCCTTTTGTGTGAGAGATATTTTAATTTTAGCTCACAGACGGAGAAGAACTTTGGCAATCTTATACATATTGATATGGTTCAGTACGTGCTTTGATACATATTACTTTTCTAGGAGATTTTGACTCTTATTAACCTTTTGGATTTCAATCCATGGTATGGGATTTTTTAAATATAATACATTGTTTACCTTGCTTCCTTTCCATGGGTCTTTTGCTGTAACCCCCTAGGATAGTTTTTAATGTGAGATGAATGGAGCCTCAAAATAATATTCTGGACCCTTTCTATCCTGAGTTATTTCACAAGGATTAAGCAGGATTTAATATGTTCATAACCATTTAAGAAATTTGCTAAACTTGAAGAAGTTCTTTCAAATATTATATGAATCAATAGTAGGCAGTCTTGTAGTCAAATATTTTAGTTAATCCAGAATTCTGATGAACTCCATGCAACCAAAATTCGTGCTGCTTTATTGATCATAAGCAAAACAAAAATTCCAATCAATCAAACTCTAAGCAAATAAAGCGAACAACTAAAAAAAAGAAAACCCTCTAAAGCAACAAACCAAATGTTTATTTATGTACAAGAAAACCAAATCAAAAAAATGATCAAGAAAAATAAGGCTTGAGAACTAAACCATTTACTGGTAAGTTCTCTTCCCACCCCTGTAAGTCTTGCAACTTGTAAGTCGAGGGGCCTAGATTTGCTGCAATATGAAAAGGGCCTACCCATAACTGCTGAAACTTGGTGTGCTTTCCCTTTCTATCGTCCGGGTGATCCCACTTAAGAACCAAATCTCCTACTTTGAACTCTTTGTTCCCAGCTTTGTGCTTGTCAAACCAACGCTTCACTATTTCTTGTTGATGCTTAAACCTTTCTTTGGCTTTGGACCTAGACTCTTCTGATTTTAATAGATTATAGATTCTGATTTGTAGAATTTCATTATTAGTACCCCTAGACTCTTGGGCTATTATGGAAGATGGAAATATAATATTAGGAGGAAGGACAACTTCTTTTCCATAAACAAGAGTGTACGGTGACACACCTAAGGAATTATTGGATGTGACTCTATCAGCCTAGAGAGCATTAGTTAACACTAAATGCCAGCTCCTTTGATTTTCTATCACTTTTTCTTCATAATTATAATCAGATTTTTGTTTGTGGATTCTGCCAAACCATTTCCTTGTGGGTAATAATTTGTAGAATAATGCAACTTAATTCCTCTTTCATTAGCAAATGCAGTTAATCTAAGTAAGTAGTATTATCAAGAACCAAGGAAATTGGAACCCCAAACCTGATCATAATGTGGCCCTGTAAGAAATCCATAACTGCATCTTCGTTGACTTTTCATAACGGAATAGCCTCGACCCATTTGGTGAAGTAATCAGTTGCTGTCAGAATATATTTGTGCTATAAGGAGGAATTTGGGTTTATATCTCCAATAATATCGATTCCCCATTGTTCAAATGGTTCTGATATAATTACTGGTTTTAATGGTCCTGCTGCTTTAGCTTGTCTTCCAACACATCTCTGACAAGAATCACATTTTCTAAAATGAGCATGAGCATCCTTAAACAATGTAGGCTAGTAATATACATCTCTAAGAATCTTATGTGCTATTGTGTCCCCCGAAAATTGACCTCCAGCAGGTCCATCATGTAATTCTGCTACGACCTTTTTTGCATCTTCTTGTTCTAAACACCTAAGAAAGACTCCATCGTAGTTCTTTATGAATAGTACTCCATCAATGATTTGATATAAAGCTAATTTCAGACGTAGTGCTCTTCTTTGCTTGGGACTCCAATGCTCCGGTAAATACCCTTCTTGGAAGTAATGGACTAGGTCCTGATACCAGGAGTTTGGAGCTATAAACAGAGGACATACATCCACCATATGTAGTTCAACTTCATTATCCTAGCTGCTTTCTTCATTGTTTTGACCTTCAGTCATTATTTTACACAATCCTTGTCCTTTAACTATGGATGCTAGTTTGAGATCAAGATTATATTCTTGTAAAGCAGTCACCTAGTCGCCCCTTCTTTCTCCTAGTTCCTTTTGTACAAAAAGAGATCGTATGGCTGGGTTTGGAACTATTACTTTTGTGCGATTCTTAAGTATATATGGCTTGAATTTTTTTACTGCTTTAAAAACTGCATACGCTTGTTTGTCAACTATTGGATAATTCAATTCATCCCCCTACAGACCAGTGCTCATAAATGATATGGGGTACTCATCTCCCCCATCTTCTTTCTATGTAAGCATAGCTGCTAATGAATCATCAGATGCAAACGTGTACATAATAAAATCCTTTTCAAAATTTGGAATTTTGAGTGACGGTGCATGAGAAACAGATGTTTTTAACTTGCTGAATGCATTCTTCTCCAAATCAGTCCATTTGAACTGCACACTCTGTTTAACCATTTGCTGCAAAGGTTTGACGATTTGAGCAAAGTCCGGTACAAACCTTCTTACAAAGTTGATTGTCCCCATAAAAGATTGCATACCCTTTTTATTATGGGGTAAAGGGATCTATTCTATGGATTTAATCCTCTTCGGGTCTATGGAGATCCCTTTCTTAGAAATGACATGACCCAGTAGCTTTCCTTCTGTGACTGCAAACACACATTTCTTGGGATTTAGTGAAATACCATATTTCCGGCAATGCTCGAAAATCTGTTTCAAATGAAATGCATGCTCTTCTCTCTTTTTCGAAAATATTGTGACATCATCTAGATAAACCACAACACTATGGCCAATCAGACCGCGGAAAGCTATATCCATGGCTCTCTGGAATGTAGCTCCAGCATTAATAAGTCCAAAGGGAATCCTCCTATACGCAAAAGTTCCCCACTTGGTTCTGAAAGTGGTTTTAAGCCTGTCTTCTTTAGCTACTAATACTTGATTATAACCGGAGAATCCATCTAATAACAAAAACAATTCAGAGCCTGAAACCATTTGTAGTATTTTCTACATGGGTGGGACTGGATAATTATCTTTATCTGATGCATGATTAAGATGTCTAAAATCTACACAAAGTCTGACTTATTTGGAATTTTTCCGTACTGGTACCAAATTAGAAACCCATTCCGAATGCTTGACTTTAAATATGATTTTAGCATCCAACAATTTTTTTACCTCACTTTGAATTAAAGGTTCCATCTTAGGATGCATCTTTCTCAAAGGCTGTTGGTAAGGTTTGATTCCACCTTTGATTGGGATAACATGTTGTATGATCTTTGTGTCATAAGTTTTTAGATCTTCATAGGTCCAAGCAAACACACCCTTGTACTACTTGAATAAACTAATGAACTTACTCCTTTCACCTGGAGAACAACACTTCCCCAAATTTACATATTTGGGTTCAGCTTCAGTCCCTAAATTTATCAGCTCGAATTGTAAAGACGAGCTACGAGTCTTGACATTCGCTGGCTTTCTGAACTTATTATCTAAATCAAACATTCATTCCAAGGTCCTAACTCCTTTAGGAATACATTTCCTGAACTTTAATTCTGCTCGATGTTCTTCATCATCTATTATTGCTCCTTTGAAAGTATTAGCATTCATCAAACACTCCAAAATTTATTGATCATCGTCAAAAACCTGTAAATTTGTGATCATATCTGGAATAGAAGGCCTGAAAAGTAATTCAATAGAGCATCTATTGTTTGAAGGTACTAATATTGCAGCTGAGGTAGCTAGTAAATCAACTGCTGCATTCTTTAATCTAGGAATGGACACAATATTGAATGCATGGAATTTTATCATTAAATCCCAAACTTCACTTTGGTAAGCTTTCAAATGTGGTGAAATGCAGTGTATTTTGTTCCGAATTTGTTTAACCATGATTTTAGAATCTCCATATACTTTCAGTTCTATTTCTTTTTTAAGTCCCTGAACTAGTGCTTCGTATTCGGTTGTGTTATTTGTGCATTCGAATTCTAACCTACATGAAAGAAAGTGTTTATTTTTTTCAGGATCAATCAGGACACAGCCAGCCCCTGATCCCTCCATTGTTTTAGAACCATCGAAATAAATAATCCAAAAACTATCTACTTCTACCGAATTTGAATTACGAACTACATCTGAAGCTAAATCTACTATGTTACAGTCAATCTCATCAGCCCGTGAAAATCGAAGGAGATTGGGATGGGTATCAGGTATACTGCTGGCTTCTTCAGCTTGGTAATTTCTTGGTTCCAGTTCAATGAAATAGTTTCCCAGCATAGAGTTTACTTGTTCATTTTTTCCTTCTAACTGAGTCACATTGTATTTCATCTAAGGATCTCTCAATACTTTTATCTGATTTGCAATTCCTTTAAAAGGAAACCACAAATGTGACCAATCCGATGCAAAATGTCCTTCTAACCTTGCTGACCAGTCTCGGCTCAAAACTAGACCATAAGAATCTAGTATGTCTGCTACTACAATGTCGATGTACTGACATACCCTCTCATCTATGGATAAGCGAATCAGAACATCCTCCATTTCTCCTATTACCTTTACAACTGTTCTGTCTAATTGAAGAACTTTCCAAGTGGATGGTTTAGGTTGACCATTGATTTTCTTGTAGACTGAAAGTGGCATAACATTAACTGATGCTCCTGAGTCCAGTAAACAGTACTTATGCACATTATAGTTGAAAATTTCAAAGGTTAGGAGAAATTTTGGAGTATTATACTTAGATTTCTCTCCTAAACTTTCCTCACCAATCTCTTCCTCAGATTGGTTGTCACTGGGTGGCTCCTCGTCTGGTGTCTCAAGTGCTTTTAAAAGATTCTCTTTTTGCTGAGGTAAATTGCACATTTAAAACAATGAGATATTTGCTTTAGCATTTTTAATGTCTTCCACAATATCATGTCCCATCTCATGTTCTTTGAGATTCTTCTTGACATTATCAATCTTACTTTCAGTAGGCTTTAGAGGTGTGTTGATTTTCTTAGGATCCTAATTTGAAATGACAAATTTAGGTATTTTAATAGTCGAAGGGTTGTTCTTTATCTTCTTCATGTTTTCCTGAAGTTTCTTAATCTTAGGAAGTATTGAATTATCTTTTTTAACAGATTCTGACATCTTGTTGTTACATTAATTTCTGGTGTTTCTCCTTGTATCAGAAAATCTTCATCTTCTGTATCAAACATAGAGACATAGTCCCATAAAACTAAAGTATCTTCCTCTTGTTTTTCCATAGGTTCATGATATTTTTTTTCTTCCTCACCAGTTTCTGTCAATTTGGAGTCCAATAATTGATTCATTACTAATGTCATAGAATTAATCCATTGTGGGCAATTCTTCTCAGATTGAGGCTGCTGAAAAGTACGAAAATTTTCCATGCCTACATCAGTTAAATTCATTGCTGAAGGATTGTGTGGAGGAGATTTAGGTTGATTGTTGTCTTCCCTTTTTTTATAATAGGGCTTATATGGTTTATGAGCCTCCTTTTCCTTTTCTAAATCTATCACCTTGTTGGATAATTCCTACATCATCTTCACCATGCCTTCGAAATCTTATGATCGCTCATCCTTAGGCTTAGTTAGAAATAAAGGTTTCTTGTTTCTAAAAGTCTTCTCTTATGACTGTACCGGGTAATTTTCTATACTCTCCATCTTTTCCTCTACCTTCTCAACTTCTTCATGGGTTTCTACTAATGTAGGTCTAACCGATCTCTTGGAAAACATGGCTAGATCAGGTCCAAGAGCTGAGGTGTAGTATTCAATTAGGGCATTTTCAGATGGTTTGTCAGCTACAGTGAAATTGTTTAGATAAGCAGCGAACCTTTGAGTGAAATTATGCACTCTTTCCTTCCTTTCCTTCTTTAGAGCACATAACCCTTTCATTAAAACTGCATGAGTTTTTTGGACCGCATATTTGCTTCTAAATAGTCTCTCAAAAGTATTCCAATATATGATTGAATTTGCAGGTAGGGAAAAATACCATGAGGATGCTTTTCCTTTCAGTGTGTGAGGAAACAATCTACAGACCACATCTTCATTCTCTCTAGCTCGTAGTCCTTCTACAGCCAAGTAAAAACTCTGCAAATGATCATCTACCAGAATTCCTTCACTTGGTTCAAACTTGGTTAACATCTTGTCAAAAGCTTGAGGCAAATCATGCAAGGGAGGTGTCAGATTTAAAGGTAACCTAGCCCTCCAAGCAAGTTGTGGAGGTGGATGGTTTGCATTTACATTAGCCATGATTCTAAGTGGAGTATGTGGTTGGGATTGAACAGGGGTATGGAAAGGTGAACAGTAAGGGGAATTTGGATCCAATTGATCTAAAGGTTGGTAAACTTCTTGTAAGGTTTCTTCCACCAATTCTTCAAGATATTCTACCAACACTGAGTCTTCCAGCCGAGGGCGATCTTTCTTCTGATATTCTCTTCTAGGAAGGACAGGGATAATAGGTAATCCTCCGATATTTTTTGCATATGCCCTGGTAATTCTCCTTAAATCATCAACCACTTCGTTATCTATGGGATACATATACCCTTTTTCTTTATCTTCAGGAGTGGGTTTGGGAAGCAAACTGTTTTCAGAACTGTCACCGGTGGGGTAATTTCGAGGAAGCAGGATTCCTCTACCAACCATGCATTGGTGGCCCTCCTTCTAGTGCCAAAAATATTGCGGCCTGGAAAATCGTAGATAACAACAGTAGGGATTCTCCCCAATAAACGTTTCCAATTAGCTCGTTATTGTTTGGTATCGAGAATCCATCCGGTTTACGGTCCGACTACCATAGGTCAAGTAACGATTAAAGTGTTTTATCGGTTACAGCCCGGTCTATCGTGTATATTTTTTATTTTTTTAATGTTTAAGCATGATGTGCAAGTGCTTAACTAAATGCAGATGATAGAGATAACAAGGAGGGTCACAATGTGATGCGTAGGTTCTTACCTCTCGTCTTACCTCTCTCGCTTCTAAATCACAAACAACAAGAAACTAACTAAGACTCACTAACCTATCCCTAGGGAGAAAAACTATCATTAATGGTGAGTAATGTATTGTATTGCATGCATAAAGAAAATCACAGATAGCTGTTAACGTTTCTAAACACATGAACATCAATAGAAAGATAAACAACAAGATAGCTTATTGTTAATTAAAACATTCATTACTCATTGTGGAAATTTCACAAAAATAAACAGGAGCACATTCATAACATGAAAGAATTCAATAGGTTAGAATGTTCTCACAGTTCATGGAAACAAGCTAAAAAAGAAATAGTTCATATCCAACTAGCCCATAGCAAACATTTGAAAATCCATAGAACTTTCTCCAGTAGAAACATATAACTCTTTATTGTAAAATGAATTAGTTCGTCTTACAATACTTCTTCAAGATAGTATGGAAAAAAGGTCCTTTCTATCTAAAACTCTCCTATACTTATACAAAAGCAAAAACTCTTGGGCTGCCCCTCATTGTCTCTTGAGCTTCCCTAACCTTTATTTTCCAAAAATTTGTCCTGTAGCTTGTGCACAAAATTAATACAATATATTAAATTTTAATCAATATTCCCAAAACATTTTATGAAGATGGCCCAACTTGCTCGTTGGTGAACTTTTTCCATGCATTAGCATTTGCTTCTATGCTTTCAAACCCAGAAGGCTCAAGAAATCAAATGTTAATTTCATATTTGGAAGCTTGGGTCTTCACCCCCTCTATCCTAGCAGGAACCAAGCGCAGCTGGTCCTCTAACAAGTGTGTGCTCACGGCTGCATGTGCTACTGCATTTGTCAATATCCATTCATCCAAGTCTTTGACCTACTGGATTTCTTGTTCATCTTCTTTGTATCTATCCTGTAAATGCTTTAGAAACAACTCATGTTTAGGTAGCATCTCCAATATTTTCTCAGCAGAAACTTGACACCGATTATATGTGAAGAGTACTCTCCTGCAAAATTTGGCACAAGCAGTCTTTGTCTTCTTTACTGTCTTTTTAAATTCCTCTCCAACATTACTAGCAAATTCCATTAACTCATATTCCTGCTGCAATGTCTATTGATCTTTAATGGCTAGCTCTGTGGGAGATTCTTTATTGGTTTCTACCCAAACCATTCTTCCATTTAGACTTTCCAATATTTCATGAGTCCTATCCAGGAAATATGAAGTGGTATTTACAATTTCCTCCATCCTGGTGTCTATCTGCAAAACTTTGCATCTTTCATCTTCTATTTGTATTTGTATTTGATGGATCCTTCTCCTTAGAATCAGAACATGCTCCTTTAAGGGTCCGATGTCAGCTTTCTTCTCCATAGCACCCTTTAGTGATACGGTCAATGAATTTGTTTGTTCTTCTAAGGCTGCTATCTGCATCTGATATTGCTTCTCCTTTTCTTCTACAGTAGCGTTTTCTATTTCCATCTCAGTAACCTTTCTCTCCAACTTGTTCTTTTCTTCATTTAAATTTAGACATGATAGTTGAAGATTATCCTTTTCAGTTTGTAAACTCTGATGCTCCAGCCGTAGTTTTTGTAACTCTGCCAAAGTGACCTGGGAACTCTTCATTGTGTTTTCTGCAGATAGTGCTAAATCATCCTTATCTGCTTACATATTTTGGCACTCTGTCTTTGAAACCTTGACTTCTCCTGTCATGTCTTCATATTTTCTCTTTCAAGCTTCTGGCTTTCATCCCTTTCCTTCTTTAAGGTTTCTTTCAGCTGAGCTACACTCTTCCGTGACTGCTCTAGATCAGTCATGAGCCAGTCCACATTGTCTTTAATTTCTAAGGTTAAAGCTACCCTAGCTCTTGCTATCAACCGTGGATATTTATGTGTACCACGTACCAATGTCTTTTCTGTCACCATCTTACCTAGCTGTCCTCCAGTATCTACCTTTTTCTCAGTCCTCTTGACAATCATTTTCTTCTCTTTGTCATAGAATATGGTATTGAAATCAGGTACTTCCTCTCTAGCGGTAGGCATGAAAGGAATAAAATCAAATTCAGATATTGAAATCCCTCCTAACACACTGCTAGAAGGGACAACAGGATCCAAGGGATCCAGCTCGGGCCATCCTTGTTCTTGATCTGCATGATCTTGAACTTCTTGTACATCAACCTACTCTGTAGGCTTCTTCTCTTTTTGGTATTCTGTTAGCCTGAATCCCTCACTTTCTTCTTGTTTCTTCCTTATTTCAGCCTCTTCTTTTCATTTTCTTTCTTCTTCTTTCTTCCTAGCTGCTTCTTCAGCAGCTCATTTCCTACTCCATCTATGTACAACTGTTTGACTGCCTCCTTATGGAGTACATAATCTATAGCATATTTTGGGAGCAGAGAAGTATCTCTAGAGCCACCATACATCCTTATATACAATCCATCCTCTATTAAACAATAATCCCCAAACTCGTGTATGACCTTAAATGCTTCTTCATACATGTAATTACATTTAGTTAGGAAAATCAGAGCATACAGGGGCATAATGAAACGCTCACAAATTTCCCTATAATAACTGTAATACTTATGTGCCCAAAACAACTTATAAGCCGTGTATACTGGGGTTCTGTCCTTCTCCCAGTTGCATTTCAAAGCAGGGAAATCCTGGGTGCACAATATGCAGTCAATTAGAATAGAGCTCATATAAAATTCAGATTTCTTCTGAGATACTCCTCCTAAGGATGCACTTATACATGTAGAAAGGTCGTTCGACACTATACTGGCCCAGTTGAATATGGTTCCTTGTGTAGCAATGAAAAAGATAACCGGTATCCAACCTATCTTGAAACTTTTTCCATTTTCTTGACCAAAGATCCTGTTAAGCATCAAAGCAATAAACCTGTAAGGAGCTCAGAGAGTTGAGGTGTCATATTCTCCGAGAGGTATGGTTCTGAAATTCTTTCATGGTATCATCATTCTCTTTAAACTTTCTACCAGGTCTAGAGCCACCTCTTTTAACCAACTTTCCATTAGATAAACCTGTGGTGAGGGTAGATGATATGCCATAGACACATACGCAGGGCTATATGAAGCATAGCCTTGATTTGCAGTGTTTTCTAAGATCATTTTTGTCACATTTTCCGTGGGAATAATCCAACCTATTACTTATGAGCAGGGAAATAATTCAGGTCTCGTAGATACTTTCATCAAAGCTGACTTTTCAATGTTAGCATAGATCGTTAGTTCTTCAAACCCAACATCAGGTACATTCTGGTTTTGAGATCATCCTGAATATTTCTCCCCACTTGTAATCTAGTTCAATTCCAGTGGTGGCTTTGGTGTCTTCATAGATGAACTCTACCTTGGTTATTATTTCTACCTCAGGCCCTTATTTAGCCACCTAAGATTTCTTCTTCTATCTCTTTAACATGTTGCTGTTATAGCAATCAACCTGTTACAGTCAAACAACATGTTTTAGGATAACTAAGCTCTAGCAAGTACTTATAACAATACACAAGAAAATATACTAATTTATTTACCTCTTCGACATGCATGCTGTTAAAATAGATTCAACACAGTCTTTATGAATGAATGATTTAACAAGGAAAACCCCTAAAAATTTCTTCCTAAATCTGCCTAAGCTCCACTATCTCAAAACCTTAATCGACTGAAAAACTTCTTTGTCTCACACATGTACTTATCAAACTTATTCTACCGCTAGATATCAATACAATTCTCAACCTCAAAACAGCTAAACCCCTCGCAACAACTGTCTTCGAGAAAAACCTAATCGACCGGAAACCCTCCTGAATCCCACGGGATACTATAACTGAGTAAAAATGGCTTCCTAATCTCTAGCCGACCATCAAATGATCAATAAAAGGGTGGTGCATTCGGTGAAATGCCCGTCTGCACCATGTCCTAACAACTCACGCAAGAATCACAGCCGTATCCATAATGCTTCAACTGCTACAGACTCAAACCTCCCACGAAATGAAACCTCAAACAGCGGGCTAAACCCCCTTTTAATGTAAAATATCCATGAAATCACCATAAGAAGGAAAAAATTCCTAACCTCCTATGCAGAAAAAACCTAACCTATGGAAACCTAACCTCCAACGCACTAATAGCTCAAAATCAACCAATAACAACCAAAATAACAAAACCATGGGTAACCTACCTGGTAGTAGCGATGCAACTAACTGGATGAGACAAAAACTCCACGGGTGCAAGATCAGAACGAACGAGGTTTTTACAGCTGCATGCGCATACTTCTTCGAACTGCTTCAACAGCGTAAACGACAAATCTCAATGCTTATGGCAAGTCATATGGCCACCTATATATACCAATGACCGGGTGGGAACTGTCGACGAACAAATACTAAAGCAATTGAAAAAATAAGCTAGAGGATCACCGCAATAGCAGGTGCAAAACAGACTACAAACACGGGATTACTTACTAGTCTCGGACGTCGAAACCACTAAGTTCTATCCTCGGAAATAAAAGCTGATAAACCTCCGCAACATTGGCTATGGAAGGTTCTATCATTTAAGCCTTTACTTTGGTAACAGGTATCGAAGCTCGGCAACATTAAGCTCTACAGATTCGGCAAAGAAGACATGAAGCTCTCCGATCTCTTCGGGACTAGCCTCCCGCAAAGCCGGGCGAGATAAGTATTATGACTCTAGCTTGTTCCGGTCAATCAACCCAACAACGAAAAGAACATAACCGGATATCAGAAATACTATGGTGAAGGAAAACAAGATCATCAAATAAATCCAGCACTAAAAAGCCACAACTTCGGCAAATCAAGTCCGATAATAAAGTAGACTAAATTCTAGGCATCGACGCCAGATTCCAAAGACACTCAATAAGCTATATGATTATGTTTCCATAATGTTGGAAGGATAGTTCACTATGCTTCCGATATCAGAAGAATAGTCGACTAATCTTTCGATACGGAAAAGTGAAACAGACCAAGGTTTTTAAAGAAATCTCTGAACTTAGGGAAACTTTGGCAAAAAAAAAATACTCCCAGGCGAAATTTAATAAAACCAAAAAAAATGGGGGGCCCTAAAATTGAAATTTTTTGGGGAAATAGTTGCGGCTGCAACAAGTCCATGGAATTTACTAATTCATCAAGTCGATAAATTTGGCATGCAAGTCAACCATCAAGTCAATTTACTATCAGGTTGAACCCTACATTCGACAAAAATAATTTTCTAGGAAAACACAAGCTATATCAATGTGTCAAATATTCGGTTGGTCACACCTTGAGGTAACCAGTTGATTACATATGAGGTCATTTTTCAGTAGAAAAAATTGTCACCAATCGATACTCTATCAACTAATACAAGTTGACCATGAGTTGATATTCCTCAGAAGTTGAGAATCCAATCGAATAACAATGGTATTCCAAACAAGGTAGGGAATCATAAGTCTATAAAAATAACACTCAATATATTTCCAGATCTAATAATCATATAGAGCATAATATAGTTCACAATTATTCGAAGACCAACAATCGACTTGACCCTTGCATATTCATGCCCATAGAAGTTTCCTCACCTAGCTCAGTGAGCACTCTAGGTGTGCCAATAGAAATGCATCGAACCTAAAATACCCATAGAATTCAGATTATGCCAAAATTAGGGTACAAAGGTGGAATTCAATCATTTACCATTCTTATCGACCCAACAACAAAATGCATCTCATTAAATAACCAACATAGAGTGGAAATAAACCATTTTGAAAAACCTTTAATCATGAACCAACCATCTTTGATGCCATGTTGGGACAAGATAATAGAGAGCATAAGAGAAGATATATTCTAATAGATTAATGGTGGTGTATAAAGAAACTATTCCAACACTTAAGCATGATGAGCCATGATCCAATGTGTGGTGATAGATTGATCTAAGAGACCATCTATAAATAGGTTGGATATGGACCAAACCAAAATCCTCAATACCACAATAATTATAACTGTCCATAGAAATTCGATCTGAAATACAAAGTGGAAAAAAATTATTTAGTAGTCGACTCACTTCAATGGTCAAATCCCTTTATTTTGAAAAGGTGAGGTTACATAGAACCATTGGTTCCAACACAACACAAGTTGATTTAAACAAATCCAAATAGTAAACTAACAAGCTAGAGCTGCAAATCTACTTGTTGGATCAAGAAGAAAAATGCAACTGAAAACACTAAAAAACAAAACCCTAAATGTATTAAGTACTAAAATATCTCAATATTTTATCAACTACAATGTCTAAAAGGGGAAATAATCATCCAGTACAACAAGAAATCGAGCAAAAATTTGTTAAAGATACAACACCATGAGTCATTCTCCAAGCCAATGTTGTCCAGCTAAGATTGGTCCTCATGGACAGAGGAATCCTGAGTTGGACTTAGGTACTTGGAGTAGATTCTTGAGTTTCCCTCAACAATGAATAAGAATTTCATATAAAGGTTATTCCTATTGTATAGACGTTCATTTATCAAACTGCTGATGTTATAAAGTCTTGTTAGGAAAGGCTCTAAACTTGTGTGTCAAGTCAATATTCTCATGTGGATCTCCAGTTATTGTAGGTACCCATGGGGTGTACCTCCAGTTATTGTACGGTACCCATGGGGTGGACCTCCAATTATAGAGGTAATGAGATTCTAATGTGGACCTCTAGTTAGAGTAGGTACCCATGGGGTGAAGCTCCCATTTAGAGGTAAATTCTTTGCATGTTGAAGCATTAATGTTGTGTGATGTATTGCTAACCATGGTCACCGATTGAGATTGAGTCTCCTTTAGATACTGGCCACCTCTACAGTGAATTAATTTAGCATATGATAATTTGGTCTGAAGTAATATAATATGATCACATCATATAAAAAATATTTGAAGTATAATCCGATATGATGGATAATTAAAGTTAGCACATATTGACCATGCAGTAAAACATAAGAGATAAAGATAAATGCATAGAGAACAAGATAATTCAAATTTTCTTATGAAGACACTTCAACTGATTAAAGTGACTCAAATTGATTAAAGTTTCAGTAGGAAAATCTTAAGTTAAATATCAATCTATGCCTCAATTAAAGCTTCAGTTAAAGGTTCAATATATGCTTCAGTTAAAGAATCAATTAAAGTACTAATGTATGCATCAGTTAATTAAAGAAGAACTCAGTGATAACTTCAGTAAAATCAATCTACATGATTTTAGTTAAGATTAGTTAACTACAGTTTTATTAAAAATGAATTAGTTAACTAAATTGTTTTGCATGACGATAGTTTAGTTAAACTAAAATATGGTACTTTAGTTAAACTAAAAGATGACACTTGAGTTACAACTATTGCATGATGACACTTAGTTAGTTAGTTAATTAAGTGCTCCTACATGCAGTTAAGAGGTGAGTTCACTTTGAAGTTAGTCAAGCATGATTTAATGTCAAAGAAGAAAGGAATGGTGCATTGATTGTGCATTATTGAAGAAACCATGGTGCACAACAAGTACTCAAGAAGGAAATTCACTATAGTTTGCATGGGAGGCTGAGTCCCATGCAGTGATTCGCTATCCTTTGGATGACACTAGTTTGACAAGTTATTTATTGTATTGAACTCATTGGAAAGTTCATCTAATTGATCTCTCTTCTTTGTTACTTTGTGTCTACACCGATGGTGTTTTGTGATCTCTTATCTTCCAAAATCAATCTGATATTGCAAAATACATTATCTTCTATCTATCATAATTATACGGAGAATATTTGTTGGGGTTTTTCATCTTCATTGTTTTGAGGGTTTTCCCTAGGGTATATCCTAGGTTACAATATTGAGTTTACATTGATTGACTGTGATAATCAAATTTGCTTCAAACTTTTCGAAAACCTTGTGTTTCATGATAAGTTGAAAAATGTTGAGATGAAGTATCACTTCATTAGAGACATGGTCTAGTAAAAATTTAGTACATTGCTACTGATGAGCAGATTGTATATGAGATTTCATATTTATTAACAAATCCTCTATTTGTGACGAAGTATATGTACTTTTGAGGAAAGCTTGGTGTTGCAGAGAATGTCTTATTCACTGAGAGGGAGTGATAAAGATACAACATCACGAGTCATTCTCTAAGAAAATCTTGTGCATCCAGGATTGGTCCTTTCGTATAGAGGAATCCTAAGTTGGATTTAGGTACTTGGATTATATTCTTAAGTTGGAATCAAGAATTATAAGCCTTCCATATAAAGGTTATTCCTCTCATATATATGTGAATGCTTTGATTTATCAAAGTGCTGATGTTGTAAAGTCTTGTTGGAAAAGGCTCATTAGAGGCAATTTGGGGTCTAAAATGGGTCTCCCAAGGAAAAAAAGAACAGTTAAAATAATAAAATAATATTCTATTAATTTTGGAGGAAGAAAGAAAAAAGTATTTTTTTTGTTTGTATTTTCAACATATCTCCCTGTTTTTTTACTGAATTTTTGAGCGGGAGCACTAGTTGGATGTGGAATTGCATCCAACAAGTACCCACACTACACACTTTTGATGGACCCTACTACCCCGAAAACAATAAATTCTTGGAAAACATGATGATGATGTCATCATCACATTTTTTCAGGTATTTATTATTTTTGGGGCATCTGAGTCCATAAAATGTATGCAGTGTGGGTACTCATTGGATGCAAAATCTAATTCCACATCCAATGAGTGCTCTCGCTCAAAATTTGAGTAAAAACACAATGGGATATGTTGAAATTATGAACCAAAAAGTAGTTTTTAATGACAAATATGTTAAGTCAATGGAATTATGGTTGACTCATTTTATTGAAATTCTATTGTTTCTTGAATTCCAACTCATAAATAAATTATGGTTGGCTCAATTTCTTATATGATAACTCATTTTCTTATAAGACCCATTTTAGACACCAAATTTCCTCTAATGTCAGACTTGTGTGTCAAGTCAAGATTCTCATGTAGACCTCCACTTATCGTAGGTACCCATGGGACATAAATCCAATTATAGAGGTGATTAGATTCTCATGTGGACCTATAAATATAGCAAGTAACTAGGGGTTGAACCTTACGTATAGATGTGAATGCTTTGCATGTTGAAGCATTAATGTTGTGTGATGTATTACTAACCATGGTCACTGGTAGCTATTAAGTCTCATTTAGAGACTGGCCACCTCTAGAGTGAATTACTTTATCTTATGATCATTTGGTTTGGAGTAATATAATATGATCACAACATCCAAAAAATCTCCTGAGTGTAATCCGATATGATAGATAATTAAGGTTATCGCATATTGACCATGCAGTAAAATATAACAAATAAAGATAAATGCATAGAGAACAAGATAATTCAAAATTTCTCATGAAGACACTTTATCTGATTAAAGTGAACTTGTTGTAATCAAATATATAGTAAGCACACACACATAAACAAGACAAATTAATTGAGCTGAATGCATTCAAATGTCTGATATTCATATTGAATTCAATATTTGTACATCATAGATATGGTTGGAGCGGTTACATGTTCTCCAACTTCTCATGGATTAAGAATTAACTAATACATTAATTTAATATGATAATGATGACATAATTCCTATCCTCTCCCTCAACATATCCCCACCAACAAAACGTTGCTTCGTCCCCAAAGCGAACAAATATGAAGTAAAAAACTAGGATGTGATTCTTTAGTATCTGTCATCAATAAGGTAACAATTGGTGAAGCCTCACTCTTTTCTCTGCTAGCCAGAATCATCTTCAATGACTCAGATAGAGGCCTTTTGGCTTTTCTCTGCACCGTATCTCTACCTTTCACTTCTTCAATCACCATCCAAGAAGGGCTTCTTCATTTCTGCAACCAGGAGGCACGATCTATTCAGTTGTTCTTGAGTCATCATTTGATCATTAAGGCACGTATGTGTGGTGTAAAATGTTTTTTGCTTGAATGTTTTCCTTCATCTGCTGTGAAAATGTAAAATACCAAGTCAAATGATTTGTGGTAGGTTAGTGTTGGTTTTTGAAGCTGCTCTGGTTGATGGTGACTGATCGATGATAATAAAAAGCATTGTCTTTTTAACAACATACTTTCTCCTAGCCTTGGTTGAATCTCGATGACTATCTTTTGGTCGATCGATTGAAGGTAGACTCATCGACTAATCATTGGATGAGTGTCATAGATGTACTCAGTGACAAAGTTTACATAGCAATGAGGAGTGCAATCAATAGTCAACCGATGCTTTGACATGATAGTTTTGTAAAGAAGAACCAATAACCTCAAACTTGGTTGACGAACTTGGTTCGAATGGGTGCCCATTTGCTCTATGCAGTTGATTAGTTCATGGAGTAACGATCGACACTAGTCAGATTCCACCATTGGAAAATGTACTGGGAGACCCAGTAAGTTGACGATTTTCATCAGTAAATAATCGACATACAACCTATATACCATCGACGTCAGTCGGTGTTATCAATAGTCGATTGCCATAGTCGGTACTGAATATTTTGGTTGGCCCTCGACGGTTATTGACTCTTGGATGGACTCCACCAATAGTAAAAAAAATTAATATAATCCCTACCAACCATTTGGCATACTTTTACCACATATAACTCTAAACCAAATCAACTAATAAATATTTAATACCTCAAATTTCTTGGAATGAATAACCTTTGGCTGGCTGCTATAGAATACTTGATACATAGGAAAACTTCTCTAACAAATATGTTAATTGAAATCAATATTCCCATTTAATTCTTTAACAGAGGGGTCCTCGAGATGGTCGATGGTTAGA
The DNA here is from genome assembly GCA_001517045.1 of Pseudotsuga menziesii. Lineage (NCBI taxonomy): Eukaryota > Viridiplantae > Streptophyta > Pinopsida > Pinales > Pinaceae > Pseudotsuga > Pseudotsuga menziesii. The sequence continues at coordinate 207,690 of LPNX010949148.1, read as the reverse complement.
GAGGCAATCACCGAATGAATCTCTTGGATTCATATTAATTTTAATGATCAATTCTTCCGGTTGGCATTTGCAGGCTTACAAGGAAGATATCACATCGCCGAACATAATATTATTCAAATGATAATTCAAACCTTCCCATAGAGAATTTATTTATGCATGCACAGTCAATGTCTAAATGTTTGCTTTTTCAGGTTCAAACCAGTCTCCATCTGCCGATGTGTTAGTTTTCATCATATAAGCTAGCATTATGATCTTAGGATCTTTTCACTGAGAGAATAACAAGCATAGCAATAAAAAATAAGCACATCACAAGAGACAAGAGACACAAATATTTTTCCTCGGGGAAACCATAAAGGAGAAAACCCCGCAACTTCCTCAGAGATAGAATCAGCACCAAAACAGTAAAATCCCAAAACAGTAAGTTGCACTTCTGACAGCAGTAGTCTTCTTCTTGTCTAGTCCTAGTGTATTTCCTTCCTCACTAATGCACCATACTTTAGTGAGTGAGTGATGTGTGTTGCAAGTGATAAATAGAGAGGCTCTCACTCTCTATTTATATTCTTCCGTTCACTTGAAGTGCACTCCAACATGTCGGCCTCACTTAACAATTACTTACTAGAGCCGACATCTCTAGGAGTGTCTAATAACCCTAGTGCCCCACCACTTGTGGGGACTTTTCCTCCTCTGACCAATAGGAGGGTAACACAATGGTGGGTACTATTGCCCTGACTTATAATGACTCACCTAGGGTCGACTTCACTAGGATAGTCTAATAACCCAAGGGCCCCACAACTGTGGGGAATTTAACCCTTGACCAATAAGAGGGTTACCCATAATGACTTGACATGACTTTCTCATTATAGAAACTTCCCGGAATAAACATTGGGGTATGACATGACTCAAATACATCACAATACATCCCGGAATGAACATCGAGTTACAATAGATAAGAAATACAAGTGAATACATTCCAAAGTTATAATTACATCAACACTCCCTCTTAACTAGGAAGGTATTCTCTTGACACAATTTATCATCACAAGTCTTCTTCTCTGTATCATCTAAGTCATCGTCATCTTTAAAGTCATATTCATCTTCAAGTCATCTTCATCTGTAAGTCATCTTCATTGGATCTGGATCATCTCTCGATCTGGATCATCATGGAGCATCATTACTGGATTTGGATCATCTCTCGATCTGGATCATCATGGAACATCATCATTGGATCTGGATCATCTCTCGATCTGGATCATCATGGAACATCATCACTGGATCTGGATCATCTCTTGATTTGGATCATCATGGAACATCATCACTGGATCTGGATCATCTCTCGATCTGGATGAACATCACTGGACTGGATCTGGATCATCACTCGATATGGATCATCACTGCTGGATCATCATCACTGGATCTAGATCATCACTTGTGCTATCTCATGATTCTTCTCGTCACAGGAAGTTCTACAGAGCCAACCCTTTTCATGTTTGTTGTAGGCCTAGCCATCATGTAGGTCTTCACCCAACACTTACATCTGACCTACTCATCAGAAAGGCACTCCCAGCACTTACATCTGACCTACTCATCAGAAAGGCATGCCCAACACTCACATCTGATCATATAGGAACCAATCCTATAATCACTTCAGAAAGTCCCAACACTCACATTCACCAGCATGATATGACACACCTACTATCACCTGTGAAATGGCTCAGCACTTACAACCACCAGCATGATAGGACACACCTACTATCATCTATGGAAAGGCATAGCACTCACATCCACCAGCATGGTAGGACACACCTACTACCATCTGTGAAAAGGAACTGCTCTTACAGTCACCAGCATGATAGGACACACCTACAATCATCTGTGAAAAGGCTCTGCACTTACAATCACCAGCATGGTAGGACACACCTACTACCATATGTGAAAAGGAACTGCACTTACAGTCACCAGCATGATAGGACACACCTACAATCATCTGTGAAAAGGCACGGCACTCACATCCACTAGCATGATAGGACGCACCTACTATCATATGTGGAAAGGCTCAGCACTTACAATCACCAGCATGGTAGGACACACCTACTACCATCTGTGAAAAGGATCTGCACTTACATCCATCCAGGCGGGAACACATCCTACTCAGAATGATGGAAGGGTGTGCACTCATATTTGATCATGAGGGAACACATCCCAACAATCATATCAGAATGGCCCCCAGTCCTCCTCAACTGAGCTACTTGGTAACTGACTAGGCGCCTCCATTCTCCTAGAGAATGGCAGTTGCACTTACATCCGACCTGCTCGTCGGAATGGAAAACACTCACATCTGACATGGAAGGAACTTAATCCTTTAGCCATGACATAATGGTTCAACCCTTACATCTGATCAAGTGGGAACACATCCCTCTATCACATCAGAATGGATACTCAGTTCTATACTGAGTGTTCCTGGTAACTGACCAGGTGCCTCCTTTCCTAGAATGGCAATTGCCCTTACATATGTCCTACTCGACAGAATGGCCAGCACTCATATCTGACATGAAAGGGAGCAACCCTATCACCATGACAGAATGGCTCAGCCCTTATATCTGACCTACTCGTCAGAATGGCTATGGATCTTAGCACTCATATCTGACATGGAAGGAACCAATCCTCTCACCATGACAGAATGGCTCAGCCCTTACATCTGACCATGGAAGGAACCAATCCTCTCACCATGTCAGAATGGCTATGGGTCTTATCACTTTCTCTTGAAGGAAACCTCGATCTGGAGAACACCAAACTTCTCCCTGAAGTACTCGAAATTCAGCCTAGCCAATGGCTTTGTCAATATATCAGCTATCTATTCCTCCATCGCAACATATTGGAGCTTCACTACTCCTCTCTGCACCATATCCCTGATATAGTGATACTTGATCTCGATATGCTTCGACTTGTCATGGAACACTGGATTCTCTGACAACTTCATGCAACTCTGGTTGTCACAATGTATACAAGTAGCATCCAACTGGAGATCAAATATATCAGACAGTAGCTTCCGCAGCCATACTACCTCACAACTAGCTAAACAAGCTGCGACATACTCTGCTTCAGCTATACTCAGTGCCACACAGGATTGCTTCCTGCTAAACCAAGAGATCACTCCTGATCCCATACTGAAGTAACATCCTGAAGTACTCTTCCTGTCGATGGCACTGCCTGCCCAATCTGAATCAACATAAACCTCCAGGTTAATCTTTTGATTCGCATCGTACTTGAGCCCATAATCAATTGTACCCTTCAGGTACCTCAGAATATGCTTTGCAGTAGTTAAGTGAACACTATTCGGATCTCTCAAGTACTGGCTCAAGGTGTTCACAACAAAGCCAATGTCTGGTCTCGTGTTCATCAAGTACATCAATGACCCAATCATCTGGCGATACATCATAGCATCAACCAACTTTGATGAATCATCACTCAATAGCTTCAGGTTCGATGCCATAGGTGTGGCCATAGCTTTGCAGTCCATCATCCCAAACCTCTTCAGGATCTCTACTGCATACTTCCCTTGTCCAAGGAAGATTCCATCTGTACTCTGCCACACCTCCATACCTAGAAAGTAATGCATCATCCCCAAGTCCTTCATTTCGAACTCAGCAGCAAACTTTCTCTTTGTATCAACAATCAACCCATCTGTACCTATCACAAATAGATCATCTACATACAGTAGGAGCATCACTGGGTTGCCATCTTCAACCTTGTAGTAAAGGTTGTAGTCTGCTTTACTCTTGGTAAAGCCTAAACTGGATAGAAAGCTGTCAATTCTACCGTACCATGTCAAACCTCAGGATATTTTGCAGTCATTCCCTCTGAAGCGAAGCATCGTACTCCCTCTGTCTTTGATACTCTATGCATTGAAACATTTTGTACTGGAGTGACAAGTAGTATCCATCTAGGATCATTGGATACCAAGATCCTCTATTTTGAACTTTTCCAAAAGTTCTTCTCACATCCATCTGTGAGCTTGTCATCCTTTATCAACCTTGTAGCAAAGATTAAGATATTCATCAAGCTCATCATGTATGTGTTATCCCATGGGTGTTTTCTAAGCACATACAAGGCCTTCTTTCATTTGCACACATGATCATGTCATGTGACTTCACTTCTAGTAGCTGTAAGTGTTTCTTTGTAGTCTATGCCTTCTTTTCATGAGAAGCCTCATGCTACGAATCTTGCTTTGTATCCCACGATGTTTCCATCTACTGCATGATGGAACTACAAACTTCTCTTCAAGTCTCGATACTGCATCCTAGACATCATTATTCTTCAACTGGTCTTCTTGGTTACTTCTTCATAGTTGGAATATTATGCATCAATGATGTCGCTGCATTCATCATATTATTCTTCATCTTGAACTATCGTCACTTGTTCTTCAGAACAAGTTTCATCCTTCTTTGCTTGCAGGCGATTATGTATGCGATCTTTCCTACAAGTCAAATGCATTTGTATGATTAGAACATTTCATAAGGAATATTCATACTGGCAAATATTTATGCATAAATATATGATCATGCAACTACTTTAGCCAATACAACATTCATCCATATCTCACTGAAACTTTCTAGATTCCTTCCATCTCTACCAGGACAACATTGAGATTGTGCACTAATCCAATATGTCAGCAAAGAGGTTTCATTCTAGATAAGTAGCAATGGAGAATTTGTATAGCACCATGAGCTACTTACCCATCACATGTATATTAGTAGTATACTGTCATCAATGCAAACATCCTATCATGCATGATACATCAGCTGAATATAAACAAATTCATAACAAAATAGTATCATGAAATGACAATTGAATACTTATCTTTATTTGTTTCGTGGGTAGACTCCTTCTTGAGTCTTCAGCTTCATCGTCTTCTTCATTCATAATAGTGTCGTTTCTTATCCAAAATCTAAGGTGGATAAGAAGTTATTCAAGAGTTGAGTTCTTCATATTCCTCATTGCTTGAGGGATCTTCTTTGGATGGTAAGAGCTTGATCTTCAGTTGCTCCCACCTTCTCTTCTCGAGCTTCTTCTTCTTGTGAGTTCTCTTCCCAGAGTCTACTGAAATTAATCACTTCCTTCTGGCATACATTCCTCAAATGAATGAATCCCACGATCCTGGGAGGCCATTCAAAATGGCCATCACCACTTCTTCATTTTTCACTTCTTCTTTTACCGCTTCAAGTTGTTCTTTGATTTGAGAGACTCTTATGATTGCATGGTTTCTGCATTCTGGATCTTCACATTCTTCAAATGGTTTCTTAGGGTCATATTCTGGTTTCTGTTCTTCCCTTCAAATATATTGGTCAAGGAATCAAAACATATTTGGTGTCTTTAGGGAGACACTTGTAATACAAGTTTATCCGTGACTGAATCAACCACAATCTTCTTGGCCTTGACCAAGTTCTTCTTGAGTAAGGCTTTGAGCCTCATCTCCCTCTGAAACTGGAACCTCTCTACTCATGTAGGTGTCCAATCCATTTTCTTCAGAGAGATCAAATAATTCTATGCTTGGAAGTTGTCAACTTCACCAAGCTTATCATAAGGCTGATGTGATAGATCACTTTGAAATGAAAACCTCAAATGAAAATAGCAAAGGATTAGATCTTACTGATTTGAGGTGTCCGTCTTGGTTCCGGAGCTAGCTGATCTAGGGTTTGTCACATAAACCCTAATTTTCAAAACTTGGAATCTTTTAGATCTTATTGGATAGATAGATATATATCTTCAAATGGAGCTGTCCAATGTACTCCTTTTTTGAAAACAGTGGAGGGAAGCTCTCGGAACAGGTAGCCCTAATTTTCCAATTTCTTCTGCAGACATGCCTGTTACTGCTTCTGTGATATCTCCAAAATTTCTACTCCACTGTGTCTGAAATTTATCACTGAGGTAACCTCGCATGTACCTGATCCAACACCACAGATTTCATCAGAATTGGTTTCACCATTTGGGATTTATGATCCTTTTCCCAAGGTGACATGTTATAGGACTGTTTAGAACAGCGAAGTTGTATGGAATGCCATGTGTCACTGGTTGATATTATGAGTCTTATATTAGGAAAACATAAATTAAATTCCATTCCCTTTCTGGAACATCTTCAGGAATTCCATTTGGACCCTTGTAGCCCAAGATATTGCAATTCTCCCCAGGTGTCCTGTTTAAGGATGAATTCTGGAAGAGGCTGGAACCCTAACTTGGAGGGATCATATATCCCAGAATATAGTGAATATGAGGCTGATTTTTGGATACAGTTTTCATCAAGATTATAGCTTCGGCCCCTTAAATTTTCATCTTTGGAGACTTCTCCAAACGCAGAATTAAGCGAATGTACCAAAACTTATCAGTTTTAGTATTTAGGGTTTTTTCTAGCTCGGGGTCAAACTAGGGTTTGACTTTCCCGGAGTTTCGCCCAACCAAATTTATTCATCCAGGTCTCTAAAATTTGGTTTTGATGAGGAGAAAAATCCTATGCTGGTCTCACTCAAAAATTCCTCTTCTGTAGAAAGCCCTAATTTCCACATCGAAAACTGAAAATGCTCGGAATCGAATTCCGCTTCGACAGAAAGATGCGCCCTTCAATGGATAGTCATTCTAGAATACTTTTGCTGATAGATTGTGGAGAGGGACCCAAAAGTAAGAAGCCCTAGATTCTACAGCTGCACAATGTCTTCTTCTCAGGTTAGCTCTGATACCATGTTAGTTTTTCATCATATAAGCTAGCATTATGATCTTAGGATCTTTTCACTGAGAGAATAACAAGCACATCAATAAAACATAAGCACATCACAAGAGACAAGAGACACAAAGAATTTTCCTCGGGGAAACCATAAAGGAGAAAACCCCGCAAATTCCTCAGAGATAGAATCAGCACCAAAACAGTAAAATCCCAAAACAGTAAGATGCACTTCCGACAGCAGTAGTCTTCTTCTTGTCTAGTCCCAGTGTATTTCCTTCCTCACTAATGCGCCATACTTGAGTGAGTGAGTGATGTGTGTTGCAAGTGATAAATAGAGAGGCTCTCACTCTCTATTTATATTCTTCCATTCACTTGAAGTGCACTCCAACATGTCGTCCTCACTTAACAATTACTTACTAGAGCCGACATCTGTAGGAGTGTCTAATAACCCTAGTGCCCCACCACTTGTGGGGACTTTGCCTCCTTTGACCAATAGGAGGGTAACACAATGGTGGGGACTATTGCCCTGACTTACAATGACTCACCTAGGGTCGACTTCACTAGGATAGTCTAATAACCCAAGGGCCCCACAACTGTGGGGACTTTAACTCTTGACCAATAAGAGGGTTACCCACAATGACTTGACATGACTTTCTCATTATAGAAACTTCCCGGAATAAACATCGGGGTATGACATGACTCAAATACATTACAATACATCCCGGAATGAACATCGGGTTACAATAGATAAGAAATACAAGTGAATACATTTTTAAGTTACAATTACATCAACATGATGTTGTCACCTAGACCGAACAAATACCGATACAACGCTAATGTTGTAATCAAACATATAGTAAGCACACACACATAACAAAGACAAAGTAATTGAGTTGAGTGCATTCAAATGTCTGATGTTCATCTCGACTTCAATATTTGTACATCATATATATGGCTGGAGTAGTTACACCGGCTCCAAAATCTCATGGATTAATAATTAACTAATACATTAATGTAATATGATAATGATGACATAAGGCCTATCACCCCCCTCAAGTCGGCTAGATTACTAGGTCCTTTAGTCGAATGATTGTAAACACTAGATTATGTCAACCTCATAGGTCGTGTCGATTAGTTGAACCGACAGGTAGTTATGTAACCACTTGTTAATATTATATATACGATATAGAGTCGGATAAAGAATTGGTTCAGTTGAATGTATCAACCCTTTATGTGTTCTAAGTAATATAAGAACTTGTTATTCTGTCTACCATTCCTTTTATCTTGTTTATATCATTGTTTGTATGAATCTGTAATATGTATAAATAGTAACTATGCAATTTGATTGACTACAACATTGGTTCTGTTTCCGGTGGTACATGTATTAGATGAAAATGAGTATAACTCCATGATATCAGAGCAAGAGATTATGGATTGGTGGGAGATAAAAATACAAAATTACCTACAAAATCATGCTAGAAGAAACAAGCTGACTATTTATTAGGAAAGAGAGAAATTTTCCTCTGAAACACATGAAAACATTGTCGAATCTGTCCCATGTGCACTGAAGAAACTCTTGGATGCAAAATTCAGTAAATGAAAACAAACAAAAATTACACCAGAAACTGACCATAGAAGGCCATACGAATCTATCAGAGTGGTTTGAAATAATTGCTGACAAATTCTGTGAAGAATGAGCTATCGAGGAACGCGTTTTTATTGATAACATAAAGGAGAGATTCTACAAACACCTTACTAAAAAATTCCTCTGTTCACTATCGAAACTATTGTTTAGATTTTTAATTGACAAAGGAGCAGGACATATTGTTGAATCTTGACCTCTGCTGATAACGCCACCAAGAAACACGAACCGGGAAGAAAAACAAAAAGAGTGGGAAAAGCTTGTACAAGAGAGAGAGTGGGAGTACTTCCTTAGTAAATGAATAGTTGCACCTGCGGCTAACTAAAAATATTTTGGGTCAACAATGTGGGGGTAGTTGATCATGTTCTGGTAAAGTAGAGAAATAACCATCGACCAATGAAGAAAATGGCATGGCCAACACTAAAAAGTCAAAACAAAAAAATGACAAAAATAGAACAATGACACACAAAAGCACTCCATATATCCAGAAGATCGAACGAAAAAAGAGAAGGAAGAGTTGGGAAGAAATAAGGGAGCTGGATGTTGTACTCCAGAAAGAAAGAAAGATGAGTATAGTGATAGAAACATAATAAAATCCTCCAGAGTCGAGTCATGACCGACAAGAAAAGGAAATTGATGAAGATATGTCACCCATGGAAGAAGACTTATGGACTGAGTAGGGTAGAGTTCTCCAAGTAACTATACTTGAAACTATAATTCTGCATTCCCCATCACATCTTACTCAGAGTTCCTAAGTGCAAGACATTGTTCAAGAATATTTAGGATTACATGTTAGCCAGGTAGGTGTATGGATTTGACAGGATGATGAAGGAAATGAAGTCGACCGAATTTTAATTCATCAGATGTGGGAAGGGAATTGGGTCACTTTTCAACCCTACCTCTCTAATCACAATTTTCATCTACTTTATTCAGAACATGGAGCACCGCCCCCCAGCCAATTCCAGCATCAGATAGTTCACCAAACTAGTCAGTATCACCGGTAAGAGAAGTACCTAATTTTGAACAAAATGTTACTTAGGTATCGACCAAAGCAGTCGACATAAAGCGACTTCTAACCTACGGAGAACCAACTGAAACAGTAAATATTATTGAAGGAAATGAAACATCCATCGAAAATAGCTATGAAAAGAGTTCAATTATAGGAAGTGACCCACCACCACCGATAGGAGAATCCAAAGTCGCTGCAAATATGGTACACATAACCTCACATATTCCTCTTTATGAGGGAGATAAATACCCAAAATGACATTGTTTTGTCTATGAGTCTATGCGGGAGGCCAACGCCATCACCAGTGAGGATCGTCAAATGGCATAGTTTGTTGGTTCTCTTCGAAAAAGGGCACTCACTTGGTACATGACCTATATAGAAAAAACACCAATTTCAACAAAATGTTAGATCAAACAACAACTCATGTCCTTCTTTAAAAATCTTGATGCAAAGCATCTCGTTGCCAAAAAGTTGAAAACCACTGCTCAAAAGCTGACATAAATAGTACGAGAATATGACAAAAGATTCAAAGACTTGCTAAGACAACTAGAATACAACATCGATGAACAGTTATTGATTTAGTGGTTTGTGGTCAAGCTACTACAAAAAATACAAATGCACATCAGGTTACACAAATTTAATACGTATGAAGATGAACTACGGAAGCGCTACAAATTGAAATGGACGAGATTATCCTGTAAATCCTATCGATCGACGTATTGAAGAACAACTAAAAAATATACAGAAATCTATACAAGAAATGAACCTTCGATGAAATGATGGATGGTGTACCAAATGCTCAATGGTTGTTCATACAAAAGACTATTGTCAACAAGACATCTGGTTCATTCAAACAAAATGTTTTTTGCGACATATTCCAAGAGTAGGACTTACAAAATACAAAATACTTCCCATACAACATGAAAAATGAGCAATAATGATAGCGTGTAATTTATGAAGTTAAAACTCATTCTATGACAGAGTGTCAGCTAAATTTAAAAGATAGACATAATTACCAAGCGGTATATTAGACCAATGTTTTCAACCAAAGCAATCACACTGATAACAATGACAGAAACAACAATAACGGCCAGAATGATAGAAAGAACAATTATCAAAGGTATGACGACCGAACATACGATCGTCGAAATGATAATTACAACCGATGAGGGGGATTTCAAAGTAGAGGTTGATATTTCATAAATCGAGCACATCAGCCCATTCAGTGTTATACATGTCTTAATGAAGGGCATCGATATGAATAATTCTCATACAAAGGTCGGACCTACTTAAAATTATGTACAATCTACATAGTAGGTGACCACTCCTTGGAGGATTGTGCTACCATGCTCAAGAAAATCAATAATAAAAAGAATGTTAATGTCTTGTCTTGTGTTGGTAAATCTGATGTTCTTAAAAATAATAATTTTTAAATTATAACCCAAAAAGGAACAAAAATTGGCATTGATAATCCACAAATCAGTAAAATAAAAATTAAAGAAGACTATCCTAACCCCACCGAACAAAAAAGAGTATATAATGATGCATCAATAATGTTTCAAGAACCATCATCACAAGTAGAACACGATGACTCTCGAAAATAAATTACTAACGAACTAATCCAATTGATAACTAAAGATGAGTATGTTGCAAAGTTAAGAGATTTACTGTATAATATCAAAAACAAATCTGGTGAAGAAAAACAAGCTAAAAGCATATGTAGCTTAAATAAAAAAGACAAAAACTATGCCGACCCACTATTCAACCTAGAAATTGAAGGCTACCACATTTGACAAGTCTTTATCGACTTCATATTGCAAGTAAATATAATGACTAGAGACACCTAGGAAGAACTTGGTAAACCACAATTACATGAATTAGGAGTATATCTAAAATTAGCCGACCAAGGACTAATTGAACCAATAAGGGTATGGAAAAATTTCGACACTACTATCAAAGGTATCTCAACTAAATTAGACTTTGAAATCATTAATCCCAAAGAAGAATCCAGTTCCTTCCCTGCTCCAGTAGGTCGATCGTGGGGAAGAAAAATGAAAGCATCCATATCACTAGACAAAGAAAGAATTAAACTCTAAGGAAATGGGAAAAAGTTCATCATACCAATACATCTATCACAAGGAGAACCTTGGATAGAACCCATTGATGATGATGTTGATGTTCGACAATTATATCAAATAAAGAATGACGAGGATTACACTGAACCTAATGCATACAGAGAACTCCATCTCGGAAATCCTGATTCGGTCGGATATAACTCAGATGCTGAGTTGTATGATTGGAAACTCAAAAACTATGAATTGAAAGCACAAGAATGTTGGGCCATCCAAGATATTCCCAAAAAAGAAACACGACAATGTTGTTTTGTCACTACAATCCCAAAAATATTTGAACAAAAAATCAGAAAATACCCAATTCTAACACCAGTAAAAACCGAATCATCAACTTGACCTCCACTAAGATACAAAGAGCGAGAATCACCATCAATTCATGTTGAGTAGGTCTCCAAAAATGTAGGTGAACAAGGATGACTCTAGAGTTTGGTCGAGATATTTACAGGTCAATCTACACGATGGTGGGACACACACTAGTTGAGATTAAAAACTTGGATGATATCAGCAACATACTTTATTGAAAGGTTCAAAGGAAAGAAGCTAATAACACGAGCAAACATTAGAGTCTTCACACAAGGAAAAGACCCTAAGAAACATATTGATACATGTGAAAAACAATGAAGAATATTAGGTTACAAAGATCAACAAGTCTTGCCTCACTTATTTCCAAACACACTAGACGATCTACCAAATAAGTGGTACAAAATGGAGGAAGCAAGAGGAGAAATGTTCACATGGAACAAACTCAAGGAAAATTTCCTTAATGACTTCAAATTCTCATCCCAGTATGAATTATTGGTTGAAGCAAGTAAACAAATAAAACACTTCCTACAACCAAAATACAACAAAATAGCAACATAGAATTGATCTAGCTGACATAATGCTACATCCAATAATATTCGGTCAACCGAAACCTGACACTCGACAAGACTTCAACTAGAAATGGAAACCACAAAAGGGAAAATTTTCCAATGGAAATCATACCATGCATAAACTTCAAAACCAATTAGAACAATATTCAAAATCCAAACTTAGAGAAAGAGGACCTGAAAGATTAACATCAAAAGAATTTCGACTATCATTTTCACAATTCAAAGAAGGTAGTCAACATATCAACGAAAGAAAAGTACCAGACTGAATGGACACAAAATTTAAGACGAAAGAAGTAATTATATCCAATGATGACAGACCGAAAATCACAAAGATAAATGGTTGCTGGAATGAGGAACAGGTGACAGAAATCGTCAACTTGTTAAAACAATTCAGGATGTTTTTGCTTGGGACTACAAAGATTTAAAAGGACTTGTTCAAGAAATGGGGGAAATGAAAATCAACATTAAACCTGAGGAAAAACCAATAAAGAAAATACTATACAAACTCTCACACAAATATAAGGAAATAGTAAAGAATGAAATTGACAGCATGCTTGTAGCTGGAATCATTTACCTTATTGATTAGTCAAAACGAGCAAGCCCAATGATGGTCCAACCAAAGAAACATGACGGTGACACGACTAAGGATCTGTGTCGAATTTTGAGATATTAATAAAGTAATGCTCACAGGCCCATTTCCAACCCATTTTGCAGATGAAATTCTTAATGAAGTTGTAGGACACAAGTGTTATTCGTTTACAGATGGATTCTTAAGATATAATCAAGTACCCATTGCTAAGGAATACGAAAAGAAGACTACATTTGTATATGAATTTGGATCATTCTCATACAAAGTAATGCCATTTGGATTGAAAAATGCACCAGTTGTATTCTCAAGAATTGTTGTCAAAGCATTTCAGGAATATATCTACAAAACTATGGCTATATATTTCAACGACTGGACAATGTACTCTATGTTGAAAAATCACTATAAATGGCTTAGACTTATACTAGAAAGATGTTGACATATCCAATTATCCATAAATATCAAGAAGTGCATATTTGCAACTTCAATAGGAATCCTAATGGGACATATAGTATGCAAGGAAGGAATTAAAGTCGACTATGCAAAAATTAAAATTATTCTCGACTTAAAACCACAAGTGAATCCTAAACAAGTAAGAGTTTTACTTGGATATACGTGATATTATAGAAAATTCATTCGACACTGTTTTGACATGACCTACCCATTAGAATAAATATTAAAAGAAAATTAATAATACTAGTGGACCGACAAATGTGATGCATCGTTCGACATATTAAAGAAAAAACTAGTCGAAGCACCCATACTACGATTTCCAAATTGGTCAATTAAATTCCATGTATATATTGATGTGTTTGGAATAGAGATCGAATCAATACTCACTCAACCTAGTGATGATGGAATGGACCATCCAAACAAATACAAAAATAGGAAGTTAAACAAAACTGGGATGAACTATTCGATAATTGAAAGAGACACACTTGGAATGGTATTCGCACCCCATAAATATTGTCATTATCTATTAGCCAATCCATTTGTATTTTACACAGACCGCGAAGCACTAAAATAATTAGTAAATAAACCTTTACATCATGGAAGAATATGTTTATGGTTGCTACTATTCCAAGAATTCAAGTTTGAAGTCGTAGTCCAACCAAGAAAAACAAATGTTAGATCCGACCACTTGTCAAGAATAGACACAGGTGAAGAACCGAATGGAATTGAACATTAGAGGAAATTTGGGGTCTAAAATGGGCCTTATAAGAAAATGTGCCAAAATAAGTTTTTGTGATTAGGAATTCAAGAACCAATAGAATTTCAATAAAATAAGTCAACCATAATGGTTGAATTGACATATTTTTCATTAAAAAAAACTACTTTTTGTGTTCGTATTTTCGACATATCTCACTGTGTTTTTACTCAAATTTTGATCAGGAGAGCTCGTTGGATGCAGAATTTGATTCCGCATCCAACAAGTACCCACACTGCATACTTTTGACGGACCCCGCTACCCCAAAAATAAGAAATACCTGAAAAAATGTGATGATGATGTCATCATCACATTTTTTCAGGTATTTATTATTTTTGGGGTAGCGGGGTCTGTCAAAAGTATGCAATGTGGGTTCTCGTTGGATGCGGAATCAAATTCTACATCCAACGAGCTCTCCCGATCGAAATTTGAGTAAAAACATAGGGAGATATGTCGAAAATACGAACACAAAAAGTAGTTTTTTTCTTTCTTCCTCCAAAATTAATCAATATTATTTTATTATTTTCCTTAGGAGGCCCATTTTAGACCCCAAAATTCCTCTAATGGACGACCTACTAGATGCTCATTTATTCCAAATTGAAGATGTATCTTCTGACTTAGAAGAAATTTCTTAATTTCTACAGGAAGGGAAAGATCCAGAGGGAATGAGTGAAAAGAATAAGAATATATCGATAATGAAAGATGCACCCTACACCGTAGTAAACAGATTTATTTACAAACTTGGACTAGACAATGTATTATGATGATGTGTTATCGACCACGAAAAACAAAGTATAATCAATGAAGCACACTACTGTCCAACCAGAGGACATTTTCAGGATGACACGACAGTCAGAAAAGTCCAACACTCAGGATTATGGTGGCTGACAATGCACCGAGATTGTCAAGAATTTGTGAACAAGTGTGATCGATGCCAACGACTAGGTTGACCTCTACCAAGAAAGAAAATTCATTTAATATCTGTAAATATAGGCTTAACATTTGAAATCTGGGTGATTGATTTCATAGGGCCATTTTCGACATTGGGTAGATGAACACGAGAAATATATATCATCACAGCAGTCGAGTATGTTACCAAATGGGCAGAGGAAGAACCAGTTGAGTCTTGTTCAAGTGAGATAGCCGCTAAATTTATATACAGGAACATCATCACAATATTTGGGTGTCCACTAACCTTGATAAGTGGTCAGGGGTCACATTTTGTAAGCAAAACAATCCTAGCTCTTACAAAATAATTCATTATTGGCCACTGGAAAAGCACAACGTATCATCCTCAATCTAATTGTGCAATTGAATATTTCAACAAAAAATTAACCATAGGACTCACACAAATATGTAACACTGACAAATATGATTGGGATGACAAGAGACCTGATGTCTTATGGGCATACAGAACAACATACAAATGTTTGACATGACAGACACCATTCTGACTTGTCTATGGACATGAAGCAGTTGTACCCTTACACTTTCAGAAATAGATTCCTCTGATTGCCGACATACTACACATCGATGTAAAAAATTATATAAAATAAATACTAATGCAACTATCAAAACTGGAAGAACATTGACTAATCACAATACAATACCAAGACATCCAAAAACAACAACAAAAATCCTGACGAGATAGAAATATCAAAACAAAAATATGTTGGTTGGAGACCTTGCATTATTGTACAATAGATGAGTAAAAGGAAGACCTAAGAAACTGCACAGTTAGTGGATGGGTCCATACATTGTAGAAGAAATCAACACTAATGGATCAGTTTGACTAAAAACACTGCAGGGAAATGTATTTCAGAAACTGGTCAATGGGGCCTGACTAAAAGGATACAAAGCTTAAAAAAAAGGATTGTATAACTATAAATAGTTGAAAAAAAATGGGAGAAAACTATAAAAATATAAACAACCATAAGAAAATTTACCAAAAAAATCTGTATGACAAGACCTTGGAGCAATAATTTTGACAAGGCTGAAGCAGAAAGCAACAAAACAAAAATTGGGAGATACAATCATTGACATGAGCAGAGCAGGCATAAAGAATTTTGATCATCTTGACATAAAAACTACCGACACCATCACGATCAATAAATACATCGACATTGTTGATGTATTTGTAACTTTAGAATGTATTCACTTGTATATCTTATGTATTGTACCCCAATGTTTATTTCGGGAAGTGTCTGTAATGTATTTGAGTCATGTCATGCCCTTATGTTCCTATTGGGAGATTCAATAATGTAAACAAGTCATGTAAATTCATTGTGGGTAACCCTCCTATTGATCAAGGGTTAAAGTCCCCACAGTTGTGGTGCACTAGGGTTATTACACTCTCTTAGAGATGTCGGCTCTAGTAAGTAATTGTTAAGTGGGGTCGACATGTTAAAGTGGACATTAAGTGAATGAACGAATATAAATAGAGAGTGAGTCTCTCTATCTATCACACACACACTCACTCACTGGGGCGCATGAGTGAGAGAGAAGTTGTTGGGACAAGAGAGAGACTACTATTGTCGGGAGATCATCTTTATGTTTTCGGGTTTTACTTTTGGTGTTGATTCTATCTTTGAGGAAGTTGTGGGGTTTTCTCCTTTATGGTTTCCCCAAGGAAAATATTTGTGTCTATTGTCTCTTGTGTTTATTGTTGTGCATGTTATTCTCTCAGTTAAAGATCCTAATATAATGCTAGCTTGAATGATGATACAAATCTAACATGGTGTCAGAGCTAACCTGAGAAGAAGACATTGTGCAGCTGCAGAAGCTAGGGTTTCTTAATTTTTGGGTCTCTCTCCACAATCCATCAGCAAAAGTATGCTAGGTTGACTCTCCATTGAAGGGCGCATCTTTCTGTCGAAGAAGAATTCGATTCTGGATTATAAGTTTTTGGTGCAGGAAATTAGGGATTCTTATAGAAGAAGAATTTTTGAGTGAGCTTGGCATAGGATTTCTCTCCTCATCAAAATAAAAGTTTAGAGACCTGAGTCGAGATTTTTGGTTGGGTATAACTTCGGGAAAGTCAAACCCTAGTTTGACCCCGGGCTGGAAAAACCCTAAAATACTAAAAGTGATAAGTTTTGGTAAATTCACTGTATCTCAGGATTGGAGAAGGATCAGGAGCTGAAACTTTCATAGGCTGAAGCTAAAATCCTGATTTACATGTTTTCCAAAGTTCAGCCTCAAATTCACTATATTTTGGGAGATATGATCCCTCCAAGTTAGGGTTCCAGCCTCTTCCATGATTCATCCCTAAATAGGAAACCTAGGGAGAATTTCTATATCTCGGACTACAAAGGTGCAAATTAAATTTCTGAAGATGTTCTATAAAGGGCATGGACTTTAATTTCTATGATCCAAGTTGTAGACCCAGAAGATGAAATAGTGACACGTAGAAGTCCATACAACTTTGCTATGCTGAATAGTACTGAAACATGCCACCTTGGGAAAATGATCATAAGTCCCAATTGGTGAAACCATTTCTGATGAAAACTATGGTGTTGGAATAGGGACAGGTGAGGATACCTTAGTGCAAAGTTTCAGACATACAGGAGTAGTAATTTTGGAGATACCATAGAAACAGTATCAGGAATTTCTGTAGAAGAAATTGTAAAACTAGGGCTTCCTGTTCCAGGAGCTTCCCTCCATTGTTTTCAAAAAAGGAGTACATTGGAAAACTCACCTTGAATAGGTCTATATTTCTATCCGATAAGATCTTAAATATTCCAAGTTTTGAAAATTAGGGTTTCTCTGACAAACCCTAGATCAGCCAGCTCCGGAACTAGGACAGACACCTCAAATCAACAAGATCTAATCTTTTGCTATTTTCATTTGACGTTCTCATCAACTTGATGATAAGCTTGGTGAAGTTGAAAAATAATAAGTGTATTACCTAAAGACATCGAAAGAGATGTTTGATTCCTTGACCAAGATATTTGAAGGGAAGAACATAAATCAAAATATGACTTTGAGAAAACAGTTGAATAATGTGAAGATCCAGAATGCAGAGACCATACAGTCATACTTTATGAGGGTCTCTCAAATCAAAGAACAACTTGTAATAGTAGAAGACTCAAGTGGAGAATGCAGAAGTGGTGATAGCCACCTTGAATGGCCTCCCAGGATCATGGGATTCATTCATGCAAGGAATGTGTTCCAGAAGGAAGTGATTACTTTCAGCAGACTCTGGGAAGAGCACACACAAGAAGAAGCTCGACTCATAATAAGAAGATGGGAGCAACTGAAGATAAAGATTTCACAATTCAAAGAAGATACCTTAAGCAATGAGGAATATGAAGAACTCAACTCTTGAAGAACCTCTTATCCATCTTAGCATTTGGATAAGAAATGATGCTATTATGAATGAAGAAGATGATGAAGCTGAAGGCTCAAGAAGGAGTCTACCCACGAAACAAATAAAGATAAGTATTCAATTGTCATTTCATGATATTGTTTTGTTATGCATTTGTTTATATTCGGTTAATGTATTATGCATAATATAATGTTTTCATTAATGAAAATATACTACTAATATGCATGTGATGGGTAAGTAGATCATGGTGCGATACAAATCTCCATTGCTGTTTATCTAGAATGAAATCTCTTTTCTGACATATTGGATTATTTCACAATCTCAATGTTGTCTTGGTAGAGATGGAAGGCATCTAGAAAAGTTTCTATGAGATATGGATGAATGTTGTATTGGCTAAAATAGTTGCATGATCATATATTTATGCACACGGGGACTTCACTTAGTGAACCTTTCACATAGCACGTGCGATCGTGGGAAATTAAAGAATACCCTTAATTTTGAGAGATATTGACCCAAACTCTTTCTGTTGAAACCCCATCCCAATACTTAAAACCTCCTCCCCACCCCTTTTTATACCTCAATCCTTATAAACCACCCTACCCACCCACACCTTAAACCCCTCACCCCCCCAATACCTGCAATATATTGGTTTGATTTTTTATCATTTTAAAACCCACAATATGAACTAATGTGATAGGATATTGGTCAACAAGTGAAGCCCCCATGTTTATGCATAAGAATTTTCCATTATGAATATTGCTTATGAAATATTTCTAACCATACAAATGCATTTGAATTGTAGGAAAGATTGCATACATAATCACCTACAAGCAAAGAAGGATGAGACTTGTTCCGAAGAACAAGTGAGGACAGTTCAAGATGAAGAATAATATGATGAATGCAGCGACATCATTGATGCAGAACCTTCCATCTATGAAGAGTAAAGAGGATTCCAACCTTTTCCTCAAGGTTGAAGGTGGAAGACCAGTGATGCTCCTGTTATATGTCAATGACTTGTTCCTGACAGAAGTTGCAAGAAGGAGACTTGCTGGTGAGTTCGAGATGAAGGAATTGGATATGATGCACTACTTTCCAGGCATGGAGGTGTGGTAAAATCTCCCTAGGACAAGGGAAGTATGCAGTAGAGATCCTAAAGAGGTTCAGGATGATGGACTGCAAGGCCATAACCACACCTATGGCGTTGAACTTGAAGCTACTGAGTGTTTCTTCATCAAGAGTTGGTTGATGCCATAATGTATCATCAGATGATTGGGTCCTTGATGTACTTGACGAATACAAGACCAGATATTTGCTTTGCTGTGAACACCTTGAGCCAATTCCTGACAGATCTGAGACATGTTCACTTGATTGCTGAAAATCATATTCTGAGGTACCTGAAGGGTACAATTTATTATGGGATCAAGTATGAGGCGAATCAAAAGATTAACCTAGAAGGTTTTGTTGATTCATATTGGGCAGGAAGTGCCATCGATAGGAAGAGCACTTCAGGGTGTTACTTCAGTATGGGATCAGGTGTGATCTCTTGGTTTAGCAGGAAACAGTCTTCCGGGGCACTGAGTACAGCTGAAGCAGAGTATGTCACAGCTTGTTCAGCTAGTTGTGAGGCAGTATGGCTAAGGAAGCTACTGTCTAATTCATTTGATCTCCAGTTAGATGCTACTTGTATATATTGCGACAACCAGAGTTGCATGAAGTTGTTGGAGAACCCGGTGTTCCATGACAAGTCGAAGCATATCGTGATCAAATATCACTATATCATGGATATGGTGCAGAGAGGAGTAGTGAAGCTCCAGTATGTTGCGACGGACGAATAGATAGCTGATGTGTTGACTAAGCCATTGGCCAGAGTGAAGTTTGAGTACTTCAGGGAGAAGCTTGGTGTTCTCCAGATCGAGGTTCCCTCCAAGGGGAAGTGATGAATCTGTGAGCCATTCTGACATAGTGAGAGGATTGGTTCCTTCCATGGTCAGATGTAAGGGCTGATCCATCTATTGTGATGAGAGGATTGGTTCCTCGCATGTCAGATATAAGTGCTGAGCCATTCTGAGGTGACTGTAGGATTGGTTCCTACATGATCAGATATAAGTGCTGAATGCCATTCTCTAAATGGAGGCACCTAGTCAGTTACTAGGAATACTTAGCCTAGAGCTGAGAGCCATTCTGACATGGTGAGAGGATTGGTTACTTCCATGGTCAGATGTAAGGGTTGAGCCATTCTGTCATGGTGGGAGGATTGGTTCCTTCCATGTCAAATGTGAGTGCTAAGCCATTTTGAGGCGACTGTGGGATGTGTTCCCACATGATCAGATATAAGCGTTGATTCCCATTCTCTGAATGGAGGTACCTGGTTAGTTACCAGGAATACTAAGTCTGGGACTGAGGGCCATTCTGATATGACTGTGGGATGTAGTCTCACATGATCAGATATAAGTGTAGGGCCATTCTAATGTGATTGAGGGGTGTGTTCCCACTTGATCAAATATAAGGGCTGATGCCATTCTCTGGGAGAATGGAGGCACCTGGTCAGTTACCAAGAACCCTCAGTCTGGGACTGAGAGCCATTTTAACATGGTGAGAGGATTGGTTCCTTCCATGGTCAGATGTAAGGGCTGGGCCCTCCCATGGTCAGATGTAAGGGCTGGGCCATTATGACATGGGGGCAGGCTGGGCCCTCCCATGTTTAGATGTAAGGGCTGATGCCATTCTCTAGGAGAATGGAGGCACCTGGTCAGTTACCAAGAACCCTAAGTTTGGGACTGAGAGCCATTTTGACATGGTGAGAGGATTAGTTCATTCCATGGTCAGATGTAAGGGATGGGCCATTCTGACATGGGGGTAGGCTGGGTCCTCCCATGGTCAGATGTAAGGGATGATGCCATTCTCTGGTAGAATGGAGGCACCTAGTCAGTTAATAGGAACCCTGAGTTTGGGACTGAGATCCATTCTGACATGGTGAGAGGATTGGTTCCTTCCATTGGCAGATGTAAGGGCTGGGCCATTCTGACATGATGGTGGATGTGTTCCTCTCATGGTCAAATGTGAGTGCTGGGCATTCCTTTCTAATGAGATGAGGTCAGATTTAAGTGTTGGGTGGGCCTTTCTGGCTGGGTCAGATATAAGTGCTGAAGAAGATGAAGACCTACTTGGAGGATAGGCCTACAACCAGCATGAGAAAGGGCTAGCTCTGTAGAACTTCCTGTGATGAGAAGAATCAAGAGATAGCACCAATGATGATAACCCATTGATGATCCAGATCGAGTGATGATCCAGATCCAGTGATGATGATCTAGTAGTGATGATCTAGATCAAGTGATGATCCAAATCCAGTGATGATCCAAATCCAGTGATGTTGATCCAACAGAGATGATCCAGATCGAGTGATGATCTAGATCGAGTGATGATGATCCAAATCGAGTGATGAGCTAGATCCAGTGATGATGATCTAGATCAAGATGAAGATGAATTAAAGATGAATATGGATTAAAGATGAAGATGACTTGAATATGATGAGGACTTGATGATGATCTAGATGATATAGAGAAGAAGACTAGTGCTGATAAATTGTGTCGAGAGAATACCTTCCTAGTTAAGAGGGAGCGTTGATGTAATTGTAACTTTGGAATGCATTCAATTGTATATGTCATGTATTGTCCCCCGGTGTTTATTCCAGGAAGTGTCTGTAATGTATTTGAGTCATGTCATGCCCTGATGTTCCTATCGTGAGATTCAATAATGTAAACAAGTCATGTAAATTCATTGTGGGTAACCATCCTATTGATCAAGGGTTAAAGTCCCCACATTTGTGGGGCACTAGGGTTATTAGAATCTCCTAGAGATGTTGGCTCTAGTAAGTAATTGTTAAGTGGGGCTGACATGTTAAAGCGGATGTTAAGTGAATGAAAGAATATAAATAGAGAGTGAGCCTCTCTATTTATCACACACACACTCACTCACTGGGGCACATGAGTGAAGGAGAAGTTTCTATGACAAGAGAGAGACTACTATTATTGGGAGATCATCTTTATGTTTTCAGGTTTTACTTTTGGTGCTGATTCTATCTCTGAGGAAGTTGTGGGGTTTTCTCGTTTATGGTTTCCCCAAGGAAAATCTTTGTGGTTATTGTCTCTTCTCTCATTTAAAGATCCTAATATAATGCTAGCTTGAATGATGATAAAAATCTAACAGACATAAAGAATAAAAAATGGTCCAATCAAGTCATCATGAACAACAACATCTAGAGCACAATATCTGGCATGCCTCGAAATAACCGACAACAACCTATATTTTGAATTTAATTCTGCCATCAATATTGTAATTAATACCACCACCCACTACGTGTTCTTTCACCCAACACAATTCTAATATAAACACTGCATTGGAAGAGACTTGGTTTTTATTCTACAAAGAGCTTGAGCATCATAGAATTAGAACACTAGAGCCCATCACACAACCTATTGAACCAGAGCATCCAACAGACACAATGGAACCCAATAAATCATCCACAAGTATCATGTCAGCAACAAACAAAATCAGTCAGTTAGAAAAATCCAACACGCCCTTTGAAAGTTGATTGCATAATATCTGTAACGCTAAAGTAGTCGAGAAACAATGGAAAAGGGTTTGGAATTAATTCAAGGAACAAGGATCGGAAGTAGGTGGTAGATGGAGGGAGGAATCCCACGCCAACACAATCCTTACCTATATGAATGCACCGTTAATAGATAGCTATGTAGGGACAAAAGAAGTTATTGTGCAATTCATCATCAGTCGATACCATAATGGGAAGTTCTACTTTGACACACCCATTGAAATCAATGGCGACCTAATTTATCAGATCACAAGATTATCAAACAATGGAGAACCTGTACCCATTCGATTAAACCCAACCCTAGTCAAAGAACTAACCAGTACACCATCATGGAAAAATTCAAGAGGTCTTATAGTTAACCAAATCATCTATGGCACACAAAAGATAACTGAAAAAATTGTCTCAATGGATCTCACAAGTACAGGAAGAGTTTCTAACCTCAAACTTGACATGCTTGAAGCAGTCCAAAATGTGGCGACAACGGGGAAATTATACCGCTGGGATGACCACCTAGATGATATTATCAAGCATATTTGTGTAAAATTCCAAGAGGAGGGTGCCCGAATATGATTCCCCTCATTGATAATATGGATAGATATGTAGCATCTTCGACCAGTCGGATATAAGGAATTCACTTCCCAAAAATGATTAGTCATATGGAATTTCAAATCATTCGCTTTGAATGGTTGTCGACTGGGAGCAACAACAACACAAATATGGTTAGACACGTGGTTACAGGCATTAAAAATAAAAAAAATCTAGATGGTGGGTATCCCACAATATCCGACGAAGTGTACCACTGACGACACTACATCCAACTTGCGTTGGACCCCACGTTGGCCTGGTGCTTACAAGGTGTTTGGGGAACATCAAAGAACTTGACTTCCACCCTTCAGTTGAGGATATTTTTGATGAACTTAGTTGGAAATCCAACACCAGATTGGATATTCTCCACCTAACAAAAATAGTCGATCACCCAATGGTTGAACCTTTAATTAACGCATAAAAATAAAAATACTATGAAATCCGTGTTCACATAAACACATTTACTCTCGACCATGAACACACTAGTGACATCAACCCACTTGGGATTGCATTAAAAACCAAGCAGTAGCCACAGGATATAGTAGAACATAGTGATGAAAACAATCAATCCAATACCCCTATTCCAGAATATTCCCTAATATGCCCTCACTAAGAAGAATATCTGTTGAGTTGTCAACAAATTTCTTAAATCCTGACAAAATAGGAAGAGTGCAACAAAAGGAAAGGGGAAACACAAACTCATTCTTCAGGAACCAACTAAGGATGATAATCCATAACTATTTGATAGTGCAGCTCAAATATTAGAGGATGTCACAAAAAATAAGATCCCAGTCGACGAACAAATAGGAAAATTTATCACAAAGGAGGAGCAGCGACCAAACCAACTAGACACAAGCCCAAAGAAATCCAAGTTTTCTACAACACCATATGTCTATCTCACATATATTCCACCACCACCATCCCCGACCCCATTTGTCGAAGAATAAGTTATACATACTTCTACAACTCCTGCATATTTATCCCTAACACATCCATATATGTAGAAATTACCAGCGCAACTAAGGGCTTGCATTCAAAAATACAATGACCTCCAATAATTCATCATCCAGCTACCATCTCTCCTCCCCATCTGGAAAAAAATGATAGTAAAAATAACTTTCTTAAATGAGGAAGCACTCCATTCCACATTAACCATTACCAAAATTTTTGACCTACCACAATCATCCATCTCTGAAGCATAAGTTGTTGGATACACTGAAACTATCCTACAGAAAAATCCTGACCCAACAAGCGACATTGTGGTAAAGCAAACTTCTTCTTTTATCCCTTGACATGTTGACCAACTGACTGCACCACAACACCCTCCACTTCTTGAACCTTGCACCACCGACCCCATTATCGAATCCATCAATAATTTATTAACACTGACTTCTAAACCGACTTCTAGACTGACTTTGACAAACAATGTCGACCAAACTTTACCAAAGGAGGCAATAAGCTTACTATTCGATCCCAACTTACAACCTTCACCTATTTCACCACTTCCACTGTCATCACCTGTGACCACAGATGTTCACACCATTTCTCCTGACATTACCAATATCAACCTCCCTAACCCTGCTACATTACAACCCTAGCTATCGAGCAAATAAAAAAAATAGCAGTAGAAAATCCATAAGCACAACAAACATAAACCAATAGACAGAATCAAGAACAAGAAAGAAAAAAGGAAACAAATAAAAGAAACTAAGAAACAAGAGAAAGAACACTAGAGACAACAACAACATCTACAACAGTTACAATAGCGACCACCCCTATTAGTTCATATCAATCATCTTGGTCTATCAGTTAGATTCAATCCACAAAAATCCAAAGAAGAAGAACTGGATCTGTTGATAGATTCAATTGACCGAGAATATAAACCCAAAATATTGGAGGCCAAAGAACAAATCAAACAACTAAAAATAGAGCAGAACGTATTTTTAGCTAAGTGTGAGAGCTTGGAACAACAATTCATCACAAATGCAGGACGTAACAACTACAAAAATCCCCTCGACAAAGCATACCTCATTTTTAAAAGTGTTGTGTCGACACTTCAGGAGTATTTAAAAGAAATATGGAAAGAGAAGGCCAAGGAAACTGATTTCCTACTCAAAAATCAGTACACGACATTTAAAGAAGCACACAACATGTTAATACAATATGTTGGACAATATGCTATCACTACAGATGTCTTGCAAAATTGGTATACTTACTACAGTCGTGTATTTGAAGAAATGAAAAAGACCCATGAACTCATCAGTTCATTTCAAAAACGAAAACCAGTTACCAGTGAAGCGATGGAACAGATAATTGATGATCAAATTATTTTGGAAATCAATAAACTAGAAAAATTGGAAAGACAAGAACAGCAATGGATCAGGCAAGCTAGAATTAGTCTGTCCAACATCGACAAAATCAGACCTTATCTTCAACGACTACATTCCGCTGCTGATGAAAAGACGCAACTCTTGGGGAGCGACATGATTAACATCCTAGACTTGGATATGCATAAAAATATGGAGAACTTGTCGAGTCTCACCACTCTTACTATTGACATAAAAAATTCCCTCCATGCATGAGAATAATTCCAGCACCAATTATCCGTATTTGTTGGGGCCATTATAGAAGCATGTGTTCAACAACAACCGACCGCTAGTCATACCACTCCACAGTGAAGAACAACAAAGGGTTTCTAGATAATCAAATGTAAATATCTCCATCTCCCCATTTCTTCAAGACGAAGAAATATTTTGAGGTAGGGGAGATGTTGGAGGAGCTTAAATCGGCTAGCCGACTAGGTCCTTTAGTTGACTAATTGTAACAAATAGATTATGTCGACCTCACAGGTCGTGTATGTTAGTTGAACTAGCAGGTATTTATGTAACCACTTGTAAATCTTATATATAGGATGTAGAGACAGATAAATAATTGGTTCGACTGAATGTATGTGTTAGTGCCAGAAATTGTTCTTAGACTACTAGAAGAACAAGCCAACACAATCTCGAAAGTAAAATTAAATAAAATAGGTTTTAGGGTTTTGGTTTATGGTTTTGGTTTCAAAAACTTCATCAGCAAGGAGGAAATAAACATCCACAAGCTAATACAGAACTGAATCATGGAAGTTGGATAAACTGGGGATCAAACACATCCCAATAAGCCATAAACATTACACATGAAATACTAATTCCACCCACAGGCTACAAGCATTTACATGAATAAACCTTTAAACAGGAAATGAAATTGTAGACTGAGCAATCAACCAAATCATAAATGAAAAAGCATGACAGGTAAAAGGGCTTATCAGTTTATATATAATCAATAACATACATCCACTCACATAAGAGTTATAAATGCTAGCTTGAGAAATCAAAGCTCCAAAAGCCTCTCCTTGAGTGAAAAATCCAACAAAAATTACTGATTGTCAAAAGTTTTTAAAATCAACATAAAATGTAAAATCATTTTAAACCAACGGTTGAAAATTAGGACAAAAATAACAGATAAACTAAGAACAAGATGTAGTTATAACATCTGGCTCTTGCTGTAGGATGAAGTCCTCCTTGTGAGGCTTCAAGAACCTGTAGACCTTGTGCCTTATTCATTGGGTGATGGAGTCATTTACCAAATCTCTGCAACTTTCTCAAACTCTGAACACATACCTCTGAAATGACAAAATATTGCTACAAACCAACATACTGAAAAGAATCTACATTCGCGTATAGCGAGCTTATTCTGCTATTTACTCCTACTTCTAATCGGAGGAAACCACCCAATCAAGTGTAATCATACTTCCAGTGAATCCAAGAAACCATTTGACTGAGAATCATAATTCCATGCATGCTATTGTTTGAGAAAACCCACAAAAGATGTGATAAATTCAATAAAGAGTCTGTAGGCAGCTGATACTTATGACTGGAGATAGGAAGCATGCCAAAAGTTGGAGCATTAGAAACCTTTGAAAAATACAACTCCATCCAAGAAGTCATGGGATCATGAAATTTCCAATTTAAAACTTCAATGTCTTCATTATATTCATCATAAAGTGAAGCATTCTCTTCCTCTCCATTGTTGTTCTCTTTAAACTTTGGCTCAAGAATGGAAACCAAGGGCTATTCAAACTGCGTCTCAACCTTTAAATAAAACGCTTGATCAAAACTTGAACAACTAAAATTCTGAAAGTGACCATAAGTCAAGCATGGTAGCTTATTTCTTATATCAATAGTAAGAGGTTGAAGATCAGCAACGTCTTCTTCATAACATGATAATCTCATAGCAGGAACTAGGAAATTTCTACTATAATCCACTGAAAGTATATTATCATCGAAAAAGTCAGCAAAATGATATGAAGAATAAACACAAGTGTCATTTATATCCTTGTTCATATGAAAATATGAAAATGATGAAAAAAATTGTCTTAAATCTGAATGATACCTACGTTCTTCTTCTTGTTCATAAGCTTGTATATATTCAACATGACCCTGATCTCGAAGCATTTTGCAAGCTCGGATGTTCTCCTCCACTCCTTTTTCATCCTCAAACAATTGTCTTAAAGATGAGGATTTCCTTTCTAACAGGAAAAAGACAAGATCTGAATTTTGATCCATAACAAAATATACCATAGCAAGTTTTTCTGAAGGTCTGATCTCCGTAGGCATACTGATATAAAAACTTTGAAACCTCCAATTAAATTTAGTAATTGGCTCATCATTCTCCCTTTTCAAACTATAAAATTCGGAAATAAATTGATCATAAGAATTATTCTTACCCCAATACTTCAAAAATACATCATGTAACTCTTCCCACGATCCAATTGAATCAACTTTTAAATTTTGGAACCAAAACCCAGCATCTCCAGGAAAGGGTTTCGAAAATAACCTCATGACAACATCCTCATGCATGATTTCAAAATTATCAATGAAATTATGAAAATATCCTAAATGCTTCTTTGCTATAATATGGTCTTTCCCAGTAAAATGGGGAAGATATTCAACAAAGTAGGAAGGGTAAGGATGTAAGAGAGATGGTAGCCTACGAGCTTTAAACATATTCTGTCTGAGTCTAGACTGAAAATCTGTGAGTTGAAAATGAGGTTCAACAAGCTGTTCGCAAGTTTCAGCAATGATGGTAGAAGGTAATAGATCAGCTTTATTCTCTACAAGATTACTAGAATAATCAGGTTCAAGAGATATGGGTATATGTATATCATGTTGCACATGTATTTCAAATGAAGGAATAGGATCAACATCAATAAAATAAGAAGAAGGCAAACTTTCTTCTTCCAAACATGGATATGAACTTGAAGGTTTATGATCATCAGAATAGACAAAACAAAAAATAATTCTTATGACATGCAATGGAAAAGACAGGAAAGAACTGATGAATAAGAACAAAACCTCATGGAGGAAAGTAACAAGCTGATACCCAGTCTTTCCATTTGGCTTCTTCATTTTTCTGTCAACAAAATTCTCCTTGCAGTAGAATCTTCAATTGTGGAGTCGCCGATGAAAAATTGTATTCTAATTTTTTTTTGACTTTGTTCACCTCTCAAAATCAGATGAATAATGATATCTCAGGGAAGATATACTTTAGCTTCATCCCCAGCAACGGCGCCAAAGATGTTAGTGCCAGAAATTGTTCTTAGACTACTAGAAGAACAAGCCAACACAATCTCAAAAGTAAAATTAAATAAAATAGGTTTTAGGGTTTTGGTTTTAAAAACTTCATCAGCAAGGAGGAAATAAACATCCACAAGCTAATATAGAACTAAATCATGCAAGTTGGATAAACTGGGGATCAAACAGATCCCAATAAGCCATAAAACATTACACATAAAATACTAATTCCACCCACAAGCTACAAGCATTTACATGAATAAACCTTTAAACAGGAAATGAAATTGTAGACTGAGCAATCAACCAGATCATAAATGAAAAAGCATGACAGGTAAAAGGGTTTATTAGTTTATATATAATCAATAACAGTCATCCACTTACATAAGAGTTATAAATGCTAGCTTGAGAAATCAAAGCTCCAAAAGCCTCTCCTTGAGTGAAAAATCCAACAAAAATTACTGATTGTCAAAAGTTCTTAAAATCAACATAAAATGTAAAATCATTTTAAACCAACGGTTGAAAATTAGGACAAAAAGAACATATAAACTAAGAACAAGATCTAGTTATAACAGTATGAACCCTTTATGTGTTCTGAGTAATATAAGAACTTGTTATTCTGTTTATCATTCCTTGTCTCTTGTCTATATCATTGTTTGTATGAATCTGTAATATGTATCATTGGTAACTATGCAATCTGATTAATTACAATAGAACTCGAGTTGATTAAAGCTTCAGTTAAAAGATTTAGTTAAATATCAATGAATGTCTTAGTTAAAGATTCAATATATGATTCAGGTAAAGCATTAGTTAACATATTAATGTATGCATTAGTTAATTAAAGGAGAACTTAGTGGCCACTTCAATAAAATCAATCAACATGATTTCAACTAATTTTATTTAACTAAAGTGTTAATAAAAAGGATTTAGTTAACTAAAGTGTTTTGCATGACGAAACTTTAGTTAAGCTAAAAGATGGCACTTTGGTTAAACTAAAATATGACACTTAAGTTAAAAGAAGACACTTACTACGCCTGAGTTCCAACTACTGCATGATGATAGTTAATTTAGTTTGGTAACTAAGTGATCCTACATCCAGTTAAGAGGCGAGTTCACTCCGAAGTCAATCAAGCATGATTAAATTTTAAAGAAGAAAGGCATGGAACATTGATTGTGCATGATTGAAGAAACCAAGGTGCCGCAAGAAGTACTCAAGAAGGAAATTTTCTATACTTTGCATGGGAGGCTAATTCCCATGCAATGATTCACTATTCCTTGCATGGCACTAGTTTGGCATGTTATTTATTGTATTGAACTCATTGGAAAGGTCATCTAATTGATCTCTCTCCTTTATTGATTCGTATCTACACTGAGGGTGTTTTGTGATCTCTTATCTTCCAAAAGAAATATGTTATTGTAAAAGACATTCTCTGTTATCTATCATAATTATACTACGAAGATTTGTTGGGGTCTTTTGTCCTCATTTTTTGAGGTTTTTCCCCAGGGTATATCCCGTTTTATGGTTGAATGTTTTATGTGATTGAATGTTCTATTGATTCAATTATTCAGTATTTATGCACTCAAAGTTTTAAAGATCAAAGCTCTACATATAAAAATTCAACATAAACAACAAAAGAGACACTATAAACATACCTGAATAAAAAAACCAAAACAAAAAAACTGAATCAAATAGGAAAATATAAAAGTAGAACCGATTACAAAATGTGCAAAAATAATGGTTTTGAATCAGGTTGCGAATTTTGAAGGGAAAGAAGCAACGGAGGTTGCTATATTTGACTTAAAACCCATGACCTAATTCTAAAGAGTCTGAAAATTGAAAGACAACCTTTCGGACGTGGCAAAAAATATGTGGTTTTCGACTAAGGAATATACTTGTGATTTGACAACAAAAAAAACAAGCAAACACAACTATATCCTAATAACAAAATCTCAAAAATGTCACTAGAAATTATTGTTACAATCAAGACTTTATCATGGATCCATCCCCGGTATGTTCACCAAAATATGTTGTGAGTGATTTCTCACTTTGAATGTGTGTAAATAGTACCGACCAAGGGGTTGTGCAATCCTCAATAGAATATTTGAAGTGAAAAACAAAACAATAAAAAATTAAACTAAACAATTGATCAACATTCTTCAAATCAAATTAATACACACATAGATCTCTAAGATAACATGTGAGGAATCAAAGAGTGGATTTCATTGATATTCCAAAGGAAAGTACATAGTAGCACCTTAGTACAATGAAGAGGAAATGAGGCCTCAACAATTGTCTAAGGGAAGATTCATGCATATCATTTGCGACCTCCAATCTCCATCCAACTATCATCGATTGATCTCCACATTGGTAAAAGAAGAAAGTATGTAATGGTCTTGTTGATAGATTTTTTGGGAGAATTTAAGTAGAGTTATGGTGTGTGTTTGAAATGGAAGTTGTTTGTATAATGGTGACACTGAGGGATTTTTTATAGGAAAAAGGGTGGTCAAGAGAATTTCTCAATCAAATGTGAATTTTCTCCATCTTCTTGATTGCTTAGTGGAGAAATTAGGGTTTTGGGTGCTAGATATGGAACTAAATTTGGACAACATCAAGTTTTGTGTCTACTTTTGGCCCTTTCTTTGATAGGGAATCCAAGAAATAACAAACTTCATCTCAAAAATTAATTTTGGGACCATGTCGCACCTTTTAGGAAAAAAGTTGTAACCAAGTTCACTCCTTTCGAGGGAAAATCAATGATGCCCTTTTTAATGGTCAACTACATGGTTTGACTTTCAATTTTTTAGGTGTTTATCATTTCCTCAGGTCATGTTGATGGAATGATATGGAAAATGGTATTTATACTATTGAATATTACATATAAGGATGATAAGACTGATGGCATGGCAGGTGAGTAAATTTTTTATGTTAACACTTTATATCCATGAATCTGAGCATCCATTTGAATTCCTGATCAATATTGGGTTTCTTCTGATGGATTATCCACTATACCTTCTCCTATAAAAGTGGATCATATATGCGTTATTTATCTCCTATATTATTCAGCTAATATAACAATGATCATAACCTCCTCATTTCTCCCTAGTTGCCTAAGATTCACATAAAAAATAGAAGGAAGTCCTAAATTAAGTTGGTTATGGGAGATTCCCCCATTTTTCTCTTTCGGGTCCTTGGTCTATCCTCTCTCTAGTTTTCCTACTAGGTTCGAAGCATTTTAAAGGTTATTAGTTGTAGCCCCAATGGTGGTGGATGCTTCCAATAATGGCTCCAAGACTTCCTTGTAGTAGAATTTCTATTTGGTTGCATCGAATCTAGGATTTATAGGGGATTCCTTTATAATTGGTAGAAAATTTGGTTGCACCCATTGGCTCCTATATTCTTCCCTCACCAAATCACTGCATTAATCCTTGGGTATCCTGGTTCCTCCTAACATTGGGGTTTTGAATTCACTATTTTTTCATTTATTTATATTACCCTCGTCTCAAATTTTTCTATAAGAAATCCTTTGTTTTGTTTCCAACTAATCTAAAATAGTTGCATAAAAACCTTCTAGGTTGAGGAAAATCCCAATATATATGCCTATATTCATTGCAATTGTAACATAAAATGGGGCCTAAAAATCTATGATCTCGCTTCCTTGGTAAACTCCTCCATACCTTCCTTTGTAACCTTCTCCTTATCCACCATGTCTACCTCATGTAGCTATCCTTAAGGTTTCCTCCTTGACTTGAAAGGAACTTCTCTCAAACCATTCCACCAATTCCTATAGGGCATGGCAATTTTTAGTAGTATAAAAGTTTGCTCTATAGAAGTTGCACACCATGGTGGTTGCCACACAAAAATACTTATGTAACATTGGATAGAGTTGGGAAGGATGGACACATGGTATATAGATTTTACAATATTTTTCCACCACATTATCTTGGTATTGGGAAACATCACCTTCAAGTTAGGAATTTTCATCCCCACTCATAAAATAAAAAATTCATTAGTAGCATGTTCCTTACTCTTGCATATAATGCACCAAATTTGTGTTGAATATATGTTTTCATTGATGTCAAAGGATCAAATATGTCGAAAGAACAAGAATCATAAGTCAATTAAAATATGTCAAAAGATCAAAGATCAAAAGTCAAACATGTCAAAGGATCAAAGAACATATGGACCGGAAGTCAAAAGAATCAGATGAAATTGCTAAAAGACTTCCTCTTGCAACCAGCTTGAATAAATACATATGAAAGAATATGGAAGTCACATAAATAAATTATACCACCATGACATTGGTCGCAAATGTGCACATATTAAAACACATAGAAGAACATGGAAAATAACATAGATGCACAAATAATATTTGTGAGACTTATGAATAAAGAGAAATAAAATTATGTGTTAAAGACCCAGAAAGAAGTTAGTAAGTGGTACAAATATTTTTAAAGAAACATAAGAAACAAGTCTATGTATGCAATAGTCCCATAAGGATGTTGGAATATGTGCATCACAAACTACAGAAAGATTATTTGCAAAAAGAAGCACGTCGACATAGGTCCTAACTTGCTAAATACACGATCTAGTGGCGCATCATCCGAAGTTAAGGGACTTCACCAAGTGGACATATATCTTTAGTCAAGAATACTATAAATAAGAAAGACATGTATGAGGTAAAGTAAGCTTGTGGAAAATAAAGATCTGAAATAACTGTATGACAAGCTTCACAATTTCTATGGCGTATCAATGGCCCGTTGATCGCAAAGAGTATATTTATGTAGAAGAGATATAGTGTGAAATACACCAGTTATCAACAATGAGTAAGTGCACTGGAAGGAAGGATACCCATAGTTTGGATGTGCAAAAATCATGTTCAATAAAGACACAGATCACAGAGAAACAAGTGTGACTGCGCCATAAAATCTATTCAGACGTAGAATGTATATTAGTTGAGAATACGCAAATCACAGTTGTTTGCACACATTGTATTTTTGGAAAATATATGTTCAAACACATATATGTAGACACATATTAAAAGATTACAACAGTTGCGGAATTTGAAGAAAAAGTCATTTCTCTATTTGTAAATTTTCTATACAAATCATATTTCATATCAGTGAGGTCAGACGAGGCAAGGAGTAGGGGTTGCATCCTCCTTCTAGTCGATGCTAGATAATACAAATAGGGCATGGAAACATCCTTTTTGTAAGTGCAGATAAAACTCAGGGGGTCGTAGCCTATTTCTAGTCAGTGATGGAGAACAAGCAGAATTTGTTGCTTCCATAACCAGAGAGCGTAGTTTTCCATAGGCCAGGGCTTGAAGCCATAAGTCACAGTTTGCGTAGTAATATGGATTTCTATTCAGTTTTGTGCTTATGCAGATTGAAGTTACTACAGGTCATTGCCAGCAGCCCACAGATTGTACTTGGGGTCAAGTTAACACCCAAAATAGTGGGTGCTTATGTTTAGAAGATTGTAATTACCCACTGATGTAATTATACATATATAAATATAGATATACATTTGTTCTCAAGTATTTATGCGTTGGTTTGATTATTATTGTGGATAATGGAAAGTTTTAAATCTAAAAAATTTGACATAAGTTAACCCCCCCCCCTCCCCCCCCCCCTCAATAATAACTTGATACCAACAATTTGTTCCCATCCTATCTTGGTGTGACTCATTTTCTATATTTTCTCTATCAAGGTTGTGATATGCTATTGGAATTAGGCAATCTCACTTGTGGCATAAGTCCCTGAGGTTTTCATAGAAACCATTCTTGTCAACCCAGGGTACCCATGCATGGATTTGATTTTTTTATTTATCCAAGGAATCATGCTAAGTATTACATTGCTTTTACATCAAGGATAACCTAGTGAGCCACAAGATCCCTTGACTAAACCACTCCTTGTGTTAGATTTCATACACGAAATACAATATTTAGCTAATAAATACCAAAACCCCTAATTTTACTCCCAAGAAATTTATCCCATCCATTGTGTTATCATGTTCATCTTGACACAACTTTTTTGCACTAAATTTGATCTCTAGAATTCTATTACAAATCTTACTTTAAATTTCGTCACCATTCAGGGTGTTCCCAAAGGGTTTGTTTGCACAAATTCCATATATCATTGTAAGGTCCTTCCCATTAGGTTGGTCCATAAACCCACTAACTTGGAATTTGGGTCAATGGTTCCTTTGGCCCTCCAAATCAACTCATACAAGAACCGTTGATGTTCAACATTGCTATCAATCTTCTAAGAGAAATAAAGTAGTCATATCAATGAACTATCTATTGTTGTAGCCATACTATATATTAGGATAACAATCAAAACAAACCCTTGACGACTTGGTTGGTTTATTGCTCCAGTTCCTCCTATTACCAAAGGATTTATAACTACTCTTATAATCCCACTACTATTGCTAATGTTTATTTTGAATTCTTGTTGACTACTACCATCTCTTCTCATGCTATTCGAATTTATTGGTAAACTAGAAACGAATCGACAGTTTAGGGTTACCACTACATTTTCCAAATGCATTGGGGTGGTGATTGTTATAGGTTTTCCTTGATTCTAGAGGGTTGTACCATGTCTATTGTTTGTTTATCTTCCACTTCATGTAATTTGAGCATGTTTTCAAGTGCTCCTTCATTTTGTAGCACGATGACTATTATCTTCCTAGTAGTGACGTTGTTTATCGCTTCTAACACAAGGCTATTTTTTGTAGTGCTTCATGATTCTACGATTAGATATATTTTCCAATTGGTATATTCTCACATGATAACCTCCTAATCTCTTGGACCATCATTGTATTTCCTAGTCCACTTCTTGGGATCCATTCCACTATCAATCCTTGTTTCTCCAACCACCAATTGGATTCTTCTTCTCATCTACACAACTCTTTAACTCTTTCAAGTAGGTGTTAGTGCTACCTTCCTTACTCATAACTTATATCCCCACCTTCTCTCTCCTTTTGAACTCCTTTATCTTAATTAGCCACCATTTATCTATGATCACCTCTTCTCAAGGCCCTCTATGCTCATTCTAATGCTTGAGCCTCCTTCATGGTACTTTCCTACCCTCACTTATTCATATCTTCTAGTCCCATGCTATATTTCCCCCATCTGTGGGAATTTACATTGCCATTGTATCTAGATTAATAGGTATAAAATCATCCTCGACTAGGAACATCATTACTCACAACTCCACCTCCTATACCAATCTCTTGTACAATCGTCTCTTGTATTGTTATTCATCTTTTGAAAAAGAGTGTTTTAGTTTGATGAAAAAATCCACAATGTAGCCTTCTAGGGTTGTCTTCACCTAGAAATCAACTGATGTCATGATTTTGTGGTCAAACCTCTATAATGCAATCACAATCTATATACTCTATTGAATACTCCTTCTCTTCTAGGTCATGGATACTCCCCTAATCTCTTCAACCACTATAGAAACGCCACTAGAAATTATACCAAAAAAAATCATAATTGTTTTGGTCATTGTGCATCCATTGGTATTGGTTTCCTTTCTCATGGCATTCCTCTAACAGTCTTAATCTATCT
The DNA here is from genome assembly GCA_001517045.1 of Pseudotsuga menziesii. Lineage (NCBI taxonomy): Eukaryota > Viridiplantae > Streptophyta > Pinopsida > Pinales > Pinaceae > Pseudotsuga > Pseudotsuga menziesii. The sequence goes on along the minus strand of LPNX010949148.1, from coordinate 170,829 downwards.
AAACCACCAATATTCTATATTTTTTTGGGTCAACTCACTAGTCATGTTGCTAGAGAACCATAGATGCAATTGAGGGTCCTAACAATGGAACCATTTGTTGGTTTGATTTCAAACTAGGGTCCCTGGAGGCGCCCAACAAGGGAGGTCGACTATAGCCTAAAATCTATCATATCCAATGCCTCAAAGAGGGAATGTTTCACTTGAAACCTTGTGTGAAGACTAGATAAATTATAGGGTACTTGGAACTTAACAGTTGTGACCAACCATAATGTAAGTTATATTGAAATTTCCCATCAATTAACCAAGATGTCAAAACCACCATTAACTAAACCAATATAAACATAAAATAACACATTCATTCTAACCATTCTACTTGTGAAAACTTATGAATTAAACAAAATTGAATATATATATATATATAGATATATATATATCATCACCAAATATATAAAAGGGACCTTATTTCATTGATGTGTAGGATATTATGTACATTACACACAATTACAATAAGTTGTAATATCAAACATTCTACAATTATGGTAATGTACTATAAGCCTAATCCTTTATATTATATCAATTACCTATCAGAAATACTATCACATGGAAAACTTGGCCAACATCGTGATAGGAACATACAAAACTTGGCCAATATCATTATCTTCTCTCTTTTCGTGGCTTGATTGATTCATAGTATTATTCTTCCTCCTTGACCAAGTGGTTGTCTCCTACCACCATCTCTTCCTTGATTATCTAGGATCCTGCCTATTGTAAATCTCTTTTGCTCACATCCTCTTTTGCCTCCAATATTCTTGTTGCTACATGGCACCACTTACTTTAGCTATGTTGGTTTCTCTTATGTGACTATATCCTTCCCATTACTGCGACCAAAACCCAAAACTTTCAAAGCTCTAAATGAGGGCCCCAATACATACGAATCTTCCTCTCATCGATGTGGACTTAGCCTCTATGTCTAAGGACTTGGTGCCTTTATGTTTGTTCCTAGTTTTCTTTTTAAATTATTTATTATGTCAAACATACATTAGTAATTACCTTGATATATGATATAGAAAAACAATGTTCGTATGTTATGTTTTGCTCAAAACATTCAAATGCAATTTTTGTGTAACCATATCGAGAACTCCTAGAACATATAGTCCTATGGATTGTATGAACAATTATGAACAATTTGACGTATATCATAGGAAATATCATTAGGCATATTTTTAGTAAACCTAAAAAAATTGTAATTTTCTTATACAACAATTAATATAAGAGTAGCTCACTTTACAAAAAAAAATAGCAAATGATTTTCTCAAAAAAATGAGATGGAAATAATAATATACCAATGAATAATCACACATAATCTCTTTGGTTATTTATAAATCCTTTACCCATTTATAAGCCAAACCACTAGCTTAATACTTTTGCATTTGTTGTCAATAGGAAGTTATGTTATGAAGTGCTCCTTAAGTTTGGGTAATAATGGTAATAATTTAACAAGTGACCTATGAATTGGATTTCCTATAATACAACATCATCACTAAAGATATAAAGGACAAGGAATTTTTTAAAAGGGGACCTTATTTCAATGATGTGTAGGATAATTCAATATATTGTAGGAAATTACAACAATTTATACATGTTTTGAACATTATACCATTATGGTAACTTGTTATAGGCCTAAGCCTTTACATTATATCAATCACTTATCAATAAGAAGACATATTCAAAACTTGGCCAACATCATTGTATTTTCTGTCTTCTTGGCTTGATTGAGTCATAAGATTCTTCTTCTTTCTTGACCAAGTGGTTCTCTCCTACCTCCATCTCTTCTTTGGTTGTTTGGGATCTATCCTACTATCAATCTAGTATGCTCACATCCTCCTTTGCCTCCAACAATCTTGTTTCTTCATGGAACCACTTACTTTGGCTTTGTTGGTTTCTCTTATGCAAGTCTCCCCTTCCTGTTGTCACGACCAAAACCGAAAAGTTTCAAAACTCTAAATGAGTGACTCAATAGATATCAATATTCCTCTCAATTATGTGGACTTAGGCTCTAAATATGAGGAATACATGCCTTTATGTTTGTTCGGAGTTTTATTTTTAAATTCTCTATTATGTGAAACATTCAGATTAGTAATTACTATGATATAGGATATAGACCAAAATGTTGTTTTGTTATATTTTGGCTCAAAACCATCAAATGTAATTTTTGTATAAATAATTGAGAAGTCCTAAAATAGATTGTATTTATCGTAATTCCCACG